>NW_006499949.1:382348-400776 GCF_000471905.2 Amborella trichopoda | reverse complement strand
TTAGATACTATTTTTGTGAGAGTTAAAATATGGAAATTCATTTCTGTATCAGAAAGGTCTGGTTTAGTTTTCAATGTAGGTTGATATTGTGGAATTACTATATTATCTTTTGTTCTTAATAAACTTTGTATTTTTAGATTCATTCTACTTGAGGTAGAATGTCTAGATGATTCACCAATGGATCTAGGTAATTCATTAATATTATTTGATAATATAGATTGACGAAGTATACTTGTATCATCCTTTATTATTTGATTAGGAAATTGGATTTCTATTTTCCCATCCTGCTGTTCAATTATTCTATCAGGAATATTTCTATTAGGTGCTTTTAAATGATGGTTTTCATTTTCTATATTACAAGATTCAGGTAATTTAATATCTGACCATTGTATAGTATTACGAATTATTACATTTGATTTTTCAATATTTGTTTGGAAGAAAGTGGTTTTTCCCTTGCCATATTAAATGCAGTTTTATATTTGTCATCGTTTTTTATTTGTATTTGCCAATGGCCTGATTTTAAATCAAATTTAGAAAAGATTGTGGCAGTAGCTAATAGATCTAATAGGTCTTTTTTGTTTGGGATTGGATATCGAATCCATTGAAGAACTATATTTAATGGTTCATAATTTATTACTAACCGTGATACTCCTCTTTCTTTTTCGGCATTTTTATTGACATAAAATGCAGCACAACTCCATGGAGATGTACTTGGTCTTATTAAATTTTTAGCTAATAATTCTTTTATTTCATTTTGGCAAGTTTCTAATAAAGTAGAATTCATTTGTACAGGCCTTGCCTTAGTTGATATTTTTTATTCTTCAAATCCAAGTTCATATGGTAATCCTGCAATATGTTTTTTCCTAGTCCAGAAAGCATTTGGTATTTCACTACAAATTTCTTTTTCAATTTTATGTTTAATTTGGTTTTGTTTTTCTTCTTTTTGTAATGCCTGCTCAGTATTCTTATAGAGAATTTCTTCTTTTAATGAATACAAAAATGCTTCTTTATTTTGGATTATTTTTCTAACATTATTTATTTCCTTAAGTTTTGGTTTATCTATAAACTCAAATATGATTTTATTTCCAGCTATGGAAGTTTATATTTCTGTATGAGTTATTAGTATTGGATATAGTAAAGTGAGAAACAGAACTCCTAGTATTACTGATTGACTCAATCCTTTTACCATAATAAATGGTGTGGGAAAACAATGTTCTTTATTACATACTACAGCATTAGATAATTTATATTTAATAAATAATTTGCTACCATCAGCTGTGTTTAATATTTGAGTGGTCTTATCAAAATATTTTGTTGGTATTAATCCTTCATTAATACAGTTTAAATCAGTTCCTGAATCTATGAGAGCTATTGAATGAAATTCATATTCTTTATTGATAATAATTTAGACTATAACAAACCATTTTTGAGTTACTATTTTATTTAATATATTTACAGATATATTAATGTCTATTTCTTCTATTTTTGTTCCTAATGTTTCATGTGTTTCTACTAATTGGGTAAATTCAATTTCATCTGAATCAGTTATTTCTCCATTAACCTCATTTTGTAATTCTAATATTTTAATTTTATTTTTGAGATGGTTTATTTCTATTTTTACCTCATTGACTTCTTATTTTAATTCAGCTATAGTAGGTTCTTTTCGTATATTTTCTTTTTGACTGATTCTTTTCATTATATCGGCAAAATTATATTCATCTGGAGGTTTGATTAAAAGAGTAAGTTTAGGTTTAGATTTTGTAAGGTTAATAAACTGGGTTAAGATTTCTCTTTTCTCATCAGAGTAATTTATGCTATCTATGATATCTAAAATTAATGAATCCTCTATAGATAACATATTACAAGATGGCATACTACAAGAACATTTCATATCAGAAGAGCTTGATATTATAATATTTTCATCTTCTATTTGGGCTATAAGAGAAATATCACTACTACTATCATTTTCTGAGCTTGATGTAGATTCTTTTTTATTTATTTGGATAATATCATATATTTGATTTCTTATGCTTTCATCTAATATGAATGCATTTAGTTTTTTCTTAACTTTACATGTATTTTTATAATGACTTACTTTTCCACATTTATAACAAATGGGTATCTTCTTTTTTTCTTTTTTATATTGATCTTTTGGTAAGAATTTTTTATAGAGGATATCTTGATTTTGTTCATTTTGAACAGTTCATTGACGAGTATTGGTTAATATTTGATTTTTTAGAGTTTCAGGGAGGTGAAAATCTCACCAACCTCTTAACCAGCTAGTAAATCCACTGACTGTGGCTTTGGCGACTTCTTGATCTTGATTGCCAACCATTTTACAGGCCGAAACATACATTGTCATATGTTTCAATATATCTAACATTTGGGTTTCAGCCATGCCATCAATATTCCAGTTAACTATTGATCTGCCTGAATAGGAAGTTGTATGTGATATTAAATCTTCTTCAAATTGAATATCCACTGGTGTGGGTCTATGATGGTAAGGTCTTGCAGTAGCAGGTTTTCAACCTTTACCATATGTTATTCTCTGGTTATGTGGAGTATTTGATTCTGTAAAGGCTAATGTCTGATGTTCAATAGCATCTTCTATTATTGGTATTTCCTCTTGGAGGGTTAGAGTAGAAGATTCTGATATTAATTTAGATTTTCCTCTTATATCTTTTATATCTAAATCAGCTAATTTGGATATAAGTTGATCCATTAAGGTCTTATTGTTTTCAATCATACGGAATTTATTTAATTCAGGAGGAGGTTTAAATAAAAAAGTTTTTTTAGGTTCTGGAATAGGGTTTGGCCTGGTCATATTTTCTAATCTCATAGTTTGTTTTCCTATGGATTGCATGCATAAATTAGTATAATTATTTGTTCAATAATATGAGGGATTAATTCAGTTCGATGAACAATTTCTCTAGTTGTCATTTTGTAAGGAGTAGCTCTTGTTTCATAAACAAGTGAACTTTTTCCTTCTTTGCTAGATCCTTTTATGATAACACTTTTTTTCCAGAGGATGTACGCTAGTTATATTTATACCTTCTATTGTTTGATATGTGGTATATTGATTTTCTATAGTATGAATTTTATTATTTTTTTCAAAATCTGGAATTTCAACATTTCTTTATAATAATGTTCTTCATAGCCATGTAAAGAATCCTATATTACATGTTTTTGTTTTATATAACTTATTATACCTTTTATGGAATAGTTCTATTAACCTAGGTTGAAATATTTTTAAATACCATTCTCTTATATATTTATTTTCTTTGGAAAGATAATCTTGTTCTATCCATTGTTTAGATACTGTTTTTGTGAGAGTTAAAATATGGAAATCCATTTCTGTATCAGAAAGGTCTGGTTCAGTTTTCAATGTAGGTTGATATTGAGGAATTACTATATTATCTTTTGCTCTTAATAAACTTTGTATTTTTGGATTCATTCTACTTGAGGTAAAATGTCTAGATGATTCACCAATGGATCTAGGTAATTCATTAATATTATTTGATAATATCGATTGACGAAGTATACTTGTATCATCCTTTATTATTTGATTGGGAATTGGATTTCTATTTTCCCATCCTGGTGTTCAATTATTCTATCAGGAATATTTCTATTAGGTGCTTTTAAATGATGGTTTTCATTTTCTATATTTCAAGATTCAGGTAATTTAATATCTGACCATTGTATAGTTTTAAGAATTATTAATTTGATATTTCAATATTTGTTTGGAAGAAAGTGGTTTTTCCCTTGGTATCCATTTGGACAGCATTTGGGCATAATGTATTCATTACTTTATAATATATTCTGTATACAATAGCGATATTCTGAGATCCTGTTAACATATCAAAACCTTGGGTTTTAAGATTTAAGGATAATACTTTTAAGATATTAGGATCAGTTAATGATATTGAATAATCTGGAAAACAATTGAAATACACTGGTCCACTACATAGACTCGATTCTATCATTCCTAATAGGGAATCAGAAAACTTATTATGTCTATTATCTCTTAACCATACTAAGATGAAATTATTTAATCCTAACCTTGTTAAGGGTTTAATAGCTACTTGGATCAATCCTATATGTAAATAATTATAGTTCCTAGTTTTATGTACCTGTATTATTTTATCTGATAATAATTGAAAGTTTTCTTGGTTACTAGTAACTGATACGGTTTGTTCTACAGTTTTTACAGCATAACCTACTTTTAATTCTAAAGTTCATTTCTTATATATATCTGAAATAGGTACTTTAGGTATATTCCAATTTGTGAATGTTTTTCGATATTATCTATTATAACCTCTTCTTTGTTTTTTATCCTTAGAGTATTGCTAGCTTGTGGCAATGAAATTTGCCATTATTAGGCTGCGTATGAGTGCTTTTCTAGCTACCTCTTACGTCTTTTTGACCTCAGTGGCTCTCCTGGCCTTAACGGTCTCTCGATTGGGTGCTCTTTAGCCTCAACTCTCGGACCAACTTTCTCTAATGGTAAATATCAGTAGTATTTCTACCTTATACAGTACTAACACTTACTATTAATACTCCTTAAATAAGAAACAAAGATTTACGTTGCTTACAGAGATGCTAACAAAGTTGGCTCTGATACCATTTAACGCCAAGATCTACTCTGCTAAATCTAAGACTTAAATTGACCTAAATTTTATATAACTTCTAACTTTCTAAGTTCTAAACTAATCTTGCATAGCCTAAGTATAATAATAGTAATATTATTATAAGTACTGAAAAAGGAGCTATATCTATAATTAACCAAGTAGAATACGTATTCTGATCAATTTTAACACTTAACACAATACGAACTAACGTAATAACTATAACAACTTTATACAAACACAATACGAACTAACATAATAACTATAATAGCTTTATACAAACTGTTTGAATGACATCATAATAGAAACCTTACAGACAAACTTTTTATAGACAAACTTTTAACACAATTGATAATATACAGACAAACTTACAACATACTGTTACAGATAAACTTGTACTGTTACAGACAAACTTATAACATACTATGTACAGAAATAAAAACTTACAGAGTACAAATGCAGAAATTGCAAAAAGACTTCCACTCGAGTGGACAGTGCCTTGGTAGAGACTTGTAGTGACAATCACACATTACACTCACTAAAACTAATATTTACAAGAGAAGGGGAAAGAAGAAAAAGAGAATAAGAGAAGAGTATTCTTCTGATGAGCTTGCTAACTCCTGAGAATCTTCCGATGATTTTCAAATGAGGAGAGGCTTCATATTTATAGGCTCTGGACTCCAAGTAATCCTTAATTGGAATGCATTCCAAACTTCAATTGATTTTGGACGGATGGCTACAGGTGGTACGACGAGATTCGCTTCTACGGATGGAGGGCGACGTGGTTGGCTGCTTTCATTACGTGGAAGGCTGATTGAACGACGGCTGCACAGATGGTCTTCAAATGGTAAAGGAATCTTTACTTTAATTTTGTCGTATATGGTGGATGTCGGTGGAGATTGATGACGAGGCAATCGGTAAGCATCTTGAGTCACTTCAAAGGCATCTTTGGTCTTGTCATGGTAGCTTTGGCATATTTGGTCATATCAAAGGCATATTTGGTCATATCATATGGCATCTTATGTCATATCACAGGTAAATGTGTGTATGCTGTATCGGGTCATGGGCTTAGTATAATGATTGCTTTTTGGACATGCCATGAGCAGATGTATCTTCTTCTTGGGCTTCAGTGGCATCTGTTTCTATGGCTGTTTCTGCTTCTTCTGTAAAAATCTCATATAACTGTTTCTCAAGTTCGGCTCTGGTGGCTTGAGAATTGTGTTTTCTCATTTGAGATATATACTCAGACAGATTATTTAGGTTAAAGTAGGAAGAAGGTTTGAAACTAGTTGGGACTTGTTTCAGTATAATATGCTTTGGATCTAAATTATGGTAGCCAAAACGTCCCACCATTTTACAGCAATTTGCTTTCCAAGACATGGAATATATTCATAATTATTTATATTGTTATCAAATATAGCAAATGACCATTTGAGTATCCAAGGTATTTGATAAAAAGCAACAAAATGTAAATGATAGTTTATTTTGGGATCTTTCCCATTGTACTCAATGAATTTTTCTTGAGAGGCTTGCAAGGTGTCTGGCATTATTTGGGATAGAGAGCCCCAAATTGTAAACCAATTTAAGAACCAATTGGGAACAGGTTCGGTTACCACCTTTTTAAATTGGAGGAACCATGTGTGAGAATTATATTGGTTTTGGATAATAAGTATGCGATGCTAGGCATCAATGTAATCAGAGTATCAGTAATGCTTATTTGGGAAATAAGGGGATTGTAATTTTCTGGATCGTGAAGGGTCTGAACCCCATTCACTGAAATTCAATATTTTTCGTATCTGTATTTTTTAATATGATATAATCTTTGAATTCTTATGATAATAATGAGCGAGATATATAGAACCTATCTCAAGTAAAATCATTTCAAGCCACTCTCTGGTTTTCATACCATTGGAGAGGTTCAAGTTATTGCATAGGTCATATTTAGCTACCGTATTCGGGTCTTCTGAAGCATGTATAAGGCAATATTTTCATATGGAGATTGTATGAATAATGGAGTTTGAGGAGATAGTGGTGCTTGGCTAGAATGTTGTGGATAATTTGATGGACTATTTGGGATATTGGGTGAATATGGGGTCAGACTTCTCTATAGAGATTGTACATGCACAATATCTAATGATGTTTCCATAGGGGCTTTCCCTTTGGATTGTATAGTATTGGTATTCATGATCGGATTCTCAATTGCTCTATTCTTATTAAATAATATTAAAGGTAAAGATAATCCAGGTGGATCAAAGTGATCAATGTTGCCCTCCCTACAAAAATTCACGGGTGAGAAAATCAAGAAGATGGTTAGTAGAACCTTTTAAATGTTCAATAGAAAGTCGAAAGATGATAAGATGGCCTGCCGACGAGCAAATATCTGTTTCGAAACCAAATTTTGCACATCTTTTTTAAGAATATCTTTTGCAGCTTTGTAATCAGTACGAATAAGAAAAATGAGTATTTAATATATCACTTTGGAATTTAGTGACACAATCGACAATAGCAAGAAGTTCTTTTTTGACAGTAGAATAATTTTGTTGGGTATAATTCCATGCTTTAGATGTATATCATACTAATTGTTCAGTGGTATTGATTTTTTGTTTTAATATACCTTCTAATCTTAATTCAGAGGCATCACATTCAATAATTTTGAAAGTATTAGGATGAGCTAAAGTTAAGCAAGGCAACTCCTTTACTTTGAGTTTAATTTTTTGTACAGCTTGAGTATGTTCATTTGTCCATTTAGGAAGATTCTTTTTAAGTCTATCATATAAAGGTTTAACGTCTAATGCTAAATTTTAGTAAAAATCACTATATATAATTTAAACAACCTAAAAATCTTTGTAATTCAGTTTTATCTAATAATATCTAGAAATTTGTCAGCAAATTGAATAGATCTTTCTATTGAGATAATTGTTCCATGATGAATATGATGTCCTAAAAATCTAATCTTAGTTTGACATATATTAATCTTTTTAGCAGAGACTACTAGCCCTACATGTTTGACTGCATTAATAAAAACATTAATATGTTTAAAATATTGATCTATATTTTCAAAGAATACTAAAACATCATCAATATAGACAATCATGAATTTATAATATGGATTGAATACTTCATTCATAATTTTTTGAAATTCTGATGGAGCATTTTTTAGTCCGAATGGCATCACATTCCATTCGTATTGTCCGAATGACACATTAAATGTAGTTTTATATTTGTCTTCTTTTTTTATTTGTATTTGCCAATAGCCTGATTTTAAATCAAATTTAGAAAAGATTGTGGCAGTAGCTAATAGATCTAATAGGTCTTTTTTGTTTGAAATTGGATATCGAATCCATTGAAGAACTTTATTTAATGGTTTATAATTTATTACTAACCGTGGTACTCCTCTTTCTTTTTCAACATTTTTATTGACATAAAATGCAGCACAACTCCATGGAGATGTACTTGGTCTTATTAAATTTTTAGCTAATAATTCTTTTATTCATTTTGGCAAGTTTCTAATAAAGTAGAATTTATCTGTACAGGCCTTGCCTTAGTTGGTATTTTTTATTCTTAAAATCCAAGTTCATATGGTAATCCTACAATATGTTTTTTCCTGGTCCAAAAAGCATTTGATATTTCACTACAAATATCTTGTTCAATTTTATGTTTAATTTGGTTTTGTATTTCTTCTTTTTATAGTGCTTGCTCAGTATTCTTATAGAGAATTTCTTCGTTTAATGAATACAAAAATGCTTCTTTATTTTGGATTATTTTTCTAACATTATTTATTTCCTTAAGTTTTGGTTTATCTATAAACTCAAATATGATTTTATTTCCAGCTATGGAAGTTTCTATTCTTGTATGAGTTATTAGTATTGGATATAGTAAAGTGAGAAACGGAACTCCTAGTATTACTGATTGACTCAATCCTTTTACCATAATAAATGGTGTGGGAAAACAATGTTCTTTATTACATACTACAGCATTAAATAATTTATATTTAATAAATAATCTGCTACCATCAGTTGTATTTAATATTTGAGTGGTCTTATCAAAATATTTTGTTGGTACTAATCCTTTATTAATACAGTTTAAATCAGCTCCTGAATCTATGAGAGCTATTGAATGAAATTCATATTCTTTATTGATAATAATTTTGACTATAACAAACCATTTTTGAGTTATTATTTTATTTAATATATTTACAGATATATTAGTGTCTATTTCTTCTATTTTTGTTCTTGATGTTTCAGGTGTTTCTACTAATTAGGTGAATTCAATTTCAACTGAATCAGTTATTTCTCCATTAACCTCATTTTGTAATTCTAATATTTTAATTCTATTTTTGAGATGGTTTATTTCTATTTTTACCTCGTTGACTTCTTGTTTTAATTCAACTATAGTAGGTTCTTTTTGTATTTTTTTTTTTTGATTGATTGTTTTCATTATATCAGCAAAATTATATTCATTTGGAGGTTTTATTAAAGGAGTAGGTTTAGGTTTAGATTTTGTAAGGTTAATAAACTGGGTTAAGATTTCTCTTTTCTCATCAGAATTATTTATCCTATCTATGATATCTAAAATTAATGAATCCTCTTTAAATAACATATTACAAGATGGCATACTACAAGAACATTCCATATTAGAAGAGCTTGATATTATAATATTTTTATATTCTATTTGCCTTATAAGAGAAATGTCACTACTACTATCATTTCTGAGCTTGATGTAGATTCTTCTTTATTTATTTGGATAATATCATATATTTGATTTCTTATGCTTTCATCTAATATGATTGCATTTAGTTTTTTCTTAACTTTACATGTATTTTTATAATGACCTACTTTTCCACATTTATAACAAATGGGTATCTTCTTTTTTCCTTTTTTATATTAATCTTTTGGTAAGAATTTTTTGATATATTTTTCTTTTTTCTTTTTTTTATACAATTTTTTTTCCTTCTTATCTGATTTATATTTTTTATGCTTATGAGTTTTGTCTTTACTTTGTTCAATACTGTAACCAAATTGTTGACAAAAATCACCTAACACTTTTTTGCCTGTCATGCGTTGTTTCTTTAATTTCATATCTGTGTAAAGGGCTAATCCTTCAGCACATATTTCTACTGACAGTTCTCCTAAAGTATAAGCAGAATGTTGTATGTTTCCACCATGTTTATTTTTTAATCTGGTTCGAACTTTTTCGGCAAATAAATATGGTAGTCCTGCAACAAATTTTTCTTTCCAGTGGTCAAGATGACTATCTTCACGTGTTAAGAGTCTAGAAAAGAAGACATCCTTATACCATTTATAATGTGATAAACTTGTGCACCTGAGATTGGAAAGTAAATCCTCAGATCGAGCATCCATTAATGCAGTATTTGATTCTGTAAAGGCTAATGTCTGATGTTCAATAGTATCTTTTATTATTGGTATTTCCTCTTGGAGGGTTAGAGTAGACGATTCTGGTATTAATTTATATTTTCCTCTTATATCTTTTATATCTAAACCCGCTAATTTGGATATAAGTTGATCCATTAAGGTCTTATTGCTGTCAATCATACGGAATTTATTTAATTCAGGAGGAGGTTTAAATAATAAAGTTTTGGAAAACACTACGCAACACCTATAGACGAAAGTGAACAGTGATTTCGCTTATGCTTATCTCCGTCCAAAGTTCATTGCACAGTCACAGTTGTCCGGTAGTGTTTCAATTTTCTTTTCTTTTTATTCTACAAATCAGAATGATCTGAAATTTGGAAAGTATGTTCATAAAAAATAGAATAATCTAATAAAAATATATAAAAAAAATTCACAAATATAAATTGATCAAAATACCCCTGAAAATTTAAAGGGGTATTTCAGTCAATTTATATTTTGGAAAATATTTTTTTCATATTTTATTTGGTGTGTCTCACTAAGATGTATACACACTCCAAATTTCAGATCATTTCAACTTGTAGAAAAAAAAAATGAAAAATAAAAAACTATCAGACAATCGTGACCCTGCGATGAACTTTGGATGGTGATGAACATAGGCGAAATCACTATTCATTTTCACTTTTAGGTGTTGGGAATACTTTTTTATATAGGCGAAAATGAATAATGATTTCGCCTATGCTCATCACCATCCAAAGTTCATCGCATGGTTACGATTGTTGGGTAGTGTTTCAATTTTCATTTTTTTTTTACTAATCCAAATTACTTGAAATTTAGAGTGTTTGTAATATTAGTGAGGCACACCTAATAAATTTTTGGGGGTATTTTGGTCAATTTTTATTAGGTGTGTCTCACTACTATGTACACACGCTCCAAATTTCAGATCATTCTGATTAGTAAAAAAAATAAAAATTGAAATACTACCAGACACTTGTGACCATGCGATGAAGTTTTGATGGTGATGAGGGTAGGTGAAATCACTGTTTATTTGCGCTTATAGGCGTTTTGTAGTATCTTCCATATATATATATATATATATATATATATATATTTGTGTGTGTGTGTGTGTAGGACTCCAAATGATCGCCATTAAATTTGGCACATATCTCTAAAAAAGTTATCACATGGGTGTGAGATTTGACTTTTTTAGAGATCTGTGTCAAATTTAATGGCGATCCTTTGGAGTCTTACATATATGGGTGTGGAAGGGTCTCACAAGGTCATTTCCATATATATATATATATATATATATATAGGGAGAGAGACAGAGGAAGTGAGGGGTATAATATATCTTTTTTAATTTTATCTGGTGGTTATGTAATGTCATTTAGGTTTCTTGTATTTTTCTTGGTATTGCTTAATTAAACAATAGAATGTTGGGTTGTGTTATTCCTCTTATGAAGATCTGTTAGAATATTTCAACAAACTTTGAGCAAAGGAACAAGATTTCTTAAATTTCCTTTGCTGCATGAACTACATGAGAGCAGCGAATGAGGGTTGGAGAACTATAAGGATACTAAATTGAAGGGACTTTATGATAAAATACGGTATATATATTTTTAAAAAAATCCTTTACCCCTATACCGGCAAGGTCACTTACAATATTCAATTATAATCAAACCACTCTTGAAATAAATAAAATAAAAATAAAATTGGTTCTCAATTGTTACCTCTTCAAATACAATTTTTTATTTAAGAAACAAAACTAAACTTTACTGATTTATATGAAGAGAAGTAAATATTTAAAAAGGTAAAATCGCTGAGATTACTTCAGCCGACTTAGTACACGCCACGCCGAGTCTTTTTCTTTCGATGGTGTTCAGGATCTATGATCGGTATGTTGATTTCCCTTCTATGGCAAAAATCTACTCAATAGCTTAATCTTGATCAAACCTCTTAGTTTGATTTTAAAGAGATGAGAGATGAATATGAAGAGAGAGGGAGAGATCTACCAACAAGGGGTTCTACCCTTTGCCACCCACAAATAACAAAGGTGGTGTGTGCCACCAAAACATGGTACAACTTGGAGTGAGAGATGCCTCTTATCTTGATTTTAGAGAGATGATAGCTGAATATGAAGAGAGAGGGAGAGATCTACCAGCAAGGGGTTCTACTATTTGCCACCCATAAAGAACAGAGGTGGTGCGTGCCATCAAAATATGGTGCAACTTGGAGTGAGAGATAAATATTTGAGAAGTGCCTCCCCTTTAGAAGAGCTAAATTTTGGGTAGGGAGAGAGAGAATTGTTAAAGAGAGAGAATATAATATGGATCTTATGGGGAGACCTCATTTTATAGATTTTCTATGCCATAGATTTTAGCCATGTCTCTAAAGGCTATTCACCACAGTAAGGGCCAAACAGTCCATGGGCTCTCATTTGGGCATACTCCGACATCATCAAGTGATAACCCACTAAACCCTTCTCGTTAGATCCCTATGCTCAGGTATCTTGAGTTTTTTCAAACATTGGCTGGCCTAGCTCGTCGAGCCTAGCCCGAGTATCAACAAATAACATTTGCCTAGTATGGTCCACAAACGGACCACACTCCCACTCAGTTTATGTTCCAGTATATTAAATGTTCACACAAGCTCTCATAAGGCCTTTAAAGACCCCCTAACCCAACATAAATATCATGATATAATTTGTCCCTCCTTTAGAGAAATAATTTGATGGTTTCATGAGCTAAAGTGTAGTATCAGTCACCCCCAAATCCATTCCTTTTAATTGGGGAAATAAATCAAGTTCTCCGATTTGAAATCCAAATTGAATGTCACCAAAATTTGCTTGATAAGTATTCTCACCTTCCCGGTCCATGGAATCCAAGGTTGTTGGGGACTTTGAACTGAAAAACTCACTGTTTGATAACTTGTTTGGATACCCAGTGAACGTTGTATCCTTTGCTTGATTGAACATAGGATTATTGGATTCTTGAAATTAGAAAAATTTAAAAGTGCATTAAACATATAATAGATGAGATATTGATATTTATCAAATAATGATGAGATTTAAATCATAGTCTATCCTTGGTACAACTAACATGATAGATGGTTCATAACACTAAAAAATGTTTACACTTTGCATTATATTACATTTAAAATATCTACTTTCTTTAGTGTTTGATCAAATCCCTTATGGTGGTACATTTCTCGTGAATTATAAACCATACAACTTGATATTATGATTTTCTACAAAAACTTATTTCACATAAATTGGTAATATAACTTAGGTATGTGAATTGGGATGGGAGATCCTACTAGTAGAGCAACCCCAACTGGTATAGATGTGTAACGTACCAGCCCAGTTGATGGGTGACAATCCATGCAGTGTATGACAATATATCCAATCTCTTACAATTATATAAGCCTTCTTCATAATTCGATGTGATCTCCACCAGTTTATTAGTGATCCCACCCACTTAACGGTGCGGTAGAATTGTGGTGAACGTATGTAAGTAATGCGTCCTACTATTTTATTGTCGGTGTTGGAAATTAAATTTAGAGTCATTATAAAGATTTCCAATGCCCAAAGTGTTGCTTGGATGAGGACATAAGATGAGGCTTTATTTTATTTTTCATAAAGCCTAGGCCCTATGAAAACTTCATCATTTATAGTTGAGCAATGATTTCATGCAGCCCTTGTATAGTAATATGATGCAACAACCTTAAAAAACCATCTTATGGATCCAAATTTTGAAATATACACTTTTTTTTTTTCTAATGAACAAGTACAAAAAAGAAAAATTTAAAAACACAAGCTAGAAAGTATTTTTTTAACCCAATTAACATAGGCCGTTCATTTTGGTGAGATGCTTAGATCTAGGCCTTAGAATGATGTTTTTCATGTCCAATTTTTTTTGATGGGTTTATTATCATTAGATGAACAATGTTACAAAAGAAAAAAAAGATTTTGAGTTTATAAAGGCTAAGATCTTGAAATTCACAACATGAATGGTCTAGATTCATTTTAAGAAGGGACTCATTTTGACTATATCTAGGGTTCAAATTGAACATTTTTGTTTTGGGGGGGGGGGGGGGAGGGGAGATTGATTATTGAGATGACGAGAGTGTATATACAAAATTTGGGGTCATACAAATACCACAAATATGGTTTTCTAAAAGTGTTGTTGTATTATACTATGTTACAACCGTTGCATTAGATTATTGCTCTTTATAGTTTTATATGTTGTTACTTGGTGGCTTCCTCGCACTTTGGTTCTCACAAGCCATAGACAAACAATCCTAATTAATAAAGATAAATAAATAAAGATACATATCAAACCAAATATTATTCTAGCTGTACATACAAACAATCCTAATTCAGTAACACAAGTCTAGTTGGTTATTCCATAAATGAGAGAAGCCAAGTTTTGAGTATAAAACATAACCAAGTACCATGAAGAACAAGAAAGATAAGATACCAAAAACTTGAATTTAGTTGGTAAAAATACATTTTGTTGGTAAATAATGCAATTTTAATTAATAAAGAATACATTTTAGTTGGTAAGAATACCTTAAAATATAAAGTACAAAGTACATAAATTTTTTCTAAAAGATGTTACTTTCTAAAATTAAATATTTACAGAGTATATTACAAAGTTAAATCAATAAAATATCATAAAATATTAAACTATAATTTTTTGTGAAAAGATTTAGATTTTAATACAAAAGGCATAAAACATGTTGTAAATCTCTACAAAATACAGAGGGCATAAGATACTATGTAAATATCGAAAAAGTATTAAATAAAACTATGTAGAATATAGAGAGTATAAAATATTTCCTAGATGTATAGAATTACCCTGTAAATCTCTAAAATTACTTTGTAAATCTCTACAACACAGAAGGTGTAAAATTTTACTACATAAGATCTCAACATATATATGAATTAACATTGTAAAATCAGATATCTATATAGCAAAATTACATATTTACTCTGTAAATCTTTGTAAAATCTATACACTTGATTTTTTATACAGTAAAATGTATGGATTTGACTGTGTAAAAATCTGTAAATTATTTAAGAGCATGTAGTTGTACTTGTTATACTTATATGAATTATCTATTGTTTAGCAGTGTCCAATATAATAACTTGTAGACTAAAATATATTATCTTAAACGAATCTTTGCTCCCTCAGGAGTATCCAATGGCTAAAATTTTGAATACTGTATGAAAAATAGGCATCTTAGCCATCGTAATTTACATATGGCGGCCTACATGTGAAATGCAATTTCGAAACTGTAGTATTCTGCTCATTGTTGTACTTTCTTTTTCTCTATTTCTTCTTTCGATTTTCTCCATTTCCTTGTCACTTAATTCCCGCATTGCCCACTTATATTAACTCAACAACACGTATACTATGCTCCCTCAAGAGCATAGTTTACTTCTACGCACTTAGTTGAAAGCCCTACTTAGCCATATTTTTCCAAGTTGAAATTATGGGAACTACTTAAAAATAAGCAGATGATTATTCTAAAAATATAAATTAAAATTTGAGTTTTTTAACACTTAAATCTCACCACAGAAAAGTTGGATGGTTTACATTCAACCAAGTATTGTCGTTGTTGTTGTTGCTGTTGTTGATGTTGTTGCTGCTGTTGCTACTGTTGCTGTTGCTGTTGTTGCTCCCCGCTGCTGCTGCTGTTGCAGCTGTTGTTGCTGGTGTTGTTGTTGTTGTTGTTGTTGCTGTTGTTGTTGTTGTTGTTGTTGCTGTTGCTATTGCTGTTGTTGCTATTGTCGATGTTGTCGTTGTTGTTGCTGCTGCTGCTGCTGTTGTTGCTGCTGCTGCTGCTGCTGTTGTTGCTGTTGTTGATGTTGTTACTGTTGTTGTGGTTGTTGTTGTTGTTGTTGTTACTGTTGCTGTTGCTGCTGTTGCTGCTGTTGTTGCTGTTGTTGTTGTTGTTATTGTTGCTGATGTTGCTGTTGTTGCTGATGTTGTTGCTGTTGTTGTTGCTGCTGTTGTTGTTGCTGTTGTTGTTGCTGTTGTTGTTGTTATTGCTGATGTTGCTGTTGTTGCTAATGTTGTTGCTGCTGTTGTTGCTGCTGCTGTTGCTGCTGTTGTTGCTGCTGTTGTTGTTGATGATACTGTTGTTACTGTTGTTGTTGTTGTTGTTGTTGCTGTTGTTGCTGTTGCTGCTGCTGCTGCTATTGCTGTTGCTGTTGCGATTGCTCTTGTTGTTACTCTTGTTGTTGCTCTTGTTGTTGCTCTTATTGTTGTTGTTGTTGCTGCTGTTGTTGCTGCTGTTGTTGTTGCTACTGCCGTTGTTGTTGTTGTTGTTGCTGTTGTTGTTGTTGTTGCTGTTGTTGTTGTTGCTGTTGCTGTTGTTGTTGTATAAAGAGGTCATAGTTATTTTTGCTTGTTAGATGCAAACTCATACAGCAAAAAATACCCTTAGTTGCGTTCAAAGTCTAAATTTTTTTAAAAAAATTTGGTCACAATTCAAGAACTTAGATTTCTTATCCGATAACTAAGTGGTCACGACGCTTACCGATACGAAAAGCAAATAATTTTGTATGAGCACGACCAAGGGAGCATGCTGTGCATCTCCTCCCTCGCTAAAAACATCTACTAAGGAGAATTATTTTCGTCTAAAATTTTGGAAGACACATAATAATTATTAAATAATTATTTTTAAAAGAAAAAAATGACAATTTTAAATTTTTGTGACTCTTTGATCTGGTCCTTCAAAAATTGGAAAGTCTCTTTTTCATATTGAGGCATATAACTTTTTCCTATTACATAAAGAGTTTATTTCTGATTTTTTTTTTTTACTAAGATTATTTTATGGGTTGTTAGGGTTAGATCCCAAAATTTGAGATCCAAAAAGTATCCTATCTTGACACAGGGACGAAATAGATGGCTTGCTCCTATGGAGGAGGGCAGTTTGTATTATACAGTCCCTAATCTGATTGTGCAAAACACCCATTAGTATCAGTTAAGGGAAAGCATAGTATACACGCCGTCCATTCTCCAGATGCATAGCAGAGATGAAACACAGTCCCACCTGAAGGTGAACTGTAGTCGATCTCCACCATCTATCACAATAGTGGACTGTGGTTCCCTTGCATGTACATCGTCTGTCATATGCATCACATGCGTACACAACTGTAAAGCATTTTAATAGTGAGATGAAAAGTAGCCTATGAGTTGGGGGACCCATTTCTACATCTGTCTCCGGAGGTATCAAACATCATTTTAAAATGGATATAAAATTGCGGTCCCTTCTCAAGGAATTAAAATGTAGCAGTTCAATATAATTTTTTCAGAAAATTATCTTTTTAATTTTTAAATTTGTTTACTTTTTATATATTAATAATCTCCATATTAGAGACTATTTATATCTAAAAACTTAAGTCTAAATTTGATCGTAAAATTAGATTAAAGGAGGGCTGCATGTCCTATGACTCAAAAAACTTTGTGCATGCCCACACATTTGTTTCGCATGAAAATGTTTATTAGAAAATTTTTTACACGAAAGAATTTTTTTATGTAATTAGATGTAAAAATATTTTCACACAAATTTATTTTAATGCATATTTTTAAAATAATTAGAAGCTAATTAATGTGAAAATATTTCAACACTTAACTAAATATTTTCACGCTTATTTTTATGCAAAGCAAACACCGTTGCATGAATCTCAACCTTCAAGCATAATCCAATCCAATTGCGAATTAACTTATGCACACTCTCTAATAGGTACACGTAGTATACATACAATGCATGAATCACTTAGTTATAAGGAGAAAGAAAAACATAAAAGATAAGAAATCTTCACAGGCATAAGACATCCTTGTACAAAAAGAGTTATAGGCATCGGAAATCGTTATGATGGCTTTAAAATTAATTTTTAAAACCAACAATTAAATTTAAAGTTAATAAAGTAGTATAGAACTTGCGGATCCGTAAACATTTATTTCTTGAATGAAGTGGACAATACAAATAAATCATTCAATGTACACCATTTTTAATATTTGAAATCCTAATTTTTTTATTCAAATATAACCATCAACCCGAGATAATTGAATTGATTTGAAAGTTTTTCAACCCCACAAGTACAATTTTCAGTGAGGTACAAGATGCGGTTGTACTATTTTAATAAGCTGCAGCCCTATTTAAAAAAAAAAAAGTGGATAAATGAGAGATAAAGGTCGATTAGGGGGAGTTGATGGAAGATGCGTAGGGTTAGGGGAAGGTGGGGCCCACAGTGAAATAGGATTTGGTGGGCGAGAGTGGTTGTAAGGGCACGCACCCATCTGGGCTTGTGGCTGAGACGTGCCCCTTCATCAACGCGGGCCCCGCCTCGCACCCAGCAGGGCCCCTCTCTCTTAACCTTGTGGCCAAAACCAAAAGAAGGCCCTTCTCGAAGATCCCCCCC
>NW_006499949.1:360319-375621 GCF_000471905.2 Amborella trichopoda | reverse complement strand
AAACGGTACGTAACGAACGTTAGTTAGTTTTTTTACGTTTTTTCTTTTCTTTACTTACGTACCGAACACGACGACGTACGTCGTCGTCGTCGTCGTATTACTGTCTCTCTCTCTCTCTCTCTCTCTCTCTCTCTCTCTCTCTCTCTCTCTGTGGCTGGAAGGCGAGTGATGTCATAAAAGCCAATGACTAACCTTCACTGCACATCCCTTCTCTATGCAATAGGGCTCAAGTGGCCAGCAGAATACCCTCAAACTTGCTGCTGCAGCTTGTGTATGTGCATGTGTGTGTGTGTGTGTGAGAGAGAGAGAGAGAGAGAGAGCTTTACCGGCGCAAGAGGAGGAATTGTTCAAAGTTGAGCAACAAAAATATATTTAACTATTTGGATAATGTGAAATGGTTCACTTTAGGGAGAATTAAAACCCTGGGTTGCATATTAGCATTCATGCATCACACAAATACTTTAGTACATATCATCATTTAAATGTTATGATACCTGTTCGACCCCCAGCTATAATCCACAATGGATGGTGAAGATGAGCTTTCCACTTGGGCAGACAGTGGTGAACCTGAGGCTAACTGCTAATGTCCACCGTCTGTTGTTTAATGTTGACAGTTGAGATGAAAAATATCATACTGCCCAATGCACTGCCATATAGAATTTTAAAATCGGTGAACTTTAGAGCTTGTAGGTTGCATGTTTCGCCCCCCCCCCCCCCCCTCTACCCCAAAAAAAAATAAAAAAATAAAAATAAAACAATACCTCGGAAAGAAAAAAATGACACCCGGCCCACCCCTCCTCTCTTACTTCTTATTTTTGCATGCAAAACTATATGACAGTTCTCAACTCTAAATATGATAAATATTAAATTTTCTCTGAAGCCATTTTTCAATCTTGTAAACTTTTGGCTCTAAAAATTTTACAATAACATATTTTCAAACCCAAGCTCACCCAAGTTAATTACGTCAGGGTTTTGATGAACTTGCTAGACTTTTCCAACCCATTGATGAACTTGCTAGGCTTGGACTGAACTTGTACTTCTTTTTCTAAAAAAGAAATATTCAACCCAATGGCTGTGATACTCAATTGGGTGCAGAAAAGCAGCGGGATGGACACAGCGAACAACCGTGATTGTGCCAGTTTGGTTCCTGTAGGATCTTTCAAAAGAGAAGTGGCACGTAATTCAGTTGCTGATGCCAAAGATGTAGACATGTGAAGTCAAATTGGTGAGACACTAAGTTTGCCCTCTTTTACCACTGGTATACTCCGTCCTTTTTTTAATGTTCTTGTGTTTTGGTTCCTACAGGTCATGGGCCACTGGTTTTCAATTGTTGCTAATTTATCTTCCTTGCCTTTTATTTTGGTGGTAGGGGGTCGGCAACTGTGGTTGATTTGGTTTGGACTGTAAAAACCTGTGCATGACATCTATGGACCATATGGCATTCTGTGTACACTACGAATTGTACAAAGACGAGAGCTTGCTCTGCTCATTAACTGTTTTTTGCTTAGCATTGGTCCATTGGAGTGTATGGCTGGATCATGTAAAGTAAGTAATGAAATGTAGTGTGCGATGAGGTTCGGTACGAAACCTCACCTCACCCCAACCATGTGATATCTACAGTGGACAGCTGGGATGTGTTGGTCCTCCTCCCATGCCAAAATTTTGTGACTTTGAGCAGGGGGACTGCACACCAGCCATCTGCTGTTGACATCAAAAGACTGTGAAATGCGAAGTTTGCTACAGAACCTCACTGGTGCATTATGAACCCATAAATAAATAATGAGAAATAAGCCATTGGATCATGTTTTCATCGGGTTTTATGAAAATCTTTTTTGAAGGTTAACGGACACATTAGATATGGTTTTCATGTGAGTCGACAAGACTCTGATCCAACATTTGGGTTCAAACCCACATTATGAATGTAGATTTGACATATACAGGATCCATCTCACAAGCATGCATGCATGCACGGGCTTGAGCACACACTATAAGTTGGTGAACTATAGAATAAAATTGTTTATATTGCACAGAGCGGTCACAATCATCTTTGCCCGTTGGGTTTGAAATTAGATGGCTTAAAGTTCAAAAAGGACAATTTATACTTTGTGAAATATTCCAAGTTGTTGAATTTTTTGTCTTCTTTTTTTTTAAATATAATGTTAGCAAGATTTCATTTAAATGATGAAAACCACAACAGTAAATAGCAGAAAAGGAAAGAGCACAAGCAGAAGAGGACAAAAGGAAAAATGGTTATAGTGTAGCTCCAACTGCCTCCGTCATAAGTCTATCAGCTTCACCATTCCTTTCCCCGTTGAATCCAGATTCATGGTGTAGAGTCTGGGGCTTGACACCATTTAATGACATTGGTCAAGTCTCCTTCCACATTCACTTTTGTTTAATGGAGAGTTAATTTTAGAACATTGTGCTTTGGAGCCCACGGTTCCATCTCATATATACTATAGGGGTGTAAGCGGCCCTGGTAAGCCCTCCAAATGGAGCCACCCGACCTTCATATCTCACACTGCCATCAAATTTCAATTTAACCCAATGGGCTTGGGTTGGTGGAGGTTTCCATAGTGAAGATCTTACAATCCTCTTCTTTGTACTGAAAAATACGCCCCTAAAATTGTTAACAAAAAGTTCGTTGGGCACATCTTTGAAAGCTAGCTGACCTTGGGCCCAATTGGTGATGGAAGGTGTGATAGCAAATAGGATTGAGTTGTATCTCTCTAGCCTTACCTACAAAAGATCTGTAGTTTATTTTTTCTAGAGTTTCTAAAACACTGCAGCAATCGTAATCCTCTAAATAGTGATACCATGAGTTGTGATCAGAGTTGGGAAAAGGGTTGGGGTCGTGTTGGTAGCACCCCGCATCTTAGTCATCACGTTGTGGTTTCTATTCCTACCACTAGCACCATCCCACTAATACTTTCAAAAAAGCTAATATTTCATCTACTTGAAAAAACAGGTAGAGAGGCCTATCTTCCCCACTGAATTACCCAAAGAAAAATGAGTTGTGAATGGAGGCCATGCATTTGCTATGTGTAAAGGCACATTCCATATGCTCTATCAAGTGGGCTGAGAACAAAGAAAAAACCCTTTATATAAGGTTACAACCTTAAAATGTAGAATTAATATGCGCCTTGAAAAAACATTTGAGAAAGGTGTTTTGATGTTGAAATACCCTCTAATCGATCATCTTGACATTGAGATATACGGAAATGAAAAACAAATGTTTTCAAGTCTTAACAATAGTGCATCTTACAACACATTATTTGAATTGCCTATTTTCAAGATTTTCATTTGTTTATAGATCTGAGCTTCAAATTTTATATTTAAAAATAAAAATAGATTCTCAGGCCAATCCAAAATATTTTCAACACCAAAATTGGACAAAGTTTGGAGGTGCGTCTTAATTTAATTGTTTAATGTTGCAACTTTATGCAAACCTCAGCTGAGAGCAAATACTGCTCCATGAATTATTTGTTTCATAAGTTACGATATACCTTTCCGTGAGAAAGGTAGGGGAGATGGGGACATTCAGTCTTTACCATTCTTCAGGGGGAATCCATGGTGCTTGGGGAGATAAAAGAGATCATGGAGCAAGGGAGAAAGGAAAGGAGGAGTGCATAGAGGTTAGGGAAAGGTAAGGATGAGAACAAGGAGTTTAAGCGAAAAAGAAAGGAGGCGAACATGAAGGTCGGGGGAAAGGTAAACAGCTTTTGTATGGCGGAGAACTAGAAGGATGGCTCCTCGGGGAGCAGACATAGCATTCTGGTGTTCTTCAGCACTCTACCAAGGTGGTAGAAATAGAAGATAAGTACTAGGAGACATGGTGTGTACTGCTAAAGAATTCTTTGGTTTGTTCTTTTAGTCCAACTTATCAAGGGTTTGAAATTGTGGAGTTAAGATTTGTGGTTGTAGCCTAAAATGCAAAACTGTTCTTGGGAATTGAGTTCTCATCATTTTTCGTTGGGAGGATGACGCAAGAAGGATTCACACCATGGGCAGGAAAGATTTCCGTCCCAAATGAAGATACTTTCTCGGAGTATTAGGGGTTTTGGGGGGCATTAGAAGACGAAAGGTGTTAAGGCGATTAACCATAGACAATAAGTCGCATGTTTTACTCCTCCAAAAGACTAAATTATCAAACCCTAATGTTTCGATGATTAGAAGGGAGGAGGCCATTTTGTGGATTACTATAAAAATATTTTACTTCAAAAACTTGGCTTCCTTTTTCCATTGAAGGCACTCCATTCAAAAAGCTCCTTTTCATCAGTGCAGAGGTTTTAGAAGAAGGCTTCTCGATGGAAGTAATGAAAGAATCAACTTTTGGTTTGCCTCGTGATAAAGCTCTAAGGCCAGATGGTTTTCAAGTGGCCTTCTTTCAAGACTTGTGGAATATAATCAAAGAAAATTTAAGCCTTTTCCTCCAAATATTTTATAATGATGGGGTTGTCAAGAAAGCCCTAAAATCTACCCTCATACTAATAAGTTTGCTCTCAAATGCGATGAATTTATCTCTGGAGCAAGTATCAATTTGCACCAGACAAAATTTATGGGCAACAATTGCAAAGAAGAAGAGATCAATAGATGGGTAGAACGGATGGAGTGCAGTACTGATTCCTTGCTGGTAAACAGATGGCATGTTACGTCACTCCTCTTGGGATTTGACAATCCAAATATTCCAATACAAATTGGATGGTTGAAAACCTCGATATCTCTCTCTTGGTGGAAGAATCACCCTCCTCAAAGCCGCATTATCCAAACTACCAGTTTACTACTCGTTCAGAGCCCATGTTAGGTGAGGTGACTCGAAACTTTGATGAGGAATTTTCTCTAGAGTGGGTCACATCAGAATAAGAAATTTAAGCTGGTCAAATGAAATGTAGTATGTCTCCCTAAAAAAGGAGGAGGATTAGGCATTTGGCGATTTCAAACATTCAATGAAGCACTATTAACCAAGTGGTGGTGGAGGCTCAACCAGGACAATGGTTAGTTATGGAGACGGGTGATTCTAAAATATCACACAGATAAGCGTGGTTTTATAACTAAGAAGCTACCCAAAGGTGGCTATGCTTCAATGATTTGGAAAGGGATTGAATCAGTTAAGAGTTCTAGTTCTAGCTTATAGCAGAATGGTGGAAGGAAATGGAAATAGAATTAGATTCTGGTCTTCCAAATGGATTGGTAATATTCCTTTGAAAACAGTTTCCACAACCATACAAACACTTGACATAGAAAACAGCCCTCATAATTAGGGAGGCAAATCAGGTCATTTGCGATATAAGATTAATATTTGAAGAGTGGATTAAGAAATAGAACAACAATTTAATGCCTTGATAGGGGAATTATACAAGTTTTTCTACTATCCCAAGAAACAAGATAGATTCGTACGAGTTAAATCCAGGAGGTTGTTTTTATAGTTAAATTTCTTCATGCTTGGATCACAAGAGACAAACATCAGCATAACAACAATACATGAACAAGGCATGGTCGTGTAACTTACCTCATAGAGTGCAAGCCTTTTAGTGGCTCTAATGCCAAGATCAAACTCTTTCAATTGAACAACTTAGGAAAAGGGGCATGATGATCACGACAAGTATTTATTTTGCAAAAGGGATGCAGAAACAAACAATCATCTATTCATCCATTGCTCCTAGCCTAATCTATATCCATTGTACAAAATTGTACTATACACAATCGAGGTGCATAATTTGCATAAGGGCTCATTACCACCGTGCTATCAATGATAGACAATGGGTAGGCACATTATGCACTGTTTCACATGGTATATATTGCAATTTTAGGCATAACCATCTTAAATGGGAAAAAAACAGATGGCCAGGGGAAGATAATACATTTCTTGATGGTTACAGTTAGGGTTGGCAATGGACCGAGTGGCTCGGCCCTAAAAGACTAGGGCCTAGGTCACACTTGAGGGCCGGGCTTGCTCTAGTGCCACCAAGGCCCGACCCTATTTCTTTTCTTGTTTTCTCTTTGATTATTCTTTATTTTTTTTGGCTCAACCCGGCCCAGCCCGGCCTAGCCCTAACATGGCCAAGGCTGGGCCTGAGCCTGTCCCTATAAGGGCAAGGACAAGCCTAACCCCAACCCCAACCCATTGCCACCCTTATATGATTGAAGTTGGTCATTCTTTACCAATTAACAATAGTGTTGTTAGGAAACCAGCCCAGGCTTAATTGGTTAGCAATTGACAATTTACAACACTACATCCTTTGCTTAATTCCGACCAAAGGTAGGGCCCTCTCCTCCCCATTGACTCAGCCAAAAAAAAAAAAAACCAATAGTGTTGCAGTTTTTTGCGCATGGCTCATTACCTTGAATTGCTTATTTCAAATATTTTTTTGGCTTGGATCATTTTCTTGAAGCGCGCCGTGAAAGAAGTATGGGGTAAAATCTGTAGATAGCTGGGGTACTTTAAACCGTTTTTGTATACATATCCATTTATCCAAAATACCGAAGAGAAATTTTGTAAAGTGGCGGTTGATTAAATTATAAAGGGAATAATCATTTACTTTTAATATAAGCTGGTCACAATTACTCTTCGCTGTTAGATTTGAAATTAGGTCGTTGAGGACGTGTAAATGTTTGAACATAAAGTCCAAAATAAAATTTATCGAATGTTGTGACATACTTCCATCTATTAACCCTACATATATTGTGCATTTTCTTCAATTCCACTTATGTTCACACGTATTCCAATGGGCATTTTGAAAATAAATTAAAATATATTGGTAAAATGTGAAATAGTTAAAAAGACCTGTATATTATGATAAAATATTTTAAACTTATAAAATAAAGACATGATTTTGCAATTATAACTATAGTTATCAAGTGTGGACTAGACCAGACCACCTGGTATAACCAGTAAGACTACCAATCAGTATCTTGGTTAGTCCAGCTCAAAGCAAAAATTTTATTTCAGTTTAAAATCGATTAAAACAATTTATTTGGTTGGGTCAAACTAGTCTGACTAGTTAAACATAGCTGGGCATTTTTTTAATATTTCTCTTTGTTTTAAACTAAAAAAACTTTTACCTGCGAGGCCACCAACATATAAAACATATGTAATTGTTATCCCCAAACGCCTGATCTAAATAGATAGCTTCAGTCATAATGCCATGCCTAACATTAATTTATTTATTCTTATTTTTTATATAATATTTTAGACATGATACTTGGGGCATGCCGACTCCTTACAAGTACACACTTAACCCAAAAAAAATACTTTTAATAAATAGAACACTTATTAACCAATCTTATATAAATTAAAATAACTTGTGTGACCAAAACCCAATACAAGTTGGAAGAGCATTTTGGTCAATCTTTTTATCAAAATATTTTTTCTTATTTTTATTAGATGCTTTATGTGAGAACCGTGCAGCTGCAAATTGCATGTCAATATAATTTGTAAAATAAAAACTAGAAATAAAACACTCCATCCGATCATGATCAAACATTCAGAGGCTAACTTATGATATTGTGATTGAAGCTACCTCAATCTATCCATATAGATCAGCTAAGAAAAGCACTCACATTTTATATATGGGTAGCACTATATGTAAAAATTACCATTTAAAACTAATATTTTTAATTTTTATGACCATAAAATAAAATATTAATAATGCACAAACAAAAATTAAGATTATTGAATGACCCGACCTGCCGGATTCAAACTAGCAACCTAAGGATGATATGACGGCAACCCATTCCAATCCTCCGCTCTACCACTGAGTTAAGATTGGCTCTTAGATTATTTTTAATTTTTAATGTTTTGATCTGGGCCAATTAGATGATATTACCGATTTTGTCTGGACCTGACTTCTGTACAGTACTTGGCCTTTGTTCCATTTGGTGGCCGTGCTATACGATAACCACTTATTTTGATCGTTGTTATGAGTATAGCATGTTGCTGCCATTAAGATGCTATTTCAACCAATTTTAGGAAAGATGGGTAACCTATAAAACATCGACACGTGTCTAGCAATAATTAGATTTTGTGGATCGGACATGCATGTGGACCTTCAACAATACATACTACACTTTTATAGAGCGTTTAATGACATTTACCTTTTTGTACACATTTCAGTTTTTAAATTTGGCCTTCAATGAATAATATTTTTTAAAAAAATATTTTAGAATAATAAAAGTAGTAGAGAATAAAAATAAAAAATTATTTCCTATTGAAAGTATTTGTCGTGTGATCATAAGATTTTAGATGAATTCATAAGGACCCTTTTCGATAACCCTGCAATAAGGGTGCTTAATTTTGAATTAATAATGAGTTACAACTTTTGGCAATAAGGGTGCTTAATTTTGAATTAATAATGAGTTACAACTTTTGGCTTTTTCCTATATTGTTAGGACAACCCCGCATTAGATTGAAAGAAATTTTTTATGAATAAAATTATGTTTCGCAAAGTGTTGACATGTATGGTTATGAGGCATTACGTGTCTTAATCTATAATTGTGGGAATCCAATATATCCACTGTTCATATGGTCCAATATTCATATGAACGATGGATTAATATTCCGAAGATCAGGAACCCCTCTTTTTTCTCAAATACCCATTGAAAAAATACAACGGTTAACCTTTTTTTCCCTATGGGAAGTCCGAGAGAGAGGAAGACAACAACAAATAAAAATAAAACTAAAAAGGGATATAGAGCTTCTTCGATAAAATTTTTTTTTCTTCTCTCTCTGAAAGGCAAGCAACAAGGCTTCATAATCTAAAATCTGAGCACTGCGATCACCAGCCTCACGACACTCCTTTCTGATCTCTGGCTTGGTCTGATCCACGCTCCATCAATATTTACTAACACACTCCTCTCTGATCTCGGTTTTGGTTTCATTTACGTTCCATTAATATTTACTACCATTGATATCAGGGCAAAGCAACCAGGTTCCCTCTTTTCTATTTTTCCTCTGAATTTTTTTTTAATGATAGAGCCTCACCTCACCTCACCTCACGCTAACACTTCCATAAAAGAGAAGACACGAAACTCAGCTGCCAGCTACTTATTTTCTATTTCTAACCGTTGATTTTCGTGTGGGTTCATTATTTTATATAGCTAGTGGTTCGTAATGAGATAACAAATGATGTAAAGAATTTTATTTTGTTCATAATTTTTATATTTATATTTAAATAATAATAATAAATAAATAAATAGAAAATAAAGTTGAATACATATTTTGCTATTTTGTTACATTATATATTGTTGATATTTTTATTAAAAAAAAAAGATTATGGAAGATTTATTTATAGTGATATTTGAATCCAATTAAAAAAAAATATCTTCTTATTTTTTATTTTTAACATTTATATCTTATGAGATCCAAAATTTGAAAATATTACGGGTAAGTTAAAAAGTCTCAAACTTTTCTTTCTTACAACCCCTGGATCCATTTGATCATAAGTTTTTTATCCAATAAATTACTAAAATAACATCCGACTCAAACTTTTCTCCTCTTTCTATCTCTCTCCCCCCTTGTTTCTCGCTCTCTAACGGGGATACGATTGAGATAACCGAGCTCCAAATCAACGAGTACAAGAAGAAAAGGGATTTTGCTTCATATTTGAAGCAAGAAACAGGAAAGAGTGGGAAGTTGTGATTTTTTTTTTTTTTTTGGGGACTCTGGTTGTGCTATAATTAGCCGTTGAGGTTATGGATTTCTAGGGTTTATTTGTTGCCCTAGTCTTTGTTGACTAGTTTCAGTGAAATGCGCTAGATTGGCAGTGGCGATATAGCCGGATTCTGGCAAAAATGGCAGTTTTGGAGTCATATTCCGGTGAAAATACGGCGGATCATGGGATTCCGGTGGCTTAGCTCATCGTTCATGGTTTTTCAGTGTCCTTTTTAAGAATGCTTTTCTGTTATTTTTTAAGTTGAACCTTTGAAGCTGAGAGTCAATGGAGGTGTCTATATTCCTGTAGAAATTGCAGCATTATCCATCTATCTTTCAAATGAACTTGCAATTGCAATATTCTGGCCTCTGCATTATCTCCCCCATTTATTTCTTTTAATGGTTTTCTTCGCCATGCTTTTCCACTGCAGATTCCCCAAACGATGGTATCTTAGTTTCCAGTTTATTGTATTATACTATTTTCCATCAAAATTGACAAAAGGAATGTAAATATGGCGCCATGAGTGGAAGGTCCTAAGTTGCAGACATCTGCAAAAATGAATCGGTTCTAATGGTGGGTGCTGTAAAAATCAAATATTCATGGAATTGTAGAGAGAGAGAGAGAGAGAGAGGGAAGTAGAGGAGGTGGTAGAGGATATAAGGAATTTCAGAGATGAAAAGAAGTGTGGGATTAAGTTTTAGGGAAAATATGATAGATAATTTGTAGTGAGAGAGAGGAGAAAGATATCATGTAGAGGACCTTTTATGCAACTTTGGTTGAGAGAGAATAAAAGTTTGGATAAGGTGTCATTTTGGTGTCTATTTTGATAAAAAATTTAGAGTAAAAAAGGATCCAAAGAGTTGTAAGGTATTAAGGATTGATGACATTTTGTTTACAAGTAATATTGTCAATTCTTAAGTCACATGAGATATAGAAGTTAAAAATAGAGGATAAAGGGATATTTTTCCTACAATTAATGTACTTACTGCCTTGGTGTGATATAGAAATTGATTTGTCTTCTAAAGTGAATCTCCTACTTGATATTACTCTTCTATTATAAGGGTTCACACACCCTTGATATTGCTCTTGCACCCAAATAAATAAATATAAAAGGGAATTTTATCTTTGATAATTGAAGTACTTACCTATAGAATGAGAGATTGTCTATTTTAATTTTTTTTAAGGTATCACTTAATAACTGATATTGTTTTATGAAATAATTGCAGCTCTCTCTGTACAAGTATTGATCACATATTAATTTTTTGGTATCTTGTTTAGCTTTTTTCGAACTTAGAAAGTATTAGATTGCTCACAAAACTTAGCAAATGGCTAGTAGAATTGTAATAGATGAACTTTTTAAAGTTGAAAAATTGAATGGAACCAATTTTGGCATGTGGAAGAGGATGATGGAATATCTCCTCATCCAAGATAGAATCATATATGTACTAAAAGATGATCCATGAGTAGTTGGTGATAAACCAACTGAAGAATAAAAGAAAAAGTTAGAAATTTTTTTAGAAGATAACCTCATAACAAAAACTTCTATGTTAACTTTTATGCAAGATGACCAAATTAGGGTTTTTGAACATTATGAAACATCTAAAAAAATGCTGGAGGCAATAAAAACTAAATATGACTCAACCTCTAAAACACACATCCAATTGCAATTAGAGCAATATAACTTATTTAAAAAGGAGGGTAATAATGTAGTGGAATATGTAAACAAGATCCTTGTTATCGCTAAGGACTTAGCCATTGTTGGGAATGAAGTCTTCGAGCGCAGGTAAGTTTCTATTATCTTAAATAGCCTTCTACTTTCATGGAGAATATTAAAAATTGCACTTAGGTTGAATGCAAAATCTCTTACATTAGGAGACCTACCTATGCAACTAGCCTTAGAGCAAGAGCACATAAACAAAAATAAAAGAAGTGAGTTCATGCTTGCTCAAAGACGTCCCAAATCTAGCCAACCCAAGCCTAACAACCAAAAATTTCAATGGAAGTTTAATAAAATGAACAATAGGTTCCAAAACAGATGAACTAATCCCTGCAAACAAGAAACTAAACAATAACCATCAAAGTGCTTCTTATGTGGTCAGCCAGGTCACTTTAAGAATCGTTGTCCACATAATAGAAGCCCGTAAAATCCAAAGAATAGGGGGAATGGAAGCAAGAGGAGTGAAGTTATTTGTGTGGTTTCTAAGTGTCTGCTGGCATATCACGTCATCAAATGATGGTGGGTAGACTCGAGCATTAATCAGCATATCGCAAGCTCAAAGAACCTCTTCGAGGCCTTCAAAAACATAAAAGCTGGGGAGAAACACATCTACATGGAGAACAACACCTATTATGATGTATTAAGTGTAGGAACTTGTAGGTTGTATATAGGGACAATCGACCTTGTATTAACTGATGTATATTTTGTCTCTTGTATGAGACGAAATATAGTATCTGTCCCTTTGCTCATTAGAATTTGAAGTCCGCTTTCGATCATTGAAAGTATCAATCGAAAAGCATGGACAAATTTATGCTTGGGGATACTTGGTTAATGACCACAACTTGTTCCTTCTTCATGTAAATGAGAAAGCTGATAATAAAATTTCAACTTATTATGGTTATGTTGATTGTGTCATGGCTGTTGATGTATATACTTGGCATCTTAGGCTTGGCCACATAGGAAAAAACAAAATAAATAGATTAATAAAGAAATACCGAATTTCCAACCTGTCAACACTGCTTGTCGGGAAAAATGACCAGGAAATCATGCAATAAAGGGGAGAGAGCTAATGTGGTCTACTCAGATATTTGTGGGCCCCTCAATATTAAAATTCATAGTCATACTTCTTCACTTTCCAACTAAGGCAACAGTCGATCGCACATGTCTTAATTCCATATCAGCATAGAAATAAAGTTAAAAAAACAAAACTATAATTTGTAACTTTATAGGATACCCCGGAGGATCAAAGGGATATTGATTTTATCATAAAGATAAGGGACTCATTGAAAGCAGAGATGCTGAGTTCATAGACGATTTTATTAAAAAAAACCTACCTATAGTGGATAATGATAATCCACTTAATATCAAGATAACTTAGAACCACTCTCTACAGTGGATATGGATAGCCCTGATCAACATAGTGACGTTGAAGTACCCACACACCCAATGTTAAGTGGTCAGAATAGGTCTAGCGCTCCTTCATCATACATTGATAATTTCTATGCCTATATGAGTGAGGAGATGGACAACCTTATTGACCTAAATGAAATCCATGACCTTTTTAACTTTAATGATGCTATGAAGTCACAAGAATCTCAAGAATGGCTTAATGCCATGAAAGAAGAATTAGATTCTATTGAGAAAAATAAAGTTTGGGATATATGTGATTTACGATCAGATAAGAAACCTATAGGTTCTAAATGGGTACTTAAAAAGAAATTAAATCTCGATGGATCAATTGATAAATTTAAAGCTAGGTTAGTAACAAAGGGCTTTACTCAAAGAAAGGGAGTCGATTATGCCGACACTTATTCCCCAGTTGCAACGTTTATATCCATTAGAATAATTTTGGCAATCATTGCATACTGTGACTTAGAACTTTACCAAATTGATGTAAAGACTGCATTCTTGAATGGTGAACTAAAAGAAACCATCTACATGAAGCAACTTGAGGGCTTCTTAATTAAAGGTCAAGAAAAATAAAATATACAAATTAAATAAGTCTTTATATGGTTTAAAACAATCTTCAAGACAATGGTACTAAACATTTCATGATGCCATACTACAGATGGGATATGAAGTAAATAGATTTGAGCATTGTCTGTATGTCTTGAAGAGTGGGAGTAAATTCACAATACTCTCATTACATGTAGGTGATATCCTAATAGCTGGAAATGACTTAGAAACGATTGATAAGACTAAGTCATGGCTTTTTTTCGGTTTGAGATGAAAGATATGGGAGAAGCATCTTATGTCCTAAGCATAAAAATAACTAGATATGAAAATAAAAAATGTTGTGCTTGAGCCAAGAGAGATATCTTGACTCTATTATCAAAAGATTTCAAATGGAAAATTGTAAACCATTGTCTACTCATGTTGAAAAGGGAGTAAAGTTGTCTAGAAAGGATTGTCCAGTAGACGGACAAGAAAAACCTAATGTTCACTATGCACAAGCCATTAGTAGCTTGGTATATGTAGTAAAATGTACAAGACCTGATTTGGGTTATGCCGTATAACTTGTTAGTATATATCAAAGTAATCCAGGCATAGCTCATTGGAAAGCAGTAAAAAAGAAGGGAAAATTATAAAAAAGCCCCCAAAATCAACTAGTCTATCAACTTACCCCCCAACTAAATTTTCCTCAATAAGTTTTTTTAAAACCCAACTTTTCTAACAAATACCCCCCAATACAAAAAGTATGTTTTTTTTTTTACGAAGATACCCTTCCCGTAGTTGAAAAAATTATTTTCGGGTCAAATAAAACTTAAATACCGGACCGCAATAAACAAACGCAGGACTATCCCCCCTAACCACCGGACTACCCCTAAAAAAGCTCGATTGGGGCAGTTTCAGTGATATAAACACCAGACTGCCCCATAAATATGTCGGGTTGACCACACATAGTGCCAGACTAGTACACATAGTGTTGGATTGGTCCATCACAACGCCGGACTGGGCAGTTCCAGTGACATGAAACGCCGGACTGCCCCATAAAATAGTCGGATTCCACAACACCGGACTGCAACACAAGAAAGCCGGACTGACATGCACAAGCACCAGACTGCCCCTCATAACGTCGAACGGGGGCCCTTTCAGTGACATAAACACCAGACTGCCCCATAAATATGCTGCGCTGGACCACACAGCGTGGAACTGGTCCATCACAACGCCAGACTGGGGCAGTTCCAGTGACATGAAACGCCAAACTGCCCCACAAAATCGTCAGATCCCACAACACCGAACTGCAACACAAGAAAGCTGGACTGACATGCCAAGCGCCCGACTGCCCCTCATAACTCCGGACAGACCGGGGCAGTTCCAGTGACATAAACACTGGACTGGCTCGTCAATTTGTCAGACTGACCACAAAAAATGTTGGACTGGTCCACAGAATGCCAGATCGGTAATTCAAGTGAGATTAAACACCGGGGTGACCCAAGAAAATGTCGGACCGACAGTTCCAGTGAGTTCAAACACTGGAGTGACCCAGGAAAATGCCGAATTGGCAACCCCTAATTGCCAGACTGTCGTATCAGAACGCCGGACCGGTAGTTCTAATGACTCAGATGCCGGACTGCCCCTCAGAATTGCTTGATAGCTCCAAAAAAACACCAGATTGAGCTTCACTTTCGCCAGACCAAAATATGGACTGCTTCCTTTACCGTCGGGCTGCCCCTTTTAAATGCCGGACCGGCTCCTCAAGACCGTCGAACTGCGCCTTTTAAATGCCGAACTGTCCCTCAGGATCACCAAAGTGCTCCAAATTAACGCCAGACCACTGGGATTTTTATACATTGTATGTCATTTATATATTGCAGAGATTTTAATGTTTATCCATAACCAATAGCCACACTTAATCATGTTCTCAGATGCACATACTATGATATCAATTAAATTAAAAAAAACAAAGAAAATAAAATGCCAAGAAGAAGACA
>NW_006499949.1:316432-349545 GCF_000471905.2 Amborella trichopoda | reverse complement strand
GGGACGCATATGTAATTCTACATGTTAAGCTTTTTCCATTTAAGATGGGTCCTTATGGTTTGATGGCACGTTTCGAGTATGTCTTTGAGTAAGTGATTATTCCATTTACTTTCCCATTGCACGCGCACTAAAGAAAAAAAAAAACACAAAACTTAAAAAACCCCATTTAAGTATAAAAGTGTCACTTTTTCATAGTAAATATTGTATTTTAATTTATTCTTTTTTCTATATATTGATTAAGCTCAAATTTCAAACATTCATACTTCTTAACACAATGCATTTGTTAAAATATTAAAAAATATACTTAAGTTAAATAATAATTATCAAAATACCTCTACAAATTTCAGAATTTTAAGGGTATTTTGGTTATTTTATTTATTTTAAAATATATATTTGTATAATTACAAACAAAAAATGTTGATAACTATCAACTCCCCAAATTTGAGCTTGATGGAACGTATGGAAAAGGATAAAATTAAAATATAATACACAGTTTTAAAATTTGGATTTGAGCTTAAAATATATAATAAACATGGCTATTGTTTATTTTTTCTAATAAAATTTGTTTTTCTTATATAAGGGAAAAGTTTATATAGAGGCAAGGCTCTTAACAATCAAATGAGATCCTACCTCAAAATTTTCACTAGAAGAGGTTGTTTTGATGCCTAAATATCCTCAAATTGATCATATTGACATCAAGATGTATGGACATAAAAAAATGGATTTCAAGTTTTACAAATAGTGTATTTTGTAACGTATTTTTTTACCGTCAATTTTCAAGATTTTCAAGTTTTCTTAGATCTGTCGATCAACACTATTTTTGAAGCTTTAAACTTTATAAATAAATATGAAAATATATTTTAAGGCTATCCCAAAGATTTCTGGTATTGAAACCATATTTCTCGACACTATTTGAAGGTAGGTTCTAATTTGATTGTTTAGAGCCTAGGCTCTATACAAACCGCGCCCTTCTTATAAATGATCTTCTTGCTTGACTTCACATCGCAAACGGTAAAGCCTTACATATAGAAACTCTCTTCATGCGTCTCAATGATGTTTATTTGATATCTTATGTGTCGAAATATGGGGTCTTGTGAGTATAGCCTTTTGAATCATGTGTTTGTTCTTTAGAAAATAAAATGAAATTCAAACAAACTTGGAGGTGCTCTTTAATTTGGTTTTAAGGTTGCAACCTTATACAAACCACACCAAAAAAAAGTGTATAAAGATATTATTTACTTTTAGTATAAGAATATCACAATCGCTCTTATATGTCAGATTTCAAATTGGGTAGTTATGAACCTGTCACTAATCAGACTTGAAGTTCAAAAAAAAAAACAAGTTCTCAAACTCTATAACATGCTCAAAGTCAATTCGACATCTAATGGCTAGGAGTAATTGTGACCTCATTTTAACAAAGATAAATGGTCTCATAGTATAGAATCCCATGATAACAATAGAAAGTTGCATATCAAAGATAAATAGTCTCATAGTATAGAATCCCATGATAACAATAGAAAGTTGCATGTCTCGCAATGTCTGTTTTTAGCACATCATGCAAAAGGTTGTAGCCACATGTAATCATAAATAAAATACGACTTTACCTTATAAGATCATTTACTCTTTGGGGATAAGTGACATTGTTTGAAAAACCGCCCGAACTAACCGACAACCGCCTGGTTAGATCAGAACCGGCCCCTTGCCAGTTCCAATTTCGAGCAGTTTTGGTGATCAGCCGGTATTTTAAAAATAAAAATTCAAAAAATGCCTATAAAATTTCAAAAATAAGGAATTTGATTTGTAATACATTTTTTAATATTTTTTACATTATGATAAATATTAAAACTTATTTTAGTCACTAATACTCACTTTTAAATTCTATTTTTTCATTAATTTTCAACTTCATTTGAATGTGTTTTGTTTTAATCATTTTTTATATGCTTTTCATATTTTAGTGGATTTTTTTTTTGCATCTTTTTTATTCTTCCAAGATGACAAATGACAGAAACTATGATGACCTAAATGTTTATGCCACAAAATAGACATCCCCCTTTTAGTTTTTGAGATGGACATAACAAGATCATGCAGTTGATCATTTTGAAGTACATAGAGCCATTTTCTCAGCACATCCTCAGCAATTATATTCATGTCTGTAGATCCTTCACAACACAGCCACGAGGAGTAAAGTCAAAAACTACATTTAAAATCTTTAGTAAATTGGGATACATATATAAGTTGTTTTATTAATTTTGGCACAAGTAAAACATTTGAAATGTTTAAAGAACTAAGGGTAGTAGAAATGGAGACAGTTCCAATATGAGTGATGGGTAAGGCAGTATCGTCTCTAGTGAATATCATGCAATAACCATGATAAGGAACCATACCTCAAAGTTGGGAGTTGTCATCTGTCGTGTGAGCAGTTGCAGCAGTATCCATAATCCAAGAATGATTGGTTGGTATAGTGACTGACATGTTGCTGAAGTCATGAGCTAGTGCATTATGAGAAGATGAGGTAACCTTGATTGCCCAACAGTTTTTAGCAACGTGCCCATATCTTTCACAAAATAAGCGAGTAACATGAGGTTGTGTGCCCACTCTTGGTTGTTGGGATTGATGATAAGTTGGATTGGTTTCAAGAATACCTTGTTGATTTCGGTTACGACCTCTACCTCTACCTCCATAACGTCCATGCCCTCGGCCATAGCCACCTCTTTACCATGATGGTGTACTAACAAGCGCTTGAGGGTTACTCTCAACATTTGATAAAGATACAAAACGAGCTTCATATGTAAGAAGAGAGGATCAAAGCTCATAAAACGAAAGAAAGGGATGTTTGGTTAACAAGGCCATATCAAAGCACTTTAACTCTGGACCAAGACCTTTGAGTGTATAAAGAATCATATCTTGATCACTTACTGGACTACCAATTGCTACAAGATGGTCTAAGAGCCTCTTTGTAAGTTGATCAGTTCGGTCTTGAGTTGGAGGACATTCACAAATGTTTCATTTTGGTATGTATTATAAAGGATCTCCCACACTTCTTGATGTGTCTTCAAGTACATCACTTCAATGAGCAAGTCATAAGATGGAGTAAAAATTAACCAACTCAACAAGGTTTTATCTTTCATTCGCCATTCTAGAAACTTGGGATCAACTTCTTTCTTATGGGAGGCATGATTGGTACCTCAATCTTCTTTGGATTCCTCAGAGACATATTCATTCAATGGTCGACCAGACCCATCAAGATGATCTTAAAGGTTCATGCCTTCAATGCAATTTAGGATTTGGGGCTTCCATTTTAGATAATTGTCTCTACTTAGTTTAATGGATATAAAGGCTGTGAAATTGAGTGAGGCCATGACCAAGAAGTTGGTTTTAAAAGATTTCCGAAACTGCTTTGGTACTTGAAACAACTCTTGGAAAGTTCAAGAGTGTTGGTACAAAGTGAGTTGAAGTATGAGTTGGAGATAACAGGGACAAGTTGGGTGCCAAGAGAACCGAACTAGTTGAGGGACAACTTGGGTACAAAGGGAGCCGAACCATTCCAAACTTGTTCATGATGGACATGAGGAGTAGTGAAATGGTAAGAATGAGGTGTGAAGACAATAGAGAGGTCAAGTTTTGGAAGAGAGAAAATGAACTTAACTTTGTAGATGGAGCACTTTGTAAACAGAGAGAGATGCAGCACTTTCGTAGAGACGCAAAACATTTTACCAAGAGGGAGAAAATTACCTTAACTTTGCAGATGGACCACTTACTGGTTGACAAAGAAGTTAGAGAGAGAAATAGTAATTTCATATGAAGAGAGAGATGGAGCACTTTTATATTACGCATCTGTCCAAACAAGTACCGGATCGATGATAAGGAAATTCAAAACCCTTGGTTGGGAATGTTGAGAGAGAATAAAAACCGCTTTATTTTACATGAAGATACTACAAAATGCTTATAACCAAAATTAACAGTGATTTCGTCTACTCTCATCATCGTCCAAAGTTCATCGTATGATTACGATTGTCCAGTAGTGTTTCATTTTTCATTTTTCAGTTTTTTTCTACAAATTTGAATGACCTGAAATTTAGAGTGTGTATACATCTTAGTGAGGGGCAATTAATAAAAATATATAAAAATAATAATTCTGAACTTTCATCCCTTATAATAAAGGGTGAGATTTGCAAGGTACCTCCCTAAAATTGAAAGTAAGTCGCACTTCCAAACTTTGTCATAAGATGCAGTTTTAATGCCAAAAAATTTACGACAGTTTGAAAATCTATGTTCAACGCTAGTTATGAAATTCAAAATTTTAAAAATGGTGCTTATAGAGCAGAACTACAAACACTTGAAAATCTTGAAAATTGATAGTCTTAAAGAGTCAAAATCCCTCCTTCTTCTTCTTTTCTGTATATCTATATATCTTGGGGTGGAGATGATCAATTGAAAGGTATTCCAACTTCGGCCACTCTTTTTTACTAGATTTTTGATATGCACTTTACTATTTTAATTTACATTTACAACCGTATATAAATTTCTTTTATATAAAATATAATTTACATTTACAACCGTATATAAATTTCTTTTAAATAAAATATATCAAACTTGCACCATCCAATTAAACTAGATTGTTGCCCTGTACAAATCACACCCTTGGTAAAAGTATGCCTTTGAACCGACAACCGTCTTTGTCGTTAGAGGCCCTACTTGGAACTTTATACACATGCATTGCGCCTCTCTCTCTTTCCCTCTCTAATGAAAAAAGCCAAAAGATATTATATTCGCTTAAGAGTATAATGTTTATTTACTCCTTCGGGTGAAATTCTACCTACTATATTACGAGATGCATTATTTTTTGGATTCAAAATCATTTTTTTCTCATATTCTTATATCTCGATATCGAGATGATCAATTATAGTGTTTTTCAATATTAAAACAACATTTTTTAATGAATTTTTTTGGTACATTCATAATTCTACATTTTAAAGTTACAACCTTACATATAAACTTTTTCTTAATAATATATTGTGGCGGTGGTTTTCGCAGTTTGCTTGAGCCGTTAATGCTGGATTTGGAAGACCAATAGCACACAGGAATCTAACATTATAGCATCTAAAGTAAAGTAATGGGAGCATTAAATATGAAAGATTTTTTTATGAAATATTTAAAAATTGGCAGCAACCAAAATAAATATTGTATACCCAACTTTTAGCAAAAAATATAAACACAAGGCCATGTGCTCTCTTTCTCTCTCTAACTCTCTCTCTCTTTCTCTCTCTAGGTGTTAGTGTGTGAGCTCCAAAGAACATATGCATTAGAATGGCAAGCAGCAGCATGGGTCACTGTATCTTTTTCTCTCTTTCTCTTTCCCATTTAGTAAGCCTTTTTAATTTTTGGAAAAAGTTTATATATTAGAGCCCACTTCAAAAATTTCACCGACATCAAGATGATGCAGGGACATGAGAAAAAAATAGATTTCCAGTTTTGGAGATAGTGCATCTTGTAACGCATTTTTTTACCGTCAATTTTCAAGATTATCAAGTTTTCATAGATCCGCTCGATCTACACTATTTTGGAAACTTTAAATTTTATAATTAAAGATGAAAATATGTTTTAAGGCTATCACAAATATTTTCAGTATTGAAATCACATTTCTTGACAATATTTAAAGATACGCTTTATTTTGATTATTTAGAGCCTCAGCCCTATACAAACCACACCTTTTTACTTTAAAGCCTTTTTAAGGCCCAAGGACCACAACACTAACGTCCAAATCCAATGTGCAATACTGAGCAAACTCTTCCAAAACAAGATAATTGATTTGGAATCCAGCTAAGAGACTATGAAAAAGAAAAAGAAAAATTAATTCAAACAAAGACAAAAGCATTCATTCATTCAACATGCATTGTCATCTCTCTTCAAGAAATAAAATTTGAAGGCATTGGCTTGAGTACATGTATACAAACTTTTTATACGCTTATTTAAGAACACTCCAAAATAAACAATAGAAAGAAAATTATTAGATTTTGGTCTTTGGTGATGGTTACAAAACATATATTGGCCTAGTAGATTGTTTGTTTCTTCATTCTCTCTCTAGAAAGACAATGGGATTGTAGGCACACCAGGGAAGCTCCTTCTATCATGACAGAGTAGGACATCTCTGACCTCTTTGTGAAGGAAAAGTGGCGCGCACGCACAAGGGAAGCTCCCTTTTTTCCAACAAATGTGCAGACCCACTTACGTGCAAGACCAAGGGTGGCTCAGAGGGTTGCAGCTGGGCAGGGGCTGGGCCCGGCCCGTAGTGGCCCTAGCACAGCCTTTGTAGGGGTGGCAACGCGTTGGGTCGGGTTTGGGTCCGGACCGAAAAAATGATATGCGACCTAAACTCGGATCTGGACCCAAATTCACCAAACTCTGACCCAGACCGGACCTGACCCAAATATTAGAATATTTATATATTTAGTTATATTTAAATATATTTCATATATTGAGACCTAAAAAATATTGCCCGACCCATACCCAAATGGTGTTCAGGTCCAAGATTTGGACCTAGACCCGATCCACTGGGTCTAATTTTTGGATTCATTCCTAGATCTGGATCGGGTTCACCATCTGGTCCCCGGTCGGGTCCTAGTCCATTGCAACCCCTAAGCCCTTGTCCCCATAGAGCTCGGCCAGGCCAATAACAAATGCAGAAAAATAAAAGCAAAAAATAAGAAAAAAAAAAATGGATTAGCCCTAACCCTAGCCCTAGCCCTAGCCGAGCCCTCCGCCTACCAATTGTCTCGAAACCTACTTTTTTTTTCTTTTTAAGCAGCCCATTGCCAGCCTTTAGTAGATCTTCCCTTTGGGATAGATTGGGATAGACATGCACTCTCTCTCTTCTACTCATTGAGAGGACCAAAATTTTTAGTAGAGAGAGAGAGAGAGCAACAAGATGAAGTTTTAGAGGGAGAGAGAGCAATAAGCCGTAGATGAGCTAATTTTTGTTGCAGTGCACCGCTGGTTGACCGGATTCTTAAATTTTGGAAGGACGAAGCTCCTTTTGTTAAGGACACGAGTCCTCTCTGTTCTTTAAGTACAAGACACGGAAAGTTGAGGGGCACACAGCTCTCTTGGGGGCCACACTCTCCCACATGAATTAGGGATGTATTCCGTAATTTAAAATGATCCCGTGGAGCACCTACTCCTTGGGCAGGTGACCTATTTGGCAAGACTTTTTAATGTCCACCCGAATAATTATTGGGCAAGCTTTTTATGTTTTTTTTTATAGGATAAAAGTTCTATCTTCCACTTATCCAACTGTCCATTCCGAATAGTAGGTTAAGATTGTCTCAATCACAATGTCATGTTTCTACATTATTTTATTTTTAATTTTTTTTATACATTATTTTGATACCAAATTTTGGACGTCTATTCTTTTATTAAACTCGTACTAACACGAAAAATATAAAAACAATATTTTCAATAAAATAAAATAACCAAAATACCCTTAAAAGTTTCAAGGGGTATGTTAGCTATTATATTTTATCAAAAATTTATTTTTAATATTTTTTATAAGTGTGCCCTATTGAGAATATGGCACGTACCAAATTTTATATTCACACAATTTGTTTAAAACAACGAAAAATAAAAATATCTTGAGATGTCGAATCTAAGATCAAACAGTGAGTGGCTCTCTTGATCAAAATTAGACGACTGGATGGTAAGGGGATGATAGAACTTCTATGATGTAGGGAAAGCATAGAAACCTTTCCCATAATTATTACATGATTATTTTTAAAAAAAAAAATTTAATGTTAAGTATTCTAATATTTAGTTAAAAAAATAGAAGTTTATGTTCAACCTTGAGACATTAATCTTCTTAAATGTATAGAGTGAAAGTAGGAGTTTTTTTTTCTTTTAATTGAGGTTGGTGTTTTAATTGACGTTTATGTTCAACCTTGACTGAAAGTAGGTATATGAGGTTAGATCCCAAAATTTGAGAGCAATCGATAGACCTTTTCTCTAAAAGTGAAAGCCTTACAAACCCAAAATTCCCATGATAATACCACCTCTCTCTCGGAGCTATGTCTCTCTCTTTCTTGGAAATCCTTTCTCACAACCCTAAAAAGGATAACTCTTAGTTCCATTTAATTTCTAGATAAAAAATAGTTATTAATGAAAATTTATTTCTAAAGAGAGTAGCTATTGCTGAAAATTTGGATAGTATATACAAAATAGTAGAATAGAGTTATACTTGAAGAGTTGAAAGTAACCTTTGAGAAGAGAGGTGTGATTATTCAATAGGTAACGGTCGTTAAACATCCAACTAGTCACTTGTTTCAATGGCCATTAACAATCTCAACTACCTTTTGCAATTCAATGGAGAAATAACCATTTTCAATAGTTAAAACAAGTCCCTCGATTCTTTCTATAAAATAACAATTGAGAAATACTAAATATTATTTTGAAATGGGTGCAGTTTGTATAGAGCCTAGGCTCTAAATAATCAAATTAGAGCCTACCTTCAAATAGTATCGAGAAATGTGGTTTTAATACTAGAAATCTTTTTGACAGCCTTAAAATATATTTTCATCTTTATTTATAAAGTTTAAAGATTCAAAAATAGTGTAGATCAAGAGATCTATAAAAACTTGAAAATCTTGAAAATTGACGGTCCAAAAAATACATTATAAAATGCACTATTTCCAATACTTGAAATTCATTTTTTTCTCATGCCCATATATCTTAATGTCGAGATGATCAATTTGAGGATATTTGGACATCAAAACAACCTCTTCAAGTGAAATTTTTTAGGTAGGATTTAATTTTAATTAATTAGAGCTTTGGCTCTATATGAACTTTTCCCTTTGGAAATACTAACAAGTATTTAAGATTGTAAATTGAGAATGCTCTGTGTGACTTGTTCTTTTATTGACAGAAACAGTGAATATATACAATTTACAAGAAGCATGTGGTTACAATAGTAGAGAGAAAGGAGGGATCCTCCATTAGACTCAGTACAGTAGAGATAAAGGATGAATCCTCCATTAGACTCGGTAATACTACCCCTCAAGTTGGTGTGTGTGTGGATCAAAAATACCCAACTTGTGTTGAAGGTAATCAAAGCGGTCCTTGCCAAGTGGTTTGGTGAAAATATCAGCCCGCTGATTGTTCGTTCGAAGATACTTAGTGGAGATGATTCTGGCCTGCAATTTTTCACGAACGACATGGCAATCTAACTCAATGCGTTTGGAGCGTTCATGGAAGACTGAATTAGAAGCAATGTGTAACGCTGCTTGGTTGTCACAGTACAAGTGCATGGGTTGGGAATGTGCAAAACCGAGATCATGAAGGAGATGTTTGAGCCATACTAATTCACATGTGGTGGTGACCGTGGCCCGATATTCATCCTTGGCAGTTGAACGGGAAACGATAGATTGCTTTTTGGTGCGCCAGGAGATGGGGCTCTCGCCAATGAAGGTGCAAAAACCAATGACAGAACGACGTGTGGTGGGGCAGCTGGCCCAATCGAAATCTGAATAACCCAACAATTGGAGATTGTTAGACGATGGTAGAAGGATGTCTTTCCCTAGACTTGACTTGAGGTATCGAAGAACACGAAGAGCAGCATCCATATGAGGTTGACGAGGATGTTGCATGAATTAGGTCAGGGAATTGACTGAAAAAGTTATTTCAGGTCGTGTAATAGTCAAGTAGATGAGACGACCCACAAGCCGTCTATAGGAACTGGGATCAAGTAGCAGTGTGCCATCTTCGGTGTTGAGTTTTAGATTTTGTTTCATGGGAAACGTTGCAGGTTTAGCACTTAAAAGTCTCGTTTCTTCAAGAATGTCAAGAGTGTACTTTCGTTGGGAGAGGAATATCCATTTTTTTGGAACGAACCACTTCAATGCCCAAAAAATATTTTAAGAAACCATGGTCCTTTATTTTAAAGTGATTGTGCAAGACTCGTTTAATGATTTCAATTGTGGATTTGTCATTGCCCGTCAATGTGATGTCATCGACATAGACGAGAATGATGGTGATTCAATGCTACTTTTTTAGTGTGAACATTGAGTAGTCTGTTGTAGATTGTTGAAAACCAGTGTGAAGAAGAGCGGAAGAGAATTTGGAGAACCAATTGCGTGAAACCTATTTGAGACCTTCTAAAGATTTTTTGAATATACAAATCAGTGGTTCACCATTCTCCCCCTTCCGAGGAAGGAAAGCCGGGTGGGGGTTGCATGTATATTTCCTCTGTTAAATCGCCATGGAGGAAGGCATTGTGAACATCTATTTGAAAAAGAGGCCAATTTTGCGTAGCGGCAATGGAGAGTAAGCAACAGACAGTGACCAACTTGGCCACAGGTGCAAAAGTCTCATGATAGTCGATTCCCTCAGTTTGTGTGTACCTTTTGACTACAAGACGAGCCTTGTAGCGTTCAATGCTACCGTCGGTATTGTACTTTAATTTGTAAATCCATCGACACCCGATGGCATGCTTGCCCGATGGTAATGGAGTAACAATCCAAGTGTTATTGGCTTCAAGTGCTGTAATTTCTGCAGTCATAGCATCTTTCCAACAAGGCCTTTTAAAGGCAGACGAAAAATTTTTAGGCTCTTGGTTTGTAGTGAGAGCAGCAAGAAAAGCACGATGTGGAGCAGAAAACTTGTCATAAGAAATGGAATGACTAAGGGGGTTATGGGTACCTGAGGGAGGGCTTGCTTAAGTGGATTGATTGGCTGGGGAGGAAGTCGTGATCTGGGCACATTTGCAGTCAACAAGCCAGCCGGGTGGCCAGTGAGTACGAGTGGAGCATCGTAGTGGGGGGCTAGCAGCTGCTGGTGGTGAACTAGTAGTAGTGCTTGTGGTGGGAACAGTCGGTTGGAGCATTGGTGCGGCGGAAAGAGGAATGAGCTCGGCCGGTGGTGAATGGTACCATCAGAAGGAGGATGAAGTAACGGTGCAGAGGCGGTAAGAGAAGGTTCAGAGAGAAAGGGGAACTCATGTTTGTGGAATATCACACCACGGCTCACAAAGAATTTTTGGTCATCTAAGTCATAAACTTTGTAGCGTTTTTTGCCATAGGGGTAACCGAGGAACACACACTTTCGAGCACGGGGAGCAAATTTGTCGTGGCTCTTAGTGTGAGCAAAGCATAAACACCCGAAGACACGCTAGTGTTGATATGGAGATTTGGATTGAAACAAGGTTTCATGAGGGGTTTTTCCCTGTAGAGTAGGAGAAGGTAAGCGGTTGATGAGGCAAGTGGTTGTTAAGATGCATTCACCCCAAAAGGTAAGGGGTAATCCTGCTTGGAAACGCAAGCCCCAGGCTTTTTCATGAAGATGACGGTGTTTTTGTTCAATGACACCATTTTGTTGGGGTGTGTTGACGCAAGACCGTTGATGTATAAGTAGGTTTGCATTTGAGAGGAAAGGAATTCAGAGCCATTGTTCGACCATATAGTTTTGACAATAGAATTGAATTGGGTTTCAGCCATGGTACAAAATCATTTAAGATGCGAGTAAGCTTCACTTTTAAAAGTCGTCAACAAGGTCCAAGTACAGCGACTAAAATCATCTACAATAGTTAAAAAAATCGTGCTCTAGTGTGTGTTGGTGTAGAGTGGGCACCCCATATACCACAATGAATTAATTGGAAAGGAAAGAAGCATTTAGTAGAACTAATTGGAAAACAATTTCTAGTTTTTTTAGCTAGAGGGTAAATAGTACAAGGAGTACATTTATTTAATGGAGGAGAAATAGAAAGTGCAGATGATAATTCCTGCAATAGTTGGTTGGAGGGGTGACCCAAGCCGTTGTCCCACAGTTGAAATGATGTAGCATGATTGCATGAATGTGTTTTTTTCTGGATCTTTGAAGACATAAAGGCCGTCACATTCTTCACCCAGGCCAATCACCCTCTTCGTAGATAGGTCCTGAAAAACAAAACCTTTAGGAAAGAAAATGGCAGCACAGTTGTGAGTCTGTGTTAATTTACTAATGGAAAGCAAATTCAAACGGAAAGAAGTAATGCATAAGACATCATTAAGAATGAGTGATGGAGAAAGAGAGCACTACCCTTTGTGAGAAACAGTGACAATTTCTCCATTGGGTAATCGAACTAATTGGTGTTGGTGGGGAATAGGTGTGACAAAGGAAAGGTTCATAGAGGATGCCATGTGGTCGGATGCGCATGTATCAATAATCCAAAGAGATGATTGAGAAGAAAAAGTAGCACATGAAAGGCGCATGCTTACCAAGTATGCTGATGATAAACGGTTGTCAATGTTGAGCAAAGATATCAATTGGTTGTGTTGCTCAAGAGACAAGTGAACAGTAATAGAACTTTTGCCAATAGCGACAGTGTCTTTGTTGGAGAAATCATGAGAGGAGGTAGCAGTAGCAGTGGGACGACCAATTTGAGGGCCATTTAATTTGTGGCATTGATCCTTAACATGACCAAAGAAACCGCAGTGGTCACATCTTGGGCGTTCATGACCTCGAAGAGCATGGAGCTTCCGGCATTCATAGAATCCACAATGCTCGCAGCGGGTACCAGTGCGGCACTTGGAGTTTTGCCAATTGGGCTTGCCACATCCACAACCATAGGAGGTGTTGGAAGAAGCAGCCACGGCTGCAGCCGCTAATGGCTGGGACATGTGGGAGTGCATGTTTCGTTGTCGCTCATCTTGCAAAACTAGAGCGTAAGTTTTGCTTATTGCAGGAAGGGGGTCCATTGTGATAGTATTGTTGCGCACAGTCGAGAATGCATCATTCAATCCCATTAAAAACTGAATGACCCGTTCATTTTGCTTGAGTGTGGACATCTACTTGGCAGCTCCACAAGAGCATTGGGGAAGGGAAGAGAGGGAGTCGAGCTCATCCCAATAACCCTTTAGAGTTGTGTAGTATGATAAGATGGGAAGTTGGTCTTGAATTAGATTGGAAATGCAGTAAATTTGGGCAGCTTTACTTTGGGAAAATCGTTCTTGAAGGTTGTCCCAAACATCTTGCGCAGTCTCGAAGTAAATGACGTTATTAGCAAGGTCTTTGCATACACCATTCCAGAGCCAAGACAGTACCATTGTGTTGTAGCGATTCCAGGCAGAGAAAGTGGGTACCTCCATCGCTGGTTTGGTGATAGTACTGTTGACGAAGCCAAGTTTGTTTGTGGCATCAAGAGCAGTGCTTATGGCAGTTTCCATAGAGGGTAGTTATCTCCGATGAGAAGTTGGGAGACGAGCACCAACCCCGGGTTATCCGAGTGATGAAGGAAATAGGGAGAGGAATGATCAGAAGCCTCTCCAGTGAATTTGGTGTGATCGAGTGCCATGGGAAGAGCGATCGAGATGAAGAAGGAGAAGCAAAAAGGGAAGTAAGGAGAGAAAGAGTAGCGAACGAAGAGGCGTTGTTGGATTTTTTGTTTTTTTTTGTTTTTTGTAGAGAGAGAAAGTGGAAGGTAGCAGGGGAAGAAGGGACTAAAGGAAATACATAAAAGAAAAGGTTTAAGTGAATAAGGGAAAATCGGGGGTTAGTTTGGATGAAAGAAAAGAGTAAAATAGAAAACACAGTAAAGGGGCGAAGAGTTGCGGAAGACCATGAAAGGGGCAGATGTGGTCAGCAGCAAAGATGGTGTGGTAGAGTGGAAGAAGAATGGAGATGGAGGCGAAGAAGTACGAAGAAGGGCTGCTGACCGGAGTTGGGTCACAGCAGAGCTCAGGGAGTGCTGGTCGGAATTGGGTCATAACAGGGCTCAGGGCAGCAAAGATGGAGAAAAACAAGGGCGCATAGCAACATGTAATGATTCTAGCTAGAATTGGGTCGCAGCAGGGCTCGGGACAGCAAAGATAGAGAAAAACGAGGGGCGCACAGTAACAGGCAATGGATCAGTGACAATGCTCTGATACCATGTAAATCAAGAATGCTCTGTGTGACTTGTTCTTTTATTGATAGAAACAGTGAATATATGCAGTTTAAAAGAAGCATATGGTTACAACAATAGAGAGAAAGGAGGGATCCTCCATTAGACTCGGTACAGTAGAGAGAAAAGAGGAATCCTCTGTTAAACTCGGTAATAAAGATAACGACAACTCAAAATTGTTATCACTTGATTTCTAATAAGATGTTTGAAACCCAATTATTGGAATTGTAAAATGACGGATGGTGTGTCCTCCCCCATTTTGTGGGTTTAAAGGGTAGGTGTTTCACCCTAAAGATGGCAACACATCCTTTTAGTTTTGGTGAAGAAGTAAAACAAAAAACTTAGACAGAAATACTAAAAAATGGTTCTTGGACTCGATAAGCATATTGGCACCTCGATCCCGATTGAGAAAACTACATGAAAATCGAAATCCCCATGACAGCCATCTCCAAGACCTAAATCCTTCTCGACACCCAAAAGAATCATACCTCACTACCCAGACCAGGGGCAGAAGTCTAAACTCAGTAAGAATAGCCTCAACCAACCTCGAAAGGGAAGAAAGAATGCCGAAAATGATAAATCAATGCAAGATACAAGTGTCTACAAGAGAAAAAAGCTAACACAGGTTCTACCATCGCTCTAAGGAAATTTCGGGTGCAATGCAAGTTCCACCATCGCCAACGCACACACAAAGCACTTTGGAATCTGATTGGCCAGAGAAGGCGGTTTAACTGCCTGACATCAAAATGAGGAAACTGTTATCATTACCGAAAACAGAGGTACAATTGGCGTTAACAATGCTTACAACATCATCGCCTCCTGATTGGTCGAAAATGACGGTTTAACCATAAGACATCGGAATGAGGACGTACAACATTAAGGCAAGACATGTCAACGAGGTTGGCAACTTCACTGCCTTTTAGTTGGCCAAAATAATCGCCATTCGCCAAACATCAGAATGAGGAAACTGACCCCTAATGATTAATCATCATTAACACAAACAATGATGGCAGCTCCTTGGCGAAACTGGCAGTATTTTATTGGTCGAAATCACTGCCCAAGAACAAGTTTCGAGAAAGACAACTGGCACCATCATGACCCAACGAAGGTTGCACCCTCGTCTCAGTCCAAAAATGACCAAAATGAAGTTTCACAAAACAACAACGCAAGTGATAGCTCCATTGTATATGCAAAATGGCACCGCCCAAAATCACTCAAGCCGTAATATCAAAATATCATGTGACACGAACAATAATCATTACATGTCAACGAGGTTGACACCTTTGTTGGCAAACTTGCCAGCCATAATGGTCATCAGACGGTCCAGACCCAATCACAACTTTTGGACAGTGATTAAACATGAGTGAAACTCGTCTATAAATTGAAGCATGTATCCCCATTTCAAAAGGTTGCACAAAGAGAGAGAATTTTGGCATCTAGACTCCGCCAGTCTGAATTCCCATTATTTTTAACCTAAACTCTGCCCATTCAAACCCCAATTCAGATCCAACCCTAAACAACAACTATAGTCTCTACTCTTACTTAAATCAAAACAACATACACTACTTTCAATCAGTCAAATCTCTGACATCTCAAGAAAAGTCATACTCGAACTAGTCCTGAATCGGCGTCGTCTCTGGGCATCAGGCCCTAAGCCTGCCTCAGGTTCACTTTATTTATTTCCCGCATTTATTCTCTTTTACTCTATTACCTTTTAATTCCCTTCCCCTATTTATCTCGATTTTTGAAACTCTCGAATGGATTTCAAGCATGGCAATTCCAAAGAGCCGGCTATACCAGTTGTTTGAGCGAGGAAGGGTCCTCTGGTCGGACTCTCGCCCTGATTGTAATTTGACAAGACTCATTCTCTACTAAACCCCACTCTGTGACAAGTTCATGCCTGAAAACCAAGCGGAAGTATTTCTATCGAAATCTTTGAGTATAAACAAAGCACAAGCTCTTAGCCCTTAAAAAAACTCAGTTATTTATTTTTATTAAAGATCCCCCTGACTAGACCATTCTATAATTTTTTTTCTCTCTTCTAAATAAATTTTTTTTTTTAGGAGGTTATTTTACATTTTCAAATTTTTTTTGTGATATTCATATATGAGACTAGAATACATATGCCACATTTGAAGTGAAAAAAATGCCTCTATGGTCCTCAAAATGAGGGATGACAAATACTATTCCAATCTGCCCTTGGATGGACTGAATATCTCTCACTAGCACAGTATACCTTTTATGAGTATTTTTGCTTTAAAAATGTATATGTTGTTAGATCAAAATAATATCATTTTTAAAGCCTTAATCTTTGGAGAGTCATCATAGCATTTACTAAAAGATAGAAGTTATGGGTTCTAATCCCACATTAGAGAATAAAAAGAGAAAGGCGTGCTTGAATATGTCAAAACCAATGTTGGAAAAACTGGCCAAATCAAACAGGGCCTGGCCAGGTTACACGGACTTGTCCCCTTGGCGAGTCAATATTTAAGGGGTCCAACTGCCATGGGTTGACTCCCTATTTGACCTACCCGAACTAGCAACATTTTCTTCAACCTAGCCAAGTGATCTTTAGCCGACCAGTTACCCAACTACCTGACCAGTTAAAGAGGAATCCCATGGGTGGCAATTTGTGTGGATTCTCTATTATTTTTGTTGGGAGTCTCTGCAAAAAATAATTGCTGCAAAAAAAAAAAAAAAAAAATCTAATAAAAGGTTTATAAAAAAATCTCATGGACTCTCAATTTCTCATCTCTATCAATTATCAAAATTTGTATCTCTCTCTCTCCTTTCCCTTCTTAGGTTAGTCTCATTCTCCCTCTCTCTTTCTCTCTTTTACGTACAAGGGCAACCATGCTCCTGCTCTTCTCTCTCTATCTTTTTCTTCTCTCTTTCTCTCTCCCTCCCCCTCGCCCTCTCTCTCTCTCTTTCTCTCTCCCTCTCCCTCTCTTTAGCTTCTTATCCCTCTCTCTAGCTTTCTCTTTCTCACTTGAGCAACAAGGGCTCCTTCCCCTCTCTTTCTCTCTCTCTACCGTCAGAGATTCCACTACTATGTTTGCCACAATGTTCCTAACTATACAATCGATCTTAGACAACAAGACATGATTGAAGTCCATGGCGGGCTTTAACCAGTGGTAGTCTTATTAGGAGGCAATGAGTCACAACGTGAGTTGAAGGCATTCTGGTCCATTATGAGCTAGATGCAACAATATCGTTCTCACAACTGACCTTCTAGTGCAAGTATTGAGGTTGGTCGACACAAATGACTGACCCTCTAGTGCAAGAAGGTTGGTTGACTCAAATGAGAAGCCCAAGGGGTTTCCTGTTCGAGGCGGTGACAAATGCAATGGAAGCATTGTTCAAAAGAACATTTGGACAGGTGACATCGTAGCGATCGTCGATTGTAGGTGGAGAGAACAACTATATCGTGAAATCCAGGTGGCAGGTAATTTATAATTCATTGTTCCATAATGCCTATAATTCTCAACTTTGATCGTAAGCAGGCTAGATATCATAAAGACTTTCTATTTTCATGTATCCCGAAGACTAATTTTGCTAGTACAACCTTACGCACACGAGTTTTAATTAGTAAGAGGCAAATATAGTCTTGAGACAATGTTTTTGCGTGATTGAGAATAGGAAGGACCTCCCATACTCCATTAAAATTCTTGAATAGCCTCTGCACAACCAGATTTTATAGCCTCATTTTTCACCTCTTGTTTTTCAATTTGAGTTGACTGACCTGATTCACTAAAATTACACTTTGCCAGCACCTCCCCTATTGTATAGTGTCAATAGATCTATAGACTTTGAGGAGGAACTACACACACCAACCATTTGTTGTCAACAACAAATGTTCGGGGGGTGTCAGTAGTCAGTCCAAAACCCGATGGTAGCATGGTATTAAATCTATGCCCCGGGTTTTAAATAGGGTGCAGTTGGCATACGGATGCATCCGTAGGTGTAGAGGTAAGGTGCACCTTCAAATTTTATCATGATATATCATTTTGATGTAAAATGTTATGAGGATTATCTCAAAATCTATTTTTATATCTAATTATAAAATTTTAAATTTTGGTTAAAATCAAGTAGATCTATAAACATATGAAAATCTTGAAAATAAACAGTGTAGATAATATGTTGTAAAATGCACTATTTCTGAGACTTAAAATCTTTTTATTTTTCATGGTCATACATCTCGATGTCGAGATGATCAATCAAAGGGCCTTTCAACATTAAAACTACCTTTTCTGATGGATTTTTGAGGTGCATCCGTAGTTCTACATTATAAGGTTGCATCCTTATATAAACTTTTTCCTTTAAATAAGGGTGCGGTCCGTATAGAGCCTAGGCTCTAAACAATCAAATAAGAGCCTATCGTCAAATAGTGTCAAGAAATGTAATTTCAATATTGGAAATCTTTGTGATAGCGTTAAAATATATTTTTATATTTATTTATAAAATTTAAAGATTCAAAAATAGTATAGATCGACAGATCTTGAAAATCTTGAAATTTTTGAAAATTGACGATCCAAAAATGCGTTACAAAATGCACTATTTCCAAAATTTGAAAGCCATTTTTTTTCATGTCCATGCTTCTTGATGTCAAGATGATCAATTTGAAGATATTTGGGCATCAAAATAGCCGCTTCTAGTGAAAGTTTTTAGGTAGGCTCAAATTGATTGTTTAGAGCCTCGGCTCTATATAAATTTTCCCCTTTAAATAATGCCAATATGGATCAAAACCACCTATTCTTAATCAAGAAGTAGTGCGACTGTGTTGGTTTCTTAACTATATTGGGAATTGGTTTGTTCTAGAAAGAACCATCTAGTTCTCTGAAAGAATCAGCTAGTTATGTCTTCTTCTTTTTTCATTGTTTGAAATTTTAAAAAATATTTATTAGAAATAAGGATGGTGAAGCGCCCCACCCCTTATGTTATTTTATTTTTTATTATTTCTATTTTTCAATTTGTATCATTTATATCTTATAATTTAAAAAACTCCTTTTGGAAGAGATGATCCACCACCGCCACATCGAATGGAGTAGCCGGTGAGTAAGAGATCTTTTCTTCCTTATGGACCTTTCTCATAGATCTTTGCCTCTCATAGTCTTTTCTTTTTCTCCGATTTCTGACTTTCTTTGATGTTAAAAACTAGCGAAAAGTAAAGTCCTTTATAAAATGTTTTTAAATGATGAAAGGGCCGTTTGGATAGCTGGAAATGTATTGTCTATGAAATATATTACTGGCATAATACATTACCTGCTAATAGATTGTCACTGTTTGGGTAGTATTTAGATGCAACCTGGAAAATACATTGTTATTGTTTGACTATGTCCAGAAAAAATATGGTAAATATATTACCAACATTTTTTTTTTCTTTTTTGGATTTATACCCAAAACATAGTTGAGGTACAATCCCTATTAGCATGTAACTTAAACTTTATAATTGTATCTGGCATAGGAATTAGCCACACCTTTTGTATGCCTTTGCGTCTTGACTTGGAATCAAATGTTTTCAAGATGTTAACACTTTGGAATAACATATTTTTATTATGATAAGCCATCATATATTTTATGTTTTTTTTTCTTGTGCTAAAGCCTTTCGATCATCTATTTCCAGAAAACTTCCATGGCAAATTCAAAAGAAAAAAAAAAGATTGGAGAAATTTGGCTAGTAACCTAGAAGGCTTTATGACTAAATGAGATATATTGGAGGAGAAATTATGTTGTGGCATTGAAGGAGATTGAAGAGGTAAATTAATTTTAAAAAGTTCTACAAAAAATAATAATAATGATTCAAGCACATTGATTTGACGATTCTCTGTGAATGAATTCAAGTATTTCGATTTTATCAGCAAACAATAGCAGCAAAAAAGGAAAAATAAAACAAAAAAAATAAATTGATTGATCTTAGCCGAGTACCCAAATCCGTGGTTTTGGAACAATAGCTACTGGTTGCATAACCCAAAAAACAAATCTTGGATATTTGGAAATAAACAATAGCTAGGTTGTAGAAGATGGGGCTAGGGCTGGGGTTGTGGGTTCTAGCTGCTAGTTGAAAATACACAATAGCTAGTTGAAAATAAACAATAGCTAGGTTGCAGAAGATGAGGTTGCGGCTGAGGGTTTTAGTTGCTAGTTGAAGAAGATGGGGCTGTCATTTTTGAGGGGCTGCGGGTTTTGGCTGCTAAATAAACAATAGCTAGGTTGCAAAAGATGAGGCTGGGGCTGAGGGTTTTAGTTGCTAGTTGAAGAAGATGGGGCTGTCATTTTTGAGGGCTGTGGGTTTTAGCTGCTAGTTGAAGAAGATGGGGCTGTTGTGTGATTTTTTAGGGTCTACAGGCTTTAGCTGCTAGTTGAACAATATGGGATTGTTGTGTGATTTTTGAGGTTTAAATATATGTGCGATTCTATTTGCAAAGGGAGATATTGGTTGCATACCTTATGGGTTTGTGATTTTTTAGGGTCTACGAGTCTTAGCTGCTAGTTGAAGAATATGGGGCGGTTGTGTGATTTTTGAGGTTTAAATATATGAGTGATTCTGTTGGTAAAGGGAGATATTGGTTGCATACTACATTTTAGCTGCTAGTTGAAGACCTTTGTTTTTTTTTATTGTAGTTGGGATTTTTGGGTAACAAAAATAGAGACGTGCCTGTAAGATTTCCCCGATTAGCCGACGTGCTCGAAAGATTTCCCGCGATTAGCCGTTAAGCGAGTAATAGATTTTTCACACTTCATTGCACCTAATATATTTAGTGATTAAATTTCGCCTAATAAACTTACTGATTGTTTTGAGAAATCTCGGCTAATCTTTTTTCATTTCCTTACTATTAAAGTATACCCAAACAATGGAAATATCATATTTCCATGTAATCTATTTTCATGTAGATTTCCAGGTTCCCAAACAGCCCTAATTGTTTTTAACTTGCAATTAAGTGGTTGTTTTAAGCGGCATATATTATAAGGGATATCTTTCTATGTTCCCCTATAACATAGAAGTTCTATCCTCTCCTTACCATCCAGCCGTCCATTTTTTATCAAGTGTCACTCACTGTTTGATCTTAGATCCGACGTCTCAAAGTATTTTATTTTTATTTTTTTTAATATAAATTTTCTGAATATGTAATTTGGTAGTGCTATCTTCTCATTGGGGAGCATCTATAAAAAATACTAACAATAATTTTTTATAAAAAATAATGGCCAAAATACCCTTTGAAATTTCAAGGGTATTTTGGTCATTTTATTTTATTAAAAATATTTTTCTTATATTTTTCATTAGTGTGAGTTTAATAGAGAAATGGAAATCCAAGATTTAGTGTCAAAAATATTTATAGAAAAAAAAGTAAAAATAAAACAGTGTTGAGACATGACATTGTGATTGGGGCAATCTTAGCCCTCCATTAAAAAATGGACGGTTCGATAAGGGGGAGGATAGAACTTCTATGTTTTAGGAGGAACATAGAAAGTTTTCCCATATTATAATTTATTTTTTAAAATCCTCTTTTTGGCATAAATGATTTTTAAACACTAAAAACCCGGAATTAACAAATAGACTATAAGAAAGATGTGCTCATTTTAAAATAAAAATAAAAAATAAAAAAATTCTATGAAACCTTATCAACACTCTATTAAGGATATTTAATAAAATAAATTTGCAATTGAAAAAATCGCACCTTGTATTTTACAATAACCTAATTATTTTAATTATAGATATTCACAATTAAAAATTCAAAATATTAAGAAAGTGTTAAATTTTTTGATTTACTTAAAGATACAACATCAATAAAATTAAAAAATGGGTATTTGTGCTCTTCCTCGACGCAAGGAGACCTTCTTTATACTAAAGACACAAAGGCATTTCAATTGGCAAATCTAATTTTTTTAAAGAGGAAGTTATCTTTGATAAAAAATTTAGAGTTTGGAAGTCCTAAAATAGTCAATGGTCAACACACACATACAGATAGGAAAACAATGTTTCAATATTCATTCATTTTCACAAATAATGACAATACATAATGTAGTACCCCCATTTTTTGAAACTTAAAAAACGATATTTGTAAGGATTGTTAGTGATTATTTGAAATGTATCCTCTTTAAAAGGTTAGAACCCTTTGATTCAGCCAATTCACCGATCTGAACTGCCAATTCATATCGGTTTTTTCGATGGATGATCCAATTCACCAATCCATTTTTTTAAGGGATTGTATACTATAAGACAAGTTATCTTTGTTACAAGAATGACACAATTACTCCTAGCCATTAGATGTCAAATTGGATAGCTAGGGGTCGGTCACAAAGTCTTATTTTTTTACTTATTTTTAAATTTAGAGTCTAGTCAAAGAACTCTTGCAACCACCTGATTTGAAATCTAACGGACATAAGTGATTATGCACACCTTATACTAAAAGTAAATAGTCTCTTTGTACACAATTTTTTTCAAACATCGTTCATGCCTATGTAGATTATGTATAGTTGGCATGATGGCAATTTTAAGGAAAAAAAAAACATAGCTTGAAATTCTAGTATCGTCAAGCTTGTGATGTTATCTCCTACCAAGCACCCACTTGCAGGTGAGAAGGAAGACCCACAACTTCATAACATTAATTCCATTGTTTGGCATATTGTATGTATGGCGTTTAATACGCTTAAATTCCACCATACAAATGAAGGGAATGCGACATTCCATCACAATTGACTTGTGGAAATAGACCAGTGTGCCCTTTCGCCTTCATTTTAATATAGTGGAGAGTGGAGTTTAAGATGGGCTTAGCATTTTAGGAAATTCCTTGAGACACCCTTTCCTTTTTTTCAAAAGGCAAAGGAAAATCCCACTATTTCCAAGGGGTATGTTTGGTACGTGTGGAAATACTTTCCGATATGTATTTTCACATATAAAAACTCTATGCAATTAGTTATAGGAGTATTTTCACATCAATTGATTGTCAATCAATGTGAAAATATGTACTGAGACCATTTAATGTGAAAACACTCCTATACCTAAAAAAGCTATATCCTAATATAATAAAAATGCTAGCTTTGAACGGTTCTTCGCATACATGTAAATGTTCATAAGGACGATAACTAAATAATTTGAATAAAATAATAAATAATAAGTTGATAATAATGTCACATATTAATTATAACTTTTATAATAATTTATATATTAATATGTAAGCAGACTAACTACAGCACATGTAAAGAGGTGTGAGTTGGCTCAAATAAAAAGCTAAAAAACGGTAAAGGGTACGCCCAAAAAGACATGATTGGAAGTAGTGAGAAAAGATATGATACTTAGAACATCACTTAAGGTATGGCCTTTGATAGAGTCGAATGGCTCATCAGCAGTCGACCCCCAAATAGTTGAGAAAAAACTCTGACGATAATAATGATGATGATGATAAATATACAACTTGTCGTTTATTACCGATTATTTCATTGACATATCTCAATATACACATATAAATCATGTGTACATGAAAACATGGAAAGGTTTCTTATTCTAAATTCATGGAAGAATGCATTAGTATTTAGTGAGGCATACTTAAAAACATCACCCCGTGGCTATGAGATGCCAAATTTGGATGACTTAGGTGCAATTATGAGATGCCAATTTTGGATGACTTAGGATGCACAAATCCAAACGAATGGGTCCTAAGAGTTTATAACATGCCAACAAATTTTTACCATAAAGACAATATGAGTGTGCTGTAAAATGGTAGGATCCAATAATCGGGTTTGGTCTTTATTGGTTAGCAGTTAATGTCAGCGACTTTATATCAAGTTCGATTTTTATGGTTAAAAAAAAGAAAAAAAATGATAGGAATCACCCCACGAAACAAACATGAGTAATTGTGACTTTCATGTATGAAAGATAAATGGTCTCATCGTATACAATCCCTTAAAATAATATAACAAAAAAAATCAAATCCCAAATTAATACTGAAGAAATAAATAAATATATAAACATGATTAGACATATAGTAGAAAGATCAAATGTCATCTCTAGTAAGTGTTTTCAAATGTTTTAAAAACTAAAATTAAGAGCATGAGGTATTCTTCAAATAATATTAAAAAACATGACATAATACTTCGCAAGATGATAGGACATCGAATATTATACCACATAATACTTCGCAAGATGCTAGGACATCGAATATTATACCGCATTAGACATTCTAGATGACGCCTTTTACTACAGTTCTATATAAAAGGGACTACAAACTCGATGACTTAGACTGAGTCACCGGAATCACGCGGGCTAGGGTTTTAAATATAGAGTATATGTTGTTTATTGATGTATCTTATTAAATATTTTTTAAAAAATATTATATTATTTATTGCTTATCTTTAAAAGGGTTTTTTAACTTAGAGAATGTTTTAGGATGTTTATTTTAAAACAGTCATTTTTTTACGTCTTCTGTCTTAGATTTTTAGAGTCACTTCTTAGAGATTTCAGTAAAGAAAGCTGAAGTTGAAAGACAGCTAAAAAAAAAAAAATAGTTCTCATTCGTTTTAGAGAAACCTTAGGCTCTATGCTATATACAGTCAAATGACATTGCCCTATCAAAAATCAGGAAGCCCTCCACTCTTTTTCCAATGGTAGTTGGGAGTCCTAGCCTTAATCACTTCATTTGCATTCTTTACAACGGGCCTTAGCAATTCCGGGTCCATGTTCGAGTTTTATATATACAAATAATAAAGAACTCTCATATTACCACTCAAATAAATAAATAAAGAGCTCTCATGTTAGAGTCAAAGTACTATATTTTTTGGAAAAATATAAAAGGACACCAATTATTTTTGGAATTGTATATAATGAAATCATTTACCTTTAATACAATGAAATCACAAATATTTATAACCCTTTGATGTGAAATTTGATAGCTTGGATGTGTCACAAAATTCGAAAAAAAAAATTTAAAACTTTGAGCTAGGTCAACATAATACATGCAATTGCCCAATTTCACATTCAATGGCCAAGATTAATTGTGAGCCCAACTATCCAATGTTACATCTAAAAGCTTTAATCATTTCTCCATAACTCCTTATCTCTTAATCTTGCATCCAAGTACTACTTGGGGTATAAATGTTGTAACACTCTTTGTTCTCGCTACGATCTTCTAGAGATCCTCAGGCATTAGCCACTAAGCCAAGAAGGTACATGCAAATTGATTCTTCAAATTCCAAAATTTAAACATTTACCCAGTCATGATTTTCCTAACCATTGTTTAAGACCCAAAATCTAGTTTCCAATTGCCCGCCCATAGCATCAAATTGGGTTGTCCTGATTCATTTAACTGGTAAAGATAGAAATAAAGAAGTATCGGGTGATTCATAGGGGATACCCAGATTGCTCACTCAAGAGCACTGATCCGGCTCACTGATTTCCGATCTAAATTCGCAATTTTAATCTAATGCTTTCGAAATGATGACAAGTCATTGGTGATCTCATCTTACTGCTATGTTATAGAACGCATGGTGGGGATCGTTGTTGCCCTTGTTCTAAGGTAGGAAGTGCTCCACACCATAATACCTACCAGAAACCAGACAATTCTAATTAGGAAAAGGTTTATATAAAGTTGTAACCTTAAACTGTAGAATTAAGGTACATCTCAACAATAAACTGTAGAATTAAGGCACATCTCAACAATCTATTGAAAAACTCTATTTTGATGTTGAAAAATCTTCTAATTGATCATCTCAACATCGAGATACATGAAATAAATAAAAAAATTATTTTGACTTCTAAAAATATTGTAGCTTGCAACATATTATCTGGACTGTCAATTTTCAAGATTTTCATGTGTTTATTTATCTACTTGATTTGAACAATTATTGGGGTTTAAAATTTTATAATTAGAGATAAAAATAGATTATGTAGTTAGCCTATAAATTTTTTATACCAAAATTATATTTTATAATAATTTGGGGATGCTCCTTGCTTTGATTGTTGAAGGTTGCGACCATGTGCAAACTACATGGCCCTTATGAGGTTGAAGTTTCTATAAGGCATAGGCTTCATGAAAACAAAATAAAGCCTCACCTCAAATCTTCATCCCTAAAGTAATTTTGGCAATGGGAATCTCCATGATGGCTCTAAAATCAATTTCCAACATTGACAATAATATTTGAAACTCAAAAAATAGTAGCAAGATCTATAAACACTTATTTTTAGGGTGAAATAGATGGTCTGCATAATTTATAAAAATATACACTATTTTTAGATCTTGAAATCCTAATTTTTTCCACAACCATAGTGTTCAAACCCAAATAATCGATATAGGCTATCCAATGCTTGAATTACAATTTTTGTTGCCTGCAAAATTATATATATGAGTATTTACTTAATGTACTCAATAATTTTTTTGACACTCAATATCTTTACTCCACCATGTAGTAACATTTTTGTGTAGGGGTATTTTAGATAATTTATTAGGATTAATTGAAATTCTTGATAGAAATAAGATTATTTATCACCTATAGTAGATGATGACATATCGTGACACAATGAGGGTTTCTTAACCACTAATAAATGCCACTACTTTTTTAATAGAAATATTTATCATACTCATTCTAATTACGAGAAGTGCCTTTACTAAAAAAAAAGTTGTATCACAAAACAAAGATATATGAGTGTCTAAAAGAGTTTAATACATTAACAGAAGGGCAAGCTTTTTATATTTCCCCTACGACATAAAACTTATATGCTTCCCCCTATCCAAACGTCCATTCTGAATGAATGGCTGAGATAACTCCAATCACAATGTTATGCCCCTATACTATTTAATTTAAAAAAAAAATTACAATTGCTTTTGACTCCAAAATTTGAGCTGTCCACTCCTCTTTAAAAGTGATACCACTAAAAAATATATAAAAAATATTTTCAAAAAAATAATATGACCAAAATACCCTTAAAAATTTAAAGGGATATTTTGATTATATATTTTATCAAAAAATTATTTTTAATATTTTTTTTTAGGTGCGCCCTATAGGGATTATGACATGTACCAAATTTTATTTCATATACTTTGTAGAACAAAAACTAAAACTAAAATACTCTAGGAGGTTAGATATTAGATCAAATGGTAAGTGACTCACTTGATCTAAATTGAACGGTTGGATTGGAGAGAAGCATATATTTCTTCTTTGTAGTAATCGAAAGGGAATGCCCACATGGATATGCATAATTACCCTAACATAATCTCTTATTTTAATATAATTGTAGCCCTATCAATCTAGTTTTCCCCTTCTAATTATATTAGAAATTTAGAAGGAATATAAGTTAGGTCATTTAAGAGATGATTGTGCCAAATTGGGGAAAAAGAAATATCATAGATGTCCCTCATGGCCCATCTTACAGTGAAATGATTATAATACCCTTTTTCTTTCTTCGCACGATTTTCATAGCTCTTTTGGGTCAAGTACGCTTCTGTTATTTTCAACAGTGGGTGAGGGCACTTAAGTCATTTTCTTGGCGGACAGGCAGTGGTTGGAGGGCAATTTCGTCATTTCAATTTGAAAGAACAAAAAGTCGGTTTGATCGAACTGAAAGTCTGACATGTGCTAGCTTTCTCCCAGTAATTAATTTTAAAAAAAGAGAAATATTTAAAACGAAGAAATTCGTCAATCAACGGACGGCTCCAAAGCGCCCAACGACGGAGTACGAATCGATTTAATCCGTCCATTTAACTCAAACACTCTCTACCGTCCAATCTAACGATTTATTTACACGTGCGAGCTCGACAACAATCTTCACACGTGTCAGGGTCGCGCTACCTCTGCTATTCATAGCAGAACACCGCTAAAATCTCGGCGGTTTTGCAGTTATTTTCTCCATCCTCTTTCTCTCTCTCTCCCCTTTCTCTCTCTAACTTCTCTCTCTCCTCTCTTACTCTCTAACCTCTCTCCTCTCTTTCTCTCTCTAACCTCTCTCTCCCCCTTCTCTCTCCCTCATTTTTGTCTGAGAGATCGCGTAAGGTTTGGTCCCGTTCTTCTCTGACGCCTACGTTTCCCCTATATTTTTGCGTTAATTTCTTCCAATTCGATTGAAGCCAAATGTAGTAGTTGCAGGTCGTTGTTATGCGTCTCGTTCCTGCAAAGATCCGTAGTTTCAAGCGAACCGGGGGTTGCAGGGAAACAAGACGTTTCGAATGAGGTGCATTTGAGCGCAAATGGTATATATTTCCCCTTTAAAGAGGTAATGCGTTTGTTTGGATGGGAAGATCTCGGGGTTGTAGTGTGTTTGGAGTTTCAGAGAGAGTGAGGGTTTAAATGCTTGAAGTTTGAGGGCAAATGGTGTATATTCCGGCGCTAACGAGGTGCTAGAGTTCTTAATGGCAGAGATCTCGATTTTTTCTGCAATGCAGGGGGCTTTGAGCGAGAACTCTGTGAATTTGGATAGTAGGAGGTAATATCTTCAGTTACCTTAAATATCTTAAATACTTCTTGTATTTGGAGTTGCAGGGAAAAAAAATGGCGTGTTTTATGAGTTGAGATTTGGAACCTAAAGGATTTCCATTTAGAGAAGCAGGTAAACATTCTTCAATATCGTGAAACTTTGCTGGTCCAGGGCAAAGTTTAGAGCTACATTACATTAAGGTGTCCAAATCTTCTGCAGATAATTTCATAATGAAAATTTTGCTGATTGTTTAGAGATCTCTGGTTTATTTCCATTGCTTAAGTGGTGATTAATTCGGATTCATCCTTGGAGTTTCGAGAGCTATAAGGGTTTGTTAATTGCATAAAATTGGCGAATTGGATACCTTTTGAATGCAGAAGGTTAAGACGTGTTAATTATTCAGAGATTAATGGAGATGAAATACTTGGCTTGAAGAAGGTCGATACACGTTAATTGAGAGTTGATTACAGACGTGGACTACAGGTAACATTTGCTGGTTGTAAATTCGAATTTCTCACCAGGTAAATTTGAAACTCAACGTTCAAATATCTCTCTGAATTTTTTCTCAACGTGGGGTAGAAACGCCTTAATTGCTTGGATGTCTGGCCTAAAAAGGAAAATCAAGAATTTACCGTTTTCTGAGGTTCCAATTAAAGGCTAAAAAATACGTTGGTTTCATTTCTTGTTTTTTTTACGATTCGATAGCCTGGAGAACGTGGCGGCCAATACAAACAAACGGTCAAAAAAATTCAAACAATCGCCGGCCAACTGAATATTTTCCAAAGTAAAGAGTGGGAGTTGAAAAGGCCAATATAATGGACGGTAGGTGTAAAAGAACCTGAAAAAGATCAAGAGCAAATTTTATCAATTAATTAGGGGACAAGTTAACAAATTAGTTTGGTTGGTGGTGCCTTAAAAGGGATTTGATGGAGTCTGGTAGGAGAGAAAGCACCAAGAGCAACCTGGTTTTTTGTAGCGGCTCAACTGCCTCTCCTTTTGGAATAGCAATTCCAATGTCTTCTCGTAATTCTTCCTCATTTGATATTAGTTTTTTGAATTTACTGTAATTGGTCCTGCATTTTCTGGGGTAGAAGAAGAATAAAGGGAAAATGGGGGAGATTGGTGTGGGTGAAGAGGATTTCAAGTGGGAGAAGAGGGGAGATGCAGGTGGAGAGAGGATTCTTGTTTCTATCAGGCTGAGGCCTTTGAATGCAAAAGAGATTGCAAGGAATGATACAACAGATTGGGAGTGTATCAATGACACCACCATCATCTTCAGGAACAGCGTGCCTGAGAGATCCATGGCTCCAGTGGCTTATACTTTCGGTAAGTAAACTTCTTCCTGGATTTGAACACGTCATCTCTCCTTTTTCTTCTACATTTTGTTTGGTTTTTCTGTTATGAGATTTGGTGATTTATCACTATTCTCAATTGCTCGGACATAATATATCTTACCCTTGAGAGGATCTGAGACAGTTTGTGGCTTCATGATAACCATTGACTAACATCTGGTTTTGAAGAAAGTTTGAAACCTGTAATTAATGATTTTGCAGTAGTAAAACTATTTTCCAGGAGTATGTCCTCGTGCTTTTTGGGTTTTCTGTGGAAATGGGTTCTTTCTGTTTTTGCTTTTATGGGGTATGAGGAATGATTTTTCTTATGATTTTTGGAGTGGACTACAGATAGGGTTTTTCGTTCTGATTGCTCTACGAGGCAAGTGTATGAGGACGCAGCTAAGCAGGTTGCCCTTTCAGCAGTGAGTGGTATCAACTGTGAGTATCATTCCTTATCTATTCTCAGTTTCCTTTTCAATAAGAAATCTTCTAGCTGCTCATTAACCATGTCAATTTTTTCATATTCAGCCACTATATTTGCATATGGCCAAACAAGCAGTGGGAAAACATATACCATGATTGGAATAACAGAATATACAGTATCAGATATTTATGACTATATACAAAGGGTAATACATTAGTTTGCTGTTACCCTTGCTTTTTGGCTCTTCATATATCTTGCTCTATGCGATCCTGGATATCTTCTCATCAGTGAGTTGGTTTGTTTGTTGTAGCACGAGGAAAGGGCATTCGTCCTGAAATTTTCGGCAATAGAGATATATAATGAAGCTGTCAGGGATCTCCTGAGCCCTGATAGTACTCCTCTTCGACTTCTCGATGACCCAGAGGTAGGTCACCTTCTCAAGTATTATTGCATATTCTTTTTGGCGACCTTCCTTTTCTTGTACCCTCTTTTCCACCATTGTCCACATTGATACTTTGCTGTGTGCTTGTTTATAGAGGGGTACCATTGTGGAGAAACTTACAGAGGAAACCTTAAACGACTGGGACCATTTATGCAAGCTCCTATCTATATGTGAAGGTAGGAATTGCGTTGTCTGTAGTTATTTGCTTGTTTTGTTCTGTTTGCTGTCTATTTAGTTCAGTGTGAATGCACATTGCAGCTCAAAGACAGATCGGGGAGACTTCTTTGAATGAAATGAGCTCCAGATCTCATCAAATTTTACGATTGGTCTGTTCTACATTTTCTCATTTAGACCGTTCATCGCACTTAAAAATAAAGATTACCATAGATGGAAATGTTTCTCTTTTTGTTACTGTAATATAATAATCTTGTCGTGTAGACTATTGAAAGTTCTGCTCGTGAGTTCTTAGGCAAGGAAAATTCAAGCACCCTTGTTGCAAGTGTGGTAAGCACATACTTTTAGATTATTTGAATTATTTGACAATAAAACTTTATGTTGTGTAATGTGGAATTCATTGTTCATTTGCAGAATTTTGTTGATCTAGCAGGGAGTGAGCGTGCATCACAAGCATTATCAGGGGGTACAAGATTGAAGGAAGGGTGTCACATTAATCGAAGTTTGCTTACCTTGGGCACTGTCATTCGGAAACTGAGGTCTGCTTATCGTTTTTAATCATTTCAATGGCCCCCTTTACATGTTGGATGAAGATTCCCTAGTATCATTGAGATGGTTAATAATTTTGCAATTGTGGAATCTATGCTTATCATGGATGTGTGTTCTATATATCCTCGTACAAAATAAGTTCTGTCATTTGATCGTTAACATCTTTAAAAAAAAAATTGTCGTTTGAGCAACGTTACTATCATTTGCGTCTTTTCTTGAGGGACTATTGTTGGTGTTAACTATGAGATTTTCTAGACTAGGCAGGTTCAAATTTTTGTAATCTCTGTCCTTTTATAATGAAACTTTTGTTAGCCATGAAAGTGTTTCATCTCATCCTTCAGGTGTAAAACTTTCACATATGCTAGGACGTCTTAGTGGTTGACCGTGCAGCTGCTTACCGCAAGGTCATGAATTTAAATCATGTGGTTTAAAGGATTTAGGAATGGGCTCAAGGCTAGGTGGCCAGGGTGGTAAGGTGCCACAATGTGACGTCTTGAGTTCCGTTCCTACCATGGGTAGGGGATCCCTTCCCCACAAAACTACCCAAAAAAAAGAGAAAAAGAAAAAGATGTTAAAGAGCATTCAAGTCAAACTCCTCTTTGAAAAGTGTGCTAATATAAGCATGAGAAATCAAGTACATGTATGAGGGGGGAGGGTTTGGAAAACATCCTTTCGTATGTTACCGATCGATAAATGGAACATACATTTTTTTAATCTTTTGTTTCCCATTTTGATTTTGTTCCAGGTATGATATATTTTTATGTTTTTCGTTTGCATTGCGTACTGCCTGACACTATCTTTAGAATCTTGGTCTCATTTGTCACTCATCCTCTCACAATGGGAGGCATTATGATTTGCATTTCTTCAACCATTTAAGCACAAGGTCCTTACCTCTCTGATTTCTCTTCCCTCCCCCTGAATCTTGGCCTCATTTGTCCCCAATGCTTACATCATATCCATGATTCGTGTTCAACCGATGAAAATGGCAAACTGATAGGTTTCTGATCCTCGTACTCAAAAGGCAGTAGTTTCAGAAAACTATGTGAAGAAACTGTGCTTTAGGCAATCTTTACCATAAATAGACTTATCCAAAACTCCCTTATGTAAAACTGTCTTATATGATATCACAAATATTCTGGATTAAACATTAAGGAAAATTTGGAATTCACTCACCCCTCAAAAAGTATTCTTCTTCTTTGATCTAGCTCTCTAAGAACACATACTCTTGTCAAACATATTATACTTGCTCTCTTTCTCCAAGAGGAATGGTATTCTTTTTTTGTGTGCAAAATGTTTAATTATTTTCCATATTTTTAAATATTTCTCCTACATTTTCTTTTTTTAGTGTACCTACTACTTTGTTTTTTGGGGGGTAAATCAGTGTGTAACTACTACATTCGAGTTGAACTGGCAGTCCAACAGATTGAACGTGGCCAGCCACTAGACCTGTTCGTTGTCCAGTTTGGTTTTCAAAACATTGCTTTATGCTCTTGATATTATCTCGTTCATTTACTAGTCGACGAAGATGATGCACATCAATGGATGGAACAAACATGCTTTTAAAATTATTTTTGTTTCATTCCTCTTATTGATCTAAAGAAGGGTATTAAGTGTAATTATAGCTCCAAAATTTAGTAGAGTTTAAATTTGCTAGGAATTTATTTTTTCATATTTTAGTTTCCTGCCTATTCCTCCATTCCCTCTCTCTTTGAATGTTCTTTCTCCTCCCCCTACCCCTTCTCTCTCAACCCACACATTGCCCCACCGTTAAACTAGGAAGAGAGAGCACCATGAGCTCCACCGTGAGGGAGAGAGAGTGGGGGCTTGTGGTTATAGAGAGAGATTTCAAAATTTGAAATTTGATAATGATTCATAATTACACCCAATAC
>NW_006499949.1:283320-294471 GCF_000471905.2 Amborella trichopoda | reverse complement strand
ATATATATATATATATATATATATATATATATATATATTATGCATTAATTCCACATTTTTATATTCTTTTTCTATATCTTTTTCAATTGTTTAAATGGCCGGAGTTGCACCGGATTACTTGGCTCAACCAGGAGCTGGGTCCAAGTAACTCAGCTGAGGCGACTTGGTCGCGGCCAAGCAATCCTTTGATGCAGAGATTGAAAATGCAATTTTAACAATTGGTGCCAAATTCAAGCACTGAATAGGAAGCATGAAGTGATATGTATGGATGGCTTCAAGGAATGCAATAGTGAGGTTGATTACCCAGCCCAAGATGGATCACCTCGATCATGTTTTTATAATCAATAAGTTCTCATTTTGTAGGGCTCCTTTGGCATTTTTGGACACATTCACTATAATTCACAAGTGTAATTTTGAAAATGAATTAATATTCACAAATTGACATCCAAAAAAGGAAAGCAATTCAACCAATTTGTTTAAATGCCATCAGTTCCCCTTCATCCCCCAATCGCATTGGACCGGGTCGACCCGTTCAGGCAAATTGACCCGGTAAAAGAAAATTAAAAATATTCAAAAAAATCCTAAAAAAATCAAATGAATTGATTTGTGGAAAAAAAAATTGACAAACATGTCATACAATTTGATAAAATTATCAAAGGATTCAATCAAGATCTGTATTTGTCTTTGAGGTGCAGCAAATGCATGGAGGGATCATGCAGACACACTGATCCCCACCACCCAAGATACCTCCTGAGGGTTGTCCTGGCCTTGTTACCAACTCCAAAATATGGGTGAGGGATGAACAGTGGAGATCGGCATGTTCATGATTCCTCAACACCCACAACAGTGCACGCCAAATACTCTCCCATTCTATAAGTTTCTTGGGGCCATATGCAGTCTACTCCCACGAGGATGAAAGTTTTTTGCCTTTCATACAATTCCCATGAAAATCAATGGCATTATGCTGTAAATCTGTGGTGTATGATGTTGTGGTATGTGCCTACATGGTACACTAGGGGGTACTCACAAGGGTACAGTTCATCTCTGCAATCTGCTCATTTGGTGTACCAAAATTAAAACACCATTTGCGTATTCTGTATTTGGTAAATACAACATACCTTCAAAATGGTCACATGTTGAATAGCTAAAAGTGCAAAATTGTGAACTCAACTCAAATTCAAAGTTTTGTTCTCTTTCAAGAGAAAATAACTTCAATATTCGTCTTAATTTATGTTTTCTTTATTTTTAGGGGAGGGAGGTGGAATTCATGTGGAAGCTGCCAAAACGAAACTGAGTCAATAAGCAATGAGTCTCACCTGATGCCAAGATAAGCATCCTTGAATCGGTGCTTTCAAGCATGCAGACTAAGGTTTTATACCTTAACATCACAAGGATGACAGACTACAAGAAGGATGGCCACCCCACTGTTTTCAGGAACCCAATAACAGGAAGTGAACAACATGAAAATAAGGCTCAAGATTGCAGTCATTGGTGCCTCCCAGTGATTCCGGATGCTTGGAATGAGCTCCTCCATACCTCCCTGCTGATTCAGGTAGGGGCACTTGGGGGGATAAGAAGAACCGATATTGAGACTCTCTCTCTCATGCAGCTCCATTTCACTAACTCTCTATTATACAGCACATTTAGTTGCAGCTCTCTTTCTCTCATGCGGTTCCATTTCATGAACCCTTTCTGTTATGCAACACATTTAGCTGCAGCCAGCTCACTCTCTCTCTCTCTCTCATAGTGCAACTCTTGTCTGTTGTAGCTTACACACTCCTGCAACTGCATGTCACTGTAGCTGTCTCTCCGGGCTTGGGGAAACAGCAACCAATGTTGTGGTTCACCCCCTCCCTCATGCAAACTACTCTTTGTTCTCTCTCTTTCAGACACACCCATATTAATTCACCAGCCTGCAAACACCTATTTGCTGCGTCTCTCTTTCCCCCCTGGCCATTTCTTTTTCTGAGAATTCAATTTGTATACCTTGCGCATCAATACAATTTCACATTTTTCCTCAATACTCCATTGTAAATTATCAGCAGAATGTTTTACTATACATTAAAAGAAAAGAACAAACTGAATGTTCTAGGATATGTCACAGTTTTGTTTCTTCCTAATCACATCTTATTTGAGATCATATTATATGTTTTACTATTTCATCAAACTCGAATAGCATATGCAAGAGAATAATCCCAAAGATTTAGGAAAACAAACAATCAAATGAAAAACAACAATGTGTTAGCACTAACCAAGAAACTGACCCACATGTTCAGCAACAGTTTGGGCGAGAGGGTATCTGCTTCTTGTTGGGTGGATGCCTCTGCATATACACGTATAACATCTTCTGTGCCAGAGGGCCGAACAAATGCTCGGCCTTGAGAATATTTTGCTGCATCAAAACTTGAACTTGAAAATAGTGAAGAGAGGGAATCAACCCAAGAAATTACAATTTTCCAACAGAACACCACTCATTTTCATAATTTATTGGGACCCAAAGAAACATAAAGAACGCATCCTTTTTCTCGAGTATGAAAATATGGTGAGCATGAAAAGTTACATACTAATCTTGTTGGGTTTATGTGGCCTTTAAAGGCCTTATGAGTGTGTAATGAAAAATATTTATTATAGTGGAACATAAACTCAGTGGGAGTATGGTCTTTCGGAGACCATACTAAGCAAATGATATTTGCAGATACCGGACTGTGCTTGACGATCTAGGCTAGTCGGTTAGAAAACCCAAGGTACATGGGCATAAAAAAATAAACCGATAAGGGTTTTTGGGTTAGCCCTTGATGAGGTCGGAGCTTATGCTTAGATGAGTGAGCCGAGAGACTGTGTGACCCTTGTGTATGATGGTAGGCCTACAGAGACGGGGGCCAAAACTTCATCTATGTTCCATCACACGGCATGCATATAGATAAAGCATTCCGAAAAGCTAGATATCCACCTTTAGGTGAAGCATATGCATGTACGAGAGATACCCCTATGCGCCATAGAACTGTGGTCGCATCAGTTCGTGATGACTTTGACTTGTCTCTAGGAGAGGACCTGTAATCCACAAACTGGGATTGCGACTCCTTGGCTCATCGACCAGACTTTGGTGACCCGCTAATGAGCCCTGCTTGGACTGTGGATCATGGGAAACAGTGGGTCGGTTTGATAATGGACGTGTGGTCTGTAGTCTACAGTTGAAGGTGGGGTACCCCGTGATCGTTGATTGAATTCCTGAACTATATGGATCCACTTCTCATCATATTAATTTAATTGTGTTTATTTTATTATTAAATTATTTTAGATTTATTATTTAAATTTTTATAAGTCATTTGATATTTTATTTCTTATTTTTGGACTTATAAAAATGAAATTATTAATTTACAAAGTTATAATGTTTTAAAATTCATTATGTTTAATTTTAAAATATTTATTAAAAAAAATACATGGGGGGCCCATAGTGCACATGGGCCCACCATGTGGGTATTAGGTGGGGCCCCACATACCATACATGGGTGGCACGTCCCACCCTTGAATACCTTCTCTTGTTGCTTTGTCTTCAACTTTGTTAAATATGGTAACTATATCTTATAGCATATGATCAAATATTGATTAGAAAATATTGATCATATCTTATCTTGAAGGAATATCTTAACTTGATATTATTGAAATATTCTTACAGAAAATATGAGTTGGAATATGCAATTTATGGTATGCACTATATCTTTAATGGATTTAATTTATTTACATATATTGATGGGAAAATGGTTTAAGGAAAGAGGGATAGTGGTTCATGCACCTTTCATAATGTTGATGATCCATCTATGGAATGAATGGCTCAGATCTCTCATCCCACAAATCACCTTGATCAATGATTCATATGCAATCTCAAGAAATAGGAAAACTATGGAAAACCCTAAAAAAACCTTAGACCTAAATTTCACTATAAATAGGGTGCTCTCCCCCATCTCTACACACCTCTCTCTCCCATAAACTCTCTCTCTTCCCTAGGGGCCATGCCGACCCTTGGGGGCACGCCCCAACATAAAAACTCTCTCTCTATCATGATCTAATCTAATAGTTTGGCCGAAATTAGCTTTCCCGGTTCGAGATTGAAGCTAGACCGTTGATCCTGCACTATTGGATATGATGACTCGGTGTGGGGTGTAAAAAGCCATTGGATATGGTGACTCAGTATGAGGTGTAAAAAGCCCAGTTGAAGTAATCTCCGGCATCTTTTCTTTTAAATGTTTGTTCTTTTATTTTATATTCTCAAGGACAGTATTAGGTTGTTTGAATGACATTCAGTAGTTGAGATTTATTTTCTTAATGTGTTATTTATTTGTGGAATTTCTATTGTTTGTAATAAGACCATCTGTGCGTGATCTTGTTGCCAAAATTATAAAAGGTGATTATTATTAAAAAAGAAAAAGAAAAAAAAAGTGTATTTCCCTACAAAAGATTACATAGGTCTTTCTTTCAAATCTCTCTCTCTCTCTTCTCTCTCTCATATGTGTGTGTATGAAACAAGTGGGCATTCGATTAAACCCATGTTTCTAATATAGTGTAAATCTTCTTACGAACTTCTAAGTTGAGTGCCTCCTGAAGACCCAGAGGCCTTAAAACGCTGGTTTCTGCAGTTGTGGTAACCATGGCAGTTCAACCTACAACTTTTACCTGAAGGTTTATGGAAAAACAAATAATTATTATAACAACTCTGGTAATTCATGAAACCCTGCATATCAAACAAAATATTACTCAAATACTTCACTAAAAAAAACCACATAATTCTGAAATTTTATAACTGCCTAGATCATCTTGCAGTAATTTATCATAATATAGTCTGGGAAATAAATTAACATGACACAGCAGTGTATTACATGAACAAATTAATATGCCCAAAGCATAAAGAAAGAAAAAGTGTCTTTTTATTGTAAAATAGAAAGAAGTTCTGCATCAAACTCAAGAAAAACTTTAGAAACTCTAGAACCACTGACACAACAGAATATAGAGTTTTAAATAATCTCACTAAGCTCTAGCCAATTTTTGCCTAATTTCATAAACAAACAATGCTGAGGCATCAAGTCTTTTGCAAGACCACTATGGAGTTAACAGGTCATAGAAGGCCTACTTGGGAGTGTAGAACACAGGAGAATTCAAGAGAGCTACACTTAGTCAAATGCCATATGGGTATGTTAGTGCAACAATCAATGGGGTATGGAATGTGGAACTAGGACTATGTTCATCACCCTTGCTCCAACTTCGAAAAGGAACGGAAAGTTGTAGCTGTTAGACTACAACAGTCTGGTTGGGAGTTTCTATGAGGCCCTGATAAAGTTCTGTCATCTTGGTTCCATGAGGCATTGGGGTTTGTAATTCCTGGTTTAAGGTGCTTTTGCTTGACAATAAAAGATCATTGAGAGTGATATTGTGGTCCATGAGAGTGTCCATTCTAGACAACGTGAAGAAATTTCACGTGTCAATTGCTAGGTGACCATGGACAAAACCTTGAAAGAAAATGGAGGTGTGGCACAGTCTCCTAGTACTTAGGGTGTGGGATGGAGCTGACCCCCTGAAATAGCTGGTCGATTACTAAAAAGGGCATACATTGGAGGGATAACACATGAAGTACAAGGAAAAGAAAGCAATATTCAAATAAAAAGTTAAAAATAATAATCAATTCTCATATACATCAGGGTAATAACAAACGTTCACTTACCTACTGGGAAGATCTTGATAAAGGTTTTTCCAACTTTGAATTGACAATTCCATATAGCAGAGAACAACCTCCACCAAAATCATGCCACTCAAAGAATCACGGATAGCTTGATTGATCAAATTGCTTGCAGCCAACAATCTCTGAGCCGCTTGCATCTCTGAACCTAAACCCAAAAAAAAAAATGCAAGAAGGAAGCACCAATTAGATGTCTTTTCTATAGAAAAAATTCACAAACGCATGCTAACTTGCAGCTAAGCCCTGAATCTTAGCCTCCAACCATTTAAGGAACTTCTTCGAAAACAGAATAGTTCCATGACCATTTGCCTCAAAATTCGATTCCTTTATCATATTCTGCAGCCTTCTCATGAAGGTAATTCACTCCTGTAGGAGTGAAAACAACTTCCATGCCAAGTTCTTTTAGATAATCTGTTGATACCCCATTAGCATATGCAGTTTGCACAATGCCCAGTTTAACTGAATAATCATATTCAGAGGTACCCATTTTCTCCTTGTTATCCAGAATCCTTCACTGCTCCTTGACAAATAAAGCAAAAAGTGACAATATTTTATCTCCATTAATAAGATCTATGCTTTGGATCCTTCTGATGGGACAAGGAAATAAACAAAGCCTATCTGCATCCCCATCCAAACTCGCACACCTAAGACACTAGAACCACAAATATATTAAGTACCTTCTCAATCAGCATAGATACTTTTTCTTTCAAAACTTTGAGCCTTCTCATTCAGCATTGTGATTGGGGAAATCTTCACGCTCCAATTGGGGCAATCTTAGTCCTCCATTCAGAATGGACGGTTCGATAAGGGAAAGCATATAAGTTTTATATTGTAAGGGAAAACCATATAAAGTTTGCCTTGTTATTAAAATTATACTATTAACCTCAATAATATTTATTTTTACTTGACGCCCAAATAAAAATAAGTTTCTTTATAGGATTAATATATATCTCTCAATGAAAAAAATCAAGCCAATTTGGCACATGGTCGGCTTCTTGTCCCTTGTGCCAAACCTACTTCAATTCAGTCTGATACACTGTGTTCTAGACCGGTTTCATTGTTTTATATAAAGTCAGTCTAGCATATTGTGTGACAGATGGGTGTCAGTCAATATAGTCTAGAAATCAGTCTGGCACACTATTGTCAGATCGGCTTCATTGCCAAAAAAAAAAATTGGAAAGCGAAAGAAATGTGGTTTATAGGGGGTATTTTTATATTAAAAGGTGGGCCACCATTCGTCATGTCTTTGAGTGCCCGTTGTACTACGTGGTTGGTGCACTAGGCTGATCAATACTCTACTTTTTAGATGTGGCACCTATGCTCGGCCCGGTCTGGTACCCAACTCTTAGTGGCTTGGCTCTACATCCAGTTGTGTGTGGTATGTTTGTACGAACGGAACGCATTGCTCCTACGGGATAAATAACCAAACTACATTTTTATTTGGGAATGGGTAAAAAAAATAAGTAATATTTAGGTTAGTGGTATGGTTTCAAAAGCTCTTCTCCTTCTTCTTCTTCTTTTTTTTTTCTTTTTTCTTCTTTTTTTTTTTTTTTTTTTTTTTTTTTTGGAGTTGGTGGGAGAGGGGGATACTTTAAAGGGTGAGGTCTATATAAAGTTCATGCCTTATACTATACAAGTAAGGTGCACCTCTAAATTTTGTTGGAAAAATGTAGTTCTGGTGTCGGAAAGCTTAGGATGTCTTGAAATTCCATGTCTAACCCTAATTATAAAATAAAAAATTTAAAAAATAGTATAAATCATATATATCCATAAACACGTAAAAATCTTGAAAATAGATGTTTCAAATAACTTGTTACAAGATGCATTATTTTTAGGACTTAAAATTTCTATTTTTTTATATCCATACATCTCGAGTCGAGATGTATCAATTGGAAAAAAGTTTTTTTACTTAGAAGCACTCTTGTTTGCTATATTTGATGGCCACCTTACTTCTATAGTATATAGTTGAAACCTTATTCAAGCTTTTTCTATTTTATACAGCCAACAAAAATGAATATTTTACCGAAAGTTTCTTTTTTGAGAGATATTTCGTAATTTCGTAATTTTACGCTTGGTCTCCCTTGCAAAAGTAACCGGCTTGTCCAAATCGAGCTGACGTCATAGTAGCTGACATGGTTCAAATCCCGACCGTTAGATTGCTAATTCAAATTAAATCAAATTTCGAACACAACGGTCATATGCCGCTATGAAACCCTAACTCTTTTAAGAAACCCGAATCTGTCTTGCAAGAAACCCTAATCTGTGTATAAAGCCACTGGTTTTCTTTCCCTTCTTCAGTTTACTTTCACTTTGGCTCTTGAAACTGTGATATCTTCTCTTTTTTTGTGACGAGCTGAGATCCATTTCATTCAAAATCCTAGCCCTAACAGTGCTTTTCTTACAATCCTGAACCATTCTTTTGAAGGGCAACTGGTTTTCTTTTTGAGATTTGATTGCCATTTCTGGTGGCCTGCAACTTTTTTTTGCTCAAAAAACTCTAGTGTCAATTCTTAAAGCACAGAGAACCATTTTTCAAATACTCATCTTTATCTATTCAATCAACAATTTGGTAAGCTAACATCCATTCTTCCCAAATACTGACTAGCAATCCGAGATTTGTTAAGTTTGAAGATCTCAAACCCTAGTGACCTTGTTTTCTTGTGGGGTAGTTCAGCCGTAGGAATAACCCTAGTGACCTTTGTAGGTATAGGAATCATTGTTTTCCAGCGTCCCTGAAAGGCTAATTTGAGGTGAAATTTCAATAATGGAAACCTTGTCAAACTTCCACGGGATGGATTTCCATAGCCTTTCAAGGAAGGAGCTTCAGGCGTTGTGCAAGGCGCATTGCATTAAGGCGAACATGAGCAATGTAGCCATGGCTGATGCTCTGAAAGAACTTGGAGATGTAAGTGTAGATTTTCCTTTTATATTTTTAGCTTCTGCTTGTCTTTCCTCTTGTGTTGTTATCTTCTGATATGAATTTATAGGGAAGTTAATCAAATCTTTTGAATTTTGATCGATTCTGACAGAGATTTTGATCAACTGTTTTTTTCTTTTTCTTTTTTTTTTCCTGAAATTAGTCCAGAACCCATAGTATCTGATAATTCAATAACTTGTGTCCAGTTTGCTTTTTATAATCAAACTTCATGTTCGTTTGTGGAGTAATGTGAATTCTGAATAGTTTTAAACAACCCCCCCTCCAATCTCAACAGTGTCCAAATATATTATGTATCATTAAATATAATGCTCTTTTGTGGATTATCTGAGTAGTCTTAAACATCTCTCTCTCTCTCTCTCTCTCTCTCTCTCTAGATCAGTCTCACTAGTGTCATTTGTCCTTTGTTTACCGGATTAAAGGTTATGCACTAATTAACACTGTAAATTTGCCAATGTGTTTTCAGTTTGAAGGATCAAAAGTCCAACTAAGCGAGGACTGTTCAGAGTCATGCCTGATGGAAAATGTTGAAATGACCCCAGCAATTGGTCAGAGGACTTCAACAAGAATTTCAAGTAGGAGAAGGATGAATGTAAAAGAAGAAGAACCCGTCCTTTCATTGCCTAGGAGGAGTTGCAGAGGCAGGAAGAAAGAAACAGAACAAAAAGAGGTTGCTAATTCCTTGAGTATTTGTTCTGATCTTCAGTTGAAGATGAAGGTACTCTGTAATAATTAACTGAATATTCTCTTTTTCGCCCTCTATCTGTCTGTCAATCAGTCTATCCATCCATCCATTTCAATCGATTTATTCTTGTGTTCATGTACTAGCCATGCCAGTGTATATTCTCATTTTATCTGATAATCGTTTTGTCAATTCATTTTCTGATCTTACCTTAAAGATGGACCTATTGTAAGGGCAAATATTTTGCACCCATTGTATAATACCTAAAAGAAAATATTCCATACTTCATAAAAGTATGGAATATTGCAACATCTACTGTCCATGCTATTCCAATGATGCAGGTTGATGAGTTGCTTCCCACTTTTATAGTTGCTCTATTTGTTCGGTGGGGACAATTACTCAACTTCACTGCCTATGGATAACTACAGGCAATGGATGTTGGGTGTGATGACTGGAATAAAACAGTCATATAAGTCATAGTATCTGGTCCCTATACCTAATTCGGTATATTCGGTGTGTGTGTGTGTGTTTTTCTTTTTTTTCTTTTTTTTTTGTACTTATGTGTTTTATTCTGCTCATTGTTGGCTTTGGTGGCTAAACTAATGGATCTTAATAATCTAAAATTTGCTGAATAACCAGATTGAAGGAACAACTAATTTAAGTGAATCAGAAAATGCCCAATTTCCGGCACAAAACTTAAATGAAGAATCAACAAATACATTTGTGTCTGAAAATGTGGGCGAAATCTCCTTGGATAGTGGGGGAAGAACTTCAACTAGAGCTTCAACCAGGAGGAGAAGGATGGGTGGCAAACAGGAAGATTTATGCCTATCTTTGCCAAGGCGCAGTTGCAGAGGGAGGAAGAAAGAGATGGATGAATCCATGGACGTCGCTGATTCTTCCAGCATTTGCTCTGTTCCCTTGAAGATGCAGGTAATTATACTTGCCTTTACTTTGAAATTCTCTGAATAGAACTTTTTCGAATCATTTAGAGACTACGATTTTTGTTAATGAATTGCACATCCATTTAGTTTCTCTTGGGATTGAGGTAATTATATTTAACTGAATATTATTGAATTTCTATTTTTAGATGTTCATATGTTATTTATTTTCTCGAGAAACTGTGGTTTTTTTCATTTCTTTTCAGAAAGAATTACATACTTCTTTATTTTCTCTTCAGGGCCACTTATTGAAGAGTTTTTTGAAAAGTTTTCTCCTATTAGATATTAAATGTTATTTATTTTGTTGAAAAATTGTGGGCTCTTTTTTTTTTTCTTGTGAAACAATTGAAGAATTTATATTCACTTCAGGTTCACTTTTTGAAGAGGTTTTGTCATGTGCTAGGCTTGCATTAGTTTTGGCCCAAAAATTAAATTACACCAATTGAATTGACTAATTAACCATTTGAAAACATCTGAAATATAAAAAAAAACTATGCTTAACTAGGAAATTTTCAGTAGCATTGTTTGATATACCAGAAATCCCAAAGCTCTCTTTCACGTACCAGGTAGCACAGACCTAATATCTCAATAAATCTCGAGCTATTAAAAAATCATCAAATTCATACATGTCACCATCAAAGGTAGGGAATAAATTTTTTCCTATAATCCCAAAGCTCTCTTTCACGTACAGGTAGCGCAGACCTAATCAGGGTCTCAAGAAATCTTGAGCTTTTTCTTTCGTTGTAGAAGCTCTGAGATACTTGTGATTTTTTAAATCTGTTATTGCAGATGTTTGAGTGTGTGTGTGGGGAGAGAGAGAGAGAGAGAGAGAGAGAGAGAGAGAGAGAGAGAGAGAGAGAGAGAC
>NW_006499949.1:229644-283300 GCF_000471905.2 Amborella trichopoda | reverse complement strand
AGAGAGAGAGAGAGAGAGAGAGAGAGAGCACAAGCAATTAAACAGCCATTTTCTTTATCTGCTTTTATGCACAAATTATTTTTTAACAGCACAACTGCTTTTATGCACAATTTATTTTTTAACAGCACATTTACCATTGTGCAGAGTCCAATACCACAAATGCTTGAAAAGGTCTGTCTTACTACATCAAGAAGATACAATCGGAGAGTTCAAGAGGATAAGAAAATCCAGACAACTGAGACCGAACACAAGGAAATGAACAGCTCTCCAGAATCTGGCATCTCCTATGAAAGAACAAATTATCGTCAATTGGAAAAATTGTTGCACACTGGCAGGAAAAGCACACTTAGAGGTTGGAATCAGAAAATTGTTGTAGAGGAAAACTGTAGCAGAGATCCAAATGAAGGAGATGCTGTTGCTCATGCTTACTCCGATAAAACAGTTGCCGAGGCATCGATAACTGATGATAATACTGACTTTGTGGTTCCTTTTGAAGTTGAAACAACTGGTATCACAGGGGATGAGAAATGTGGCGAAGACCCAAGTGAAGAAGTTAACTGTTCAATGCATATGGCATCTGGGAACTCTGTTCAAGTTGGAGAAACTGAGATAACTGAAGAGGAGACTTTACAGCCAGAAAATCTTGGCACTGAGGATGAAAAGTGTAGCATAGTCCCTGTAGCTCATGCTTATTCTGATCAGACAGTTGCAGACACGTCAATAATTGATGATAATGCTGACTTTGGGGTTACTGTAGGAGTTGAAAAAACTGGAATCACTGAGGATGAGAAATGTGGTGAAGACCCAAGTGAAGAAGAAGTTAACAGTCCTATGCATATGGCATCTTGGAACTCTCTTCAAGTTGGAGAGACTGAGATAACTGAGGAGGAGACTTTACAGCCAGAAAACCCTGGCACTGAAGATGAAAAGTGTAGCATACACCCTGTTGAAGGCATTAAGAGTTATTTGGATATGGCTTCTGGCCACTTTGATCAAGTTGCTGAGATAATGATAACTGATAATAGAGATACATTGGCTCCTACTAATGTTTCTAGAGAGATTCTGGCGATTGACAAGGCTTTCAGGCAACCAGAAACTGGGGCCATGGAGGATGAGAAGTGTAGTATAGACCCAATCGAAGGAGTTAACACTTATTTGGATAGGGCATCCAACTCTTCGGTACAAGTTGGGGAGATTGTGATCACTAATGACAGTGCCTTTGGGGATGATATGTGTATTATCAACCCAACTGGCAGAGTTGATAATTCTTTGGATGTAGCATCTGAGTCCTTCGTTCAAGTTGGAGAGATGGTGATAACTGATGATAATGATACTGTTTGTCCTACTAAACATTCTGGTGAGATTCCAGCAATCGATGAAACATTCCAGCAGCTAGAAACTGGTTTCACTGAAGATGAGAAGTATTTGAAAGACCGAACTGGAGTTGAGAGTTCTTTGGACATGACATCTAACTCCAAGGATCATGTTGGAAAGGTGGTGGTGATAACTGAAAACGGTTACCTCGAATCCATGGAGTCTTTGGCAATTGGGGAGATCTCAAAGAAGCCGGAAGTTGAGTACATTGAGGATGAAAAGTGTATTAAAGATGCAAATGTAGGAGTTCAAATGGCTTTGGAAGTTGGAGGGGCATTGATTACTAATGCAGATGCTAGTGAGTTTTCGACAACTGGAGAGACTTTCAAGCAGCCAGAAACTGACGAGAGCATTGAGAATGAAAAGAGCAATGAACACCCAAGGGAAAGAAATGAAAGTTCTTTGGAAATGGCTCTGGCGGACTATGATGAACAAGCTGTAGAGCAAAAGATTTCCAGCAGAGAGCTTGAAAATGAATGTAATGAAAATGCTTCTTCCTTGAATTTAGAGTCTTCTGATTATGATTATGGTAAAGAGACTGTTGATTCAAGAGATAAAGATTTCAGAGACCAAGATAACGAATCTTTGAAAATGGTTTCTGGTTATGACATTGCAAAGATGAATGATGATGTTGTTGTTGTTGTTGAAGAATTAAATATGGGTGCTGGTGGGTTTATCAGCAAAATTCCCAGCGAGTTTCCAATGGTCAATGAAACTTCTCTGCAACCTGATACATGTGATTTAGAAAGAGAAAACATGACCAACCCCACTCACATTTTGGCCAATGGAAATGTTTTCGAACCTCGCCAAATCAAAGACAATGCATTCTCCAGCAAATTACTTGAGGGCAAAGAGAATCCATCAGAGAGTTTGGATGAAAACCAACAGCTTAAAAATAAGTGCAATGAGGGTAGTGATCGGAAGACAATGGCTAGAAGTGTTGGGAGAACAGAAGAGGACAAGGATAATAGAGAGAGAAAGGAGTCGAAGGATTTGACAGGGAAGAGTCTAAGGAAGCTTCGTGCTTTATTGAAGGAAACGATCAAGGTAAGAGAAGACACTCACTGTTTAGAATTTGGGTTTTTATAGTTACTCAAAGAATACATCACTGCACCTTGATTCTTATTTCTGTGTGTGTGTGCATGTCTGATGGATTTGGCCCAATGCAGTTAAAGAAGGAAAGAGCTCCCTTGAAAGAGTTATTGGAAAATTGTTAGCATGACAAAGAAAAGATTGTGCCAGCCAGAAACAGGTAAGAAAGAGGAGTTAACTTGTATGTATCTTAACACAATTCAAACTTGTATTACTTGCTTGTATCTGAAAATAGCATTGTAGATCCGTGAAAATAGCACACACACTTTGCATGCCCCTCTCTCTGTGAAATTGGATTTTATCTGATTGGATTTTTGGTATGTAATGCAGATGAAGGACAGAGCTCCCTTGCAAGTGATATCTGAAAACCGTCTTGCTTGATAGTGGAGAATCGAGTGATATTTGAAAACGTCTTCACTATGTGTAATTGGATTTTATCTGATTGGATTTTTGGTATGTAATGCAGATGAAGGACATAGCTCCCTTGCAAGTGATATCTGAAAACCGTCTTGCTTGATAGTGAAGAATCGAGTGATATTTGAAAACTCTCTTGCAATTGGATTTTCTTGCGTTGTTTTGATTTTCGTATTGCTACGTCATCTTCAAGTTATGGATGATGGTCTTGATGAAAATGACTTTAATAAATTTCTTTGAGGGAGATCTTGATGCCAACTTCTATTTTAATTTCTCACTTTAGAGAGAGAGAGAGGGGAAGAGAGCAATGCCCTGAAACAAATTACTTTAACGGTGCGGAGCTTCTAAACAATCAAAGTGAAACGCACCTTCAAATAGTGCCGAGAAATGTGGTTTCAATATTAAAATCTTTGTGATAGCTTTAAAATATATTTTTATTTTCTATTGTAAAATTTAAAGCTTAAAAAATAGTGTAGATCGAGCATATATATGAAAACTTGAAAATCTTGAAAATTGACGGTTCAAAAATACATTACAAGAAGCACTATTTCTAAAATTTGAAATCCATTTCTTTCTCATGTCCATGCATTTTGATGTCGAGATATTTGGGCACCAAAACAACCTCTTCTAATGAAATTTTTTAGGTGGGCTCTAATTTGATTGTTTAGAGCCTCGGCTCTACATAAACTTTTTCCTTAGGAAAAGTATACAAAGAAACCATTTACTTTTCGGGTGGGGTTTGTATAGAGCCGAGGCTCTAAACAATCAAAGTAAAGCGCACCCTCAAATAGTATCGTGAAATGTGGTTTCAATATTGAAAATCTTTGTGATAGCCTTAAAATACAGTTTTTATATTTAATTATAAAATTTAAATCTTAAAAAATAGTGTAAATCATGCAGATCTATGAAATCTTGAAAATTGACTGTCTAAAAATGTGTTACAAGATGCACTATTTCCAAAACTTGAAATCCATTTTTTTCTCATGTCCATGCATCTTGAAGTCGAGATGATCAATTTGAGCATATTTGGGCATCAAAACAACCTCTTCTAGTTAAATTTTTTAGGTGGGTTTTAAATTTGATTGTTTAGAGCCTCGACTTTGTATAAACTTTTTCCTTTACCAAACACTTTCCTCGTTAAATTTCAAATTGGTTGGTTGTAAGAGAATCATTGAGTAGACTCAAAGTTAAAAAAAAAATTTCTTAAACTTCGTGACACGTCCCAAGCCATCCAATTTAACATCTAATTACTAAAAATAATTGTGACATTATTGTAACAAAGGTAAATTATCTAATAGTATACAATCTATGTTAGAACTGGGGAAAAAGTTCATTTGACGTTACAACCTTAAAATGTAGAATTAAGGTGCACCTCAAAAATCTATCGGAAAAGATTGTTTCGATGTGACAAAATCCTCTCGACATCGAAATGTATGAATATAAAAGAAAAAAAGGTTTCAATTTCCAACCTACCATATTTCACATCGGATGGTTGTAAGTAATTGCGACCTCCCTATTCCGAAAGTAAATGGTGTCACTATGTACAATCCCTTTCCAAAATTATTGCATTTTTGCAACACTACCTGAACCATCAATTTTCAAGATTTTCACGTGTTTATGGATCTACTTTATTTAAACTATTTTTCAAGTTTTAAATTTTATAATTAGATATGAAAATGGATTTTCAGGCCATCATCAAAAATTTTAATACTAAAATTCCATCTTATAATGAAATTTAAAGGTGCGCCATGCCATTTATGTGTTTTGTTCTTCTCATTGGTGTCAAATATGAAGATACTGGAAAATATGAAAAAGAGACAGAATTAAACACATCTAGATTAGAAAAAGTTAAAAAGACAACGATACACGCGACAAAGATCTTTCAAAGCTATTCGTAATCACCAAATTTTTTCAAGAAATAACAGTAACTACTCTTCACTAAAGATTCAATAATCATTCATAATGTATAGGTGACTTGGTCATTTGCTAATTTAGGACATGAGAATAATGTACATTTTACTTACTCAGCAAAAGAGCTACTTAGGATGATTTTTTTATATCAGAGAATTAGGAATCCACTTAAGAATCTCAGTGACTTTGGAATCCGCTTAAGAATCACGACATAATTATTTGATTACATATTTTTTTAAGTTAAAGACTTAAATTCGACCGTCCATATATTAGATGTTTCTTTTTTTTTTTTTTGGGGGTAAGTATTAGATGGTCTTTGTTGAATCTTAGGATTTTGTTTTTGTTTTTTTTTGTTTTAGGTAGATCAATAAGTGGAAGAGAATATATCCCCATCAATAGGGGCCCGTTTTTGTTTTTTTTGGTTTTTGTTTTAGGTTGATCTCGAAGTTGTTTTTTGGTTTTTTGTTTTAAGTTGATCACTAAGTTGAAGGGGCCTTAAAACTATTAATAGATTGAGTTTTACCTGAGGGAGTAAATAGAGGAAATGCTTTTTGACTAGCGAATGACAAATTCCTTACACCCCTTTGTTGACAAGGTTACATAAGATTATAATTTTTTTTTGTTGACAAGGTTACATAAGATTATAATTATTTTTTTTTGACAAGATTATATAGGAATGTAAATCGTTTTTTCCATACACCCCTAGTTGTTTTTTCTCTTATTTGTTTTTGACAAGATTATATAGGAATGTAAATCTTTTTTTCCATACACCCCTAGTTGTTTTTTCTATTTTTTTTTCGCTGACAAGGTTACATAAGATTGTAATTTTTTTTATTTTTATTTTTGACAATATTACATAGGAATGTAAATCTTTTTTTTTTAACAAGATTATATAGGAATGTAACTTGAGTCATTGGGCTAGAAAAACTTAGCCTCTACCATCTTGGCCCGAGCCCGTTTCCTATGACCCTAGTGTTTAAGTAGATGTTTAGATGGTTAATGCATTCAGTTTTACCCAAGAGCACACCCAAGACCCAACCGTAAGCGGAGTCCCTCCATGCTGGAGTAGACTTGCCAAAATAAATAATTAGTTTCGTCCAAACAGGCCACACTACAAAATCACCATATTCCACTTTAAGTTCATAAATTTAAAGGAACAAAAATCCAAAATTATGGCTTTGTCAGAGAAAAATAAGCAGATCGTTTCACATTCTAATAAGTTCGTGAAAACCATAAATCTATTGCAATAATAGAAGTAAGAGCATCAAGCTCCTCATGAGTGTATGTGATATATTGCCATTGACAAGAAAATACTATTTTTCATTTTTTTTGTTTGTTTAGATTACTAAAATTATTGTCAAAGTAATATATTTATGGAACCTTATCGGGAAATATTTTTCCATTACTAAAGGAAAATGTTTCTATGTGGCCTAAGTTATATGCGACCCCACTTCTTAGTCATTCGATTTGAATCGAACAACTACGATTGTTCATTCCTCAATGTCACTCCAAACATTGTTTTATTATTATTTTTTTCTACAAAATAGTTTTGGATGAAATTTTGGACATCCCATTAGAAAATTAGGGCAAGCTTGAGAAATTTTTTTTTTTTTTTTGTAAAACTAATAAATGATCAAAATGCGTCTGCAATGTCATTTTATATTTTATGCAATCCTATCCTTCCTTGTAGCCAAGTAAGGAAGAAACCCTTGTACCTAACGCAGTAATAATTATGTCACGAACTTGGACTATTCCATTGCTCTTTTTCTTTCATTTCTCCAATACTATCTGCTACGGCTCAACCAAACCAATCAAATAAGAATTAGAACAAAAATACATTTTCTACAACCATGAAAAATTCTTTCTATATTTCCCATCCAATTAGGAAAATATGATAATGTCCTTCAAAAATTATTAAAACCCCTATTTTTTTACATTTTATCCGGATCCTCAGTTTAGATTTCGAAGCAAGAAATGTGAAACATGTATTCTGATAATTATTAATCATCAAAAATATATTATTATTATTTTTATCATGTAGGTCCCTTTGAGATCTATGCATATCCTAAAATTTTGGTTTAAAATGATGTATAGAATAAAAATTTAAAATATAAAACTCTGAACCGTCCGATTAAGATTAAAAAAAACCAATTTGTGCCATCTACTTATATGTGATGGTGTGGGTGGGGTTACATGGAAAACCTTGCCATTGCTGAAAGGGTAAAACAGTAGTAAGAATTAGAGAGCGTGTATACCACCAGGGGGCTTAGGGCTCATAGCAAGAGTGGAGGAAGAAGAGAGGGAGAGGGAGAGGGAGAGGGAGAGAGAGAATGAGTGCGACGGGGTTGGCGGCCACCTATCTGGCGAGGAGGGCTGCTCAGAAAGAGAGAGTGAGGATATTGTATCGCAGAGCCCTAAAAGATGCGCTCAACTGGGCCGTTCATCGCCACATTTTCTACGAATCGGTGCGCATCTCTCTCTCATACATTCATTCTCTCTCTACTTATTCACTCTCTTCGTTTGATCAATGTACTTTCTCTCTCTTGATTTTAATGGATTTCTCTATCATCTTTCATTTCAAACGCACTCTCTCTCAATAATCATTTCATGAGTGAGGGAGATGATCTCTCTCTGTGAAATATTTCATTATTTTTTTAATCAATTTAGTGCTATGTTATTCTCCCCCGCTAATTTCATTTCTATGGATGATTTGTATGAATTAGTTCTCTCCAATTTATAGCTATTTATCATCATTTTAGTTACTATTTTTGTGGAATTTTAGTGTAGTTTTATTGAATATTTTGTTCAAAATTCTCGCTTTAATTGTTTTTGAGTCATTTTTTCTCTAGTTGTGTGAATCCTCTGGGCATGTTATGATGTGATATGGGATGCAATTAGTTTTTTTGTTTTTTGGTTCGTTCAAATCAGAAGACCTGCAAGAACTCTTTCTCTGCAGGATTCGAGTCTAATTTGGAGCAATAAGAGCAAAACAAAAGCAATTAAAATTGGATAATGGTAATGGATATTATTCAACAGCATAATGGCGAAGAGTGAGGCAAGAAGTCCAAGAATTCAGGCTTATCCTTCCCTGTTTTTTAAGAAATCTCTTTCCATTTAATAACTGGTCGTGTTCATCGTCACCTATAAACTCGATCGGGTCCTAAGATGGCAAAGTCATGGTTTCCTTATATATATTTCATAATGGAGTTTGCATTCTAAGTTGCCCTCTAGGCAATGAGGATCTCTATGAGTCATGAGTATCCAAAGTGCCTAACCATAAGCACACGGTTCCCAACCATAGGCAAAAGAATCTATTGTCAACAAGTGACATAATGCAATCTTACCTTCATATTGATGAATAGAATGGTAAATAGGCTACTGAAATTTTTCTTCCAAATTCATGGTGGGACTTGCATCTATATATTCTGAAGAACTAAATAGTCTGTTATTTGTATAAATGGCATATCCAATGTTAATAATTCCCGCACTGTTTACCATGTGTACTACATTGTTTAAAATTACAAAGGGAATCAGTTGTAGGGGACAGTGTATTTTGGAGGGGTGCTAGTGATGGCATTGCCTAAAAAATCATCATCATCATCCGAGCTGTACCCCCAATATATTTGGTGGGGTTAACTACACGAATAATGTTCTACCATTCAGCTATATCAAGGGCTTTACCTTCAATCAGACCATAAATCACTATATTTCTTCTCACTACTTCTATCCATGTCCTTTGGGGCATTCGTTCCTCTTGCCCTTTTATAGTCTTCCACTTGAACCAAATTAGCCCTTTTAATAGGTGTTGTTCTAGGTTGACACTGTATATGGACAAACCACCTAAGTGTACTTTCCCTCATTCTATCACTTATTGGAGCTACCCCAAAGTTCCCTCAAATGCATTCATTATGAATTCTATCCTTTCTTGTCTTGGCCATCATCCATCTCGACATCCTCATTTCAGCCATACTTCTATGGATATGTTGTTTCTTTATCGCCTAACATTCCGTCCATTAAGTGTGGTTGGTCTTACAACTGTCCTATAGAACTTCCCCTTCAGTTTCGTTGGTATCCAACGATTATATAAGACGCCAGAGGGACATTCTCTATGTAGCTTTAATTCTATGCGTGACATCTGCCTCGGTCTGTCCATTCTCATCGTTATCGACCCAATATATTGAAAATAATCTCTTTTAGGTACTTCTTGGCCATCAATTTTAATTAATTCATCATTTCTACTCCTATTATTACCACATTTGCATCCCATATGTCTTAGTCCGGCTAATTTTAAAACCTTTAGATTCTAGAGCATCCCTCCAAAGTTCTAATTTTGTATTGATGTGGCGTGTTAAATGTGTTGCCTAAATCTTCAGATGAAGGTATAATTTTCTTCTTGCTTTGAATGTAGATCACCTTTCCCATAGTATTAAATTCATTTTGGGTTGTTGTTCCTTGGCTTGGGGTTTTGGGTTTGTCAACCAAAGTTTCTAGGGTACATGCTTTTGCAGTTGGACGAGTGCTATAACATGTGCTCATCCTTTGTCTTTATTAGATGGTACTTTATTGGTCATATACTTCTTCCTAATCATTTGTGAAAACCTCTAAATTGCTCTTCCTTTGGCTGTTTGTTTCCTTTCCATCATTTTTTTAAGAGTAATTTACATGTGTCCTCCTAAAGTCCCGTTGTTTAGAAAGTAGCAAAATTTTTATGTTATCACGTCATATTTTTTAAAAGTGACAATTTTGCCCCTCCTCCGGATTTTGAGAATCTGAAGTATTAAATTTATACTGTAAGAGGCCGAAGAATACTTCGGAATTTTAAAATCTGAAGTACGTTAGTTGAGGATATACTTCGGAACTTGAAAATCCTAAATTTTACAGTTGGACAAATACTTTTGAATTTTTAAAGTTTGACAAAGAAAACTTCGGCATTTCAAGTTTGAAGTATTTTCTCAACTAAAATACTTCGGAATTCCAAAGTTCTCTTAGGCCCCACTTGCACGCCTCACTGATTTGGTGTATATAAATCTTAAACTTCGGAATCTCAAAAACCCAAGTATGGGCAATATTGTCATTTTAAAAATTGCGAACAAATTGGATACAGACGTAATAACATGAAAATTTTGGAATTTTTTAAATAACGTGACTTTGAGGATATACATTTAAATTGCCCTATTTTTAATAATCTCATTCACTTCCTCATTAACATCACTTGGGACATTGGGATGTCAACTCCCAATATGATGTCTAATCCTACCTAATATTTATCAATTCACTTATCTAATGACCACTGTATGTAAATTGTCAGTATTGGCATGAATGGTGCTGTTCTTTTCATCATCTGTATTAAGATGATTCATGTGACATGGGATGGGGGTCTTAGTTGTGTACTAGGTTTAATTATTTCATTTCTAGCTTTTGTAGACGGGTGCGGTTTCTAGAAATGATCCACAAAGATAATCTCCGAGATAAATCATCAAACAGGAATTGCACCTATAGATGGAAGTAGATTGTTATTTTTGTCTCATTAACCATTCATTCCTATTTTAGTCAAAATGTAATGATAATTACCAAAAAAACATTATTTACTTGCACAAGTTAAGAAATTAAATATTGACAGAGTCCTTGAACTGCGACTATTAATATTTTCTCTACAGTACATGTTATTCTTTCCCTATCCTAGTAAGCTTCAATTTATATAGCAGTTGCCCCTAAAATATTACACAAACTTTATTTTGTTTGCCGGGCACTGTTTTGTTTTAAAAAATGTCTTTAGCTACCAACTGTATTGGTTTGTCTGTGAGAGTTTGGATATTTAAATATGATTTTGTATAGGCTAAAATACTCTTGAGTTGTTTTATTTGCATGGAGAATTTTTATTAAAATCTTTACTAGCTTGGATTCTATAGTCATAATTTTCTGCAATTCTTCTTCCATTAAACCATGCATGACATGCAGAAATAGGTTTCCTTTATGAGTTATAAGCATTTTCTTGTATTCCCCCCTTTTGATTTTGCAGTTGGCAGTTTTCTATAGAACTTCTTGGTTCTAGACCATGTCAGTTGACTTTGTTTTCTTTAATGAAAGGCGGAGATGACAATTTTTCACTCTTATTATTTACAGGCACAGGAACTGAGAGATAAATTTGAGGCAAATAGATATGTGGTATGCATGTACATCTTAGATATAACCTTCAAATGCAATTATAATGTTGTAATTATTTCAGATGGATGATATCTTTTTACTGGAAACTGTGGAATTTATATGAAATTGTCATGCTTTGATGTATTTATGAGGAATCTTTGGACCATGCTGTTGCCTGCCTTACAAATGTAAACACACTCTGCTATGGTGTGGTTGTTTTATCATTCTACTAGAAATGGGCTTAGCATTTTGTTCTTTGGTAGCATGCTAGTCTTCTTTGTACTTTAGTGTTCAGGGATGTTTTTGTCCATATGTCCATTATTAATGCATATTGCATAAGTTAGCGTTATGTCAATTAGATTCTCAATTTATGGGTGTTTAAAGTTGTGGGTGTTTATGAAATGGCATCAAATCTGATGTAAGAGAAATTCAAATTTCATCTATTGGACATATAAGCGGTCAGATTTTTTATACTAAAGACTAGCAAGTTGATCTAGTTTCATTTTGGGCCCTATAAGATGGCTGGAATTAAAATACCATGGATCTTCGGATTTTATCAACTGAACCAACATTAAAGCAGTCAGCTTTTGATTTTTCTCCTTTATGGTATTGAAGATGGTTTGAAATTGAAATACCTTGTATACTATAAACGTACTAGGCAAAGACATTATTGGAGGTAACACATAATTGATTCACAACATGTGCCAATTTGATATAGCGCTAGAGTTTCTTAGAGGAATGTTAAAAAATTTGGCCTCCCGACCACCTAGGCTGCCTGGAGGCCAAGATGCCTAGAAGCCTCTTAGGCAGGCTTCCTAAGCATCTTGCGTTTAGGCACCTAGGTGGCTCCTCAATGCACCCTACCCGAGGGCGGTAACAGGCTCTCTGCCAAGGGCATTTTTGACATTCCCCCCCCTGAAAATGTGGGGGAAGGGTTTTGGGGGGCATTCTAGTCCCCAAAACCATCTTGTGTGTTTCAGAGAGTGAAAAAACTCTAAAAAATCTAAGATTTTTAGATTTATGTCAAGATCGAAAAAAAATTTCAACATCTTTTATTTCTTGCGAAATCAAAAGATAATACTTTCACGATACTTTTTAGAGCTTGGATTGGTTGCATAAGAGGACTTTTGGCGACCAAAGATCACTAGTTAGTATACAGTATTTGAATTAGGGTTTGGTTTTTTGTATAATGTGTTGTGATTTGATGTTCTTTTATTTTTGTTTTTCTTTTGTGATATTTTTACATATTTGTAGTTAGAATATTTTGTATTGGATTCATGTTGAAAAGCTTAGTGCGTTACAAGGTTTAGTATTTTTTGTATAATGTGTTATGATTTGATATTCTTTTATTTTTTTTGTTTTACTTTTATGATATTTTATATTTTTACTTGTTTTTAGTTGGAACGTTTTGTGAATATTTACTTGTTTCAGCCTATATTTGGTGAAGGAAAAGTATCTTGTCCACATGATGTGTACGGAAGGAAGGGTGCACAAGAACTCTTCCAATGGTTGAGATTCACAAGGCCATATGTAATGGCCAAAAATTATTTTCAGTATTTGATTTTTTATTTTTTATTTAAATAAGTTAATTTTCTAAATTTAGGGTTGTAGGTTTCTTTTTATAAATATAATTAAATAAAAATAATTAAAGATATTTAAAATAAAAATAACTAAAATAGCCCTAAATTTATTGTGATCAATAATTTTATTTTAAATGTTTTTATTATTTTTATTGAGTTCTAATTATAAAAATAAAACTAAAACCCAAATTTTGTAGTAGTATCATTTTTAAAATAAAAATTAAAAGTAAAAAACTAAATTCATTTTTACCTTGGATGAGGCTGGTTCAATCTAAACCATTAAAAGGTGCTTGTGCACCTTTTGAGCGTCCACAACTCATGTATGCAATACCATATAGTTCTAACTAAATTGATATTTTGTGAATACTTCTGTGTGATATTATGTGATTCATATTTTGTGAATATTTTGATTGGAAAACCAAATCTTAGGGATATTATGTTATCTATCTACTATATATTAAGCGAGAAGAGGACCTCACCTATTTTTATGACACGTGTCTCTCAAAATTTGAAAATGTGCCTTAAAACTCTCCCATCAAAATTCAAATGTCCTATATCTACCTTCCCTCTTAATCCTATCTCCATCCTATCCAAGGTTTGGCACACCGTTGCTCCACCAAAAGTTCCGGCGTTCAATTGGATTGCCTGTTGTCAAAGGGCTCCCACAGTTGACCAGATTCAAAAAAGAGGCAGTCAACTCCCCATTAGGTGTGCCATGTGCATTGGTGAAGAGGAATCAAACCCTCACCTCTTCATTCACTGTAGTCTTGCCTACGACTTGTGGAGCATGGTGCTTCAGTTGTTCCACTTTCAATGGGTCACCTCACCTTCGGTAAAGGCTAGAATCTCTTCATACTATGTTTGCCATTGGCCAAAAGCCGGTAGAACTTTGTGGAAGTCTGCCATTGCTGCAACCATCTGGGTAATTTGGTTAGAAAGAAATGAGAGGATCTTCCGAGGGCACAAAAATGAAGCCCCAGTGCTCTTCCATAAGGTTACAACCCTAGTAACGTTTTGGGCCCCTAACCACAGGGCTTCCATAAGGTTACATCCCTAGTAACTTTTTGGGCCTTTAACCACAGGGCTTCCATGAGGTTACAACCCTAGTAACTCTTTTAGCCTCTAACCGCAGGGCTTCCATAAGATGACAACCCTAGTAACTTTTTGGGCCTCTAACCACAGGGCTGTTGTGGAGATCCCCGCAAATACGTTTCTCACCCAATGGGAGAACATTCTTTGTCTACAGCCACATAAGACCCAAAGACCCCACAACTGGCAGCCTCCTCCAGATGGCGCCATAAAGCTTAACTTCGATGGTTGTACGTTGGATAACCTGGGCCCAGCTGGAGCTGGAGGTGTCTTCCGTGATCATAAATGCAATATTCTTTTTACCTACTCAGAATATTTGGGGCAAGAAGACTCCTAGTTTGCAGAAGCCATGGCTCTTCTAATGGGTCACAAAAATTTTAACCCTTCATTGGGCCCAATTTTGGTAGTGGAAGGAGACTCCAAAAACGTCATTTCCTGGGCTGCAGGCGTTAGAACACCCCCTTGGTACCTTTCCACGATTTTTGATGAGATTGATTTCATATGCAAGGATATGAACGTCTTTTGGAGGCATACTTGGCGGACGTTGAATGAATTCACCGATCTTCTTGCTAAATACGGAGCAAGGGCTTGTTCCGAAGACCCCACCTGATCCATCTCCTTTTTTGCTTTGGACCACAGAGGGCGTCTAGGACTGTAATTAGTCACATCTACTATTCTTGTAATCGGGCACTCTTATTGGACATTTGAATTTTGATGGAAGAGGTGCATGAGATGAAAGTAGTTATTGGACATTCAAATTTTAATGGTAAAGTTTTAAGGAAACATTTTGGAAGAGGTGCTCGAGATGAAAGTCGCTATGGGACGTTTGAATTTTGATGGGAGAGTTTTAAGACACCTTTTCAAATTTTGAAAGACACATGTCATAAACATAGGCGAGGTCCTCTTCTCGCTTTGGAAGAGGTGCGTGAGATGAAGGTAATTATAGGATGTTTGAATTTTCATTGGAGAGTTTTAAGGTACCTTTTGGAATAGGTGCATGAGATGAAGGTAGTTATAGGACCTTTGAGTTTTGATGGGAGAGTTTTAAGGCATCTTTTCAAATTTTGAGAGACGTGTCATAAAATTGGTGAGTTCCTCTTCTCTCTTAATATATATCTACTATTTACTATATACCATATATATATATATATATATGTATGGGAATGGATCTTGTTAGCCATGGCTAACAGCTAAAGTGTCAACCAACGACCCAGATTGAATTTGGCCCCGATCCAATGGTCACAACTTCATTTCGTATTTGAAATTTTTTTCTACAAATCTAAATCACTTGAAATTTTGAGCGTCTATTATTTAAAAATAGGAGAATCCAATAAAAATAATATGCAAAACTTAAATTGACCAAAATACCCCAAAAAATTTTCAAGGGCATTTTGGTCAATTTATATTTTGTGAATTATTTGTTAGTATTTTTATTAGGTGCACCTTGATGAGAAGAATGAACCCCTAAGATTTCGAGTGATTTGGATTTGTAGAAAAAAAAAATGAAATTCAAATACGAAATGAAGTTGTGACCGTCAGATCCGCCCAGATTCATTCTGAGCCGTTGGTTGACACTATAGTTGTTAGCTTGTGGGCTGACAGGATACATTTCCTATATATATATATATATATAGTTGTGACTTGATATACAAATTTTATTATAATAATAATAACAACAATGACAATATGTTAATTATTAAATAGTTCATCTCTTATAGATATTTTGATTAATTTCTTTAATAATCCGTTAACAATAGTAATAAATATCTTGATTAATCATTTTACAAGTTCAAAATATATTGATGCAATTGTAAAACAGATCATAATATTAGAAAAAAATTCATTTTCTTTTCAAGTTTAAATTTGTAGAGTGGGGTCCATGGAGGTAAGATTGGTTTTGTGCAACTGAAGAGAAAGGGATGGGAGTTGACTAATGGATGGGTTTGGCATTTTGTAAGACAAAAAGATCGAATTTATAAAAAGAACAAAAGAAAAACCATAATTAGAGGGCTAACGGTCCCAAAGTTTTAAACGTGTGGGAGTACAAGGGATTTTGGTGAAGCCAAGGGCCTAATAGGGATGGAAATTACAATGTGTCCAGTTTAAAGAAATTCTACATTTATGTTAATTTCTTTAAAAAGTTGTGGGTAGTACAAAATAATGGCACCACAAAAAACAATGAATTTAACTGCTCTAGGCAATATTTTACTTTAAGATTAATACTTTTTTTAAAATAATTTAACACATGTCGTGCGGGTAGCACAACATAGTGCCACCACGAAAAAGACATGTTCCATTGTTCTAAATAGTAGTTTACTTTAGATTAATATTAGTTGAATGTTAACTTTGAATCTTAATAATTATTTATACCTTTATAAGTATAATATCAATTTATCAATCGAATTTTAGTTTTTAAGTTTCATTTGTTCCAATTCAATATAAGTTACATGGGTTATTCTTACAATGGAAAAATTTCACTATTGCTTTTCAGTAGGTATCTCTAGAGCCACTTAGCGTTGACATCTTAACTCATCACACAAGTTAAGCTGGCAACAAAACATATCACCACGACAAACATATCTCAGGACATCCTATGATTTTTTAAGCCAAAATTACATCTTATGATAAAATTTGATAGTGCACCTTACTTTGATTGTTTAAGGTTGGAATCTTATGTAAACCACACCCTTTTTAAAAATCTTCTAATTTATTTTAAAAGAATTCAAATCACGTATGTAGCACGTGGGTTTTGCTAGTGTTATATTATGTGTGAGTGATTCTTCTATCGGTTTATGTAATATGTACTTTGAGTTTTGTTGCCATTTGCCAAATGGCAATTCGATTATTATTATTATTTTTTAATGTGAATGTGATGAATGATGATGTCTATGATTATTTAGTTTTAGGGGTTTTGGGGCCCTAAAACTGCCCTAAGAACTCCCTAGGAGGCCTAAATCCCTGCTCTAAGAACTCCTTGGGTGCCTAAATCCATTCCTTGTGGCCGGGTCCCCCCTTGTTCTTGGGCGCCCACCTAGGCTGGTGAGCGGCAGGACCCCAAATCACCTAGGCGGGCACCTCCGAGTTTTTGAACATTGGGTACAAGGGAGCTTCCAAAACCCTTTCATATCTATATAAATGTTTTTGTGGAATATATAAATAATGGCAGGAGGGATATAACAAGGTTCTAGGAGGCGGTTCCAAATACTTGATATTGAAACAGGACCCCTGCAGGTCGCTGATCCAATGTGAATAAGGGATGGGATGCAGATTCCTAGCACCAAGCACCAAGCACCAAGCACCAAGGTCTTACTGTGACTAAGGGATGAGAACAAAAAAGAAGATGGGAGTTGTGGAAGGGCTGAACACCAAGCTTTCATGTCCCCTAAAACTAATTTTGAATTGTCGTCCTTTCACTCATTTTCTTTTTTCCAGTTAAGAGGACCGATTCATCATGTCCTTCTAAAACAGACTTAAAAAGCTTTAGAATTCTTCAGTTATCAAGAGATTTGGCATATTGAGCTGATGTTCACATGTCCAATTGCTCTAAAAACCTCCGTAAGTCCCGGACAATAGTGTGCCAGAGTTGCTAAATGAATGAATAGTAAATCTGAGTTAACTTGCTTATGATTTTTGGTGCTTTAGCACTTTAGGCCGCTTTATACATAACAGGCATGCAAATATGCAATCCCCATTGCTAGATAAGTTTGTTTATGATGTCAATTCAGTTAGAACAACTTTAACTGAAGGAAGAGATTAAAATATTTAATTCTATGATTGTCGCATCATATTTTAGTACCGTTCCCCTCCCCCCCACCCCCCCCCCACAAAACCCCCCCACCCTACAGCCCTTTTTTTTGTAGTTACTTTTTTCATATTTATGCTGTATAGCATTTTTTGAGCAGCCCACCCCTCTTTTTTGCTGTTGTGGGCCTGTCTTCTCTGTGTTTTTTGTTTAGAGCATCCAAGCTGTGGGATGCCTATACTTTTGTACTCTTGCACCATCATAATACAAATGTTGACAGTTTCAAAATAATAATAGCAGTAATAATATTCGACTACAGTTCAAATTTGTCAACTTCTGCTAGGATCTCAAGATACAGAATTATCTTAGTTAATTGAAGGAAATCTGATGTCTACAGTTAACCTTATCAAAAAAAAAGAAGAAGGAAATCTGATGTCTTCCCAAGTATCCTATCGGAAAAAATGTACCTTGCGAATCCATGCACATTGCAGTCTTTATTGACTAATCTTAAATGCCTTTACCATGAATATCATAAAATCCAAGTGAGATGTAAAAGAATTAGAGTGGACTGTAAATAGAATGTGAATTATAAAAGTGTATAGAAATTCTATAAAAAATTCGGCAACCTAGAATTCTAGAAATTAATATTGAAAATGGGCAAAGATGTAATAGAACTCATTCATTACATATTATAATAATTACATAGAAAAGTATATAATAGTTCAGTTTCAGAATGGTTTGTTGGTTTCGAATTACATACCAAGGGACAAATATATGGACCATTAGTGTGGCAAATGGACATCAAATACCATTAGTGTGGCAAATATCTGGCTGTGTACTTTCAGCTTTTGATTTACCATTCAACCATTTGTTTATATCTACATCAAGATTTTACTTTGTTAGGAACAATATGAAAGGAATAGAATTGATGGTTTTCATGGTTTTTTGTTGAGATGTATTTCCAAGAAATATGTTAAGTGGTTTGAATCTATTTGACATATTTCCAGGAAGATCTTGACACAATCGACAGGATGGTTGATGACGCTGAGGCAACCTTCAACAAGATGCAGCACCCGGATCCTTATATTGGTACGTTGATTAGTTTCTAATGCATTGTGTCTCTTGAGAGTTCTGACAAAGTTCTGTTTTTTGCCGGTTGTCTTAGATACAGTTTCCCTATATATTTGATTGTCACTTCTTCCCTCTTTGAGTTCTTTCCAATGAGAATAATTTTTTCTCTTCTATAACATTCCCATTCCTTTGCACCTATGATAATCACTAATTACCAAATATTAATGGAATTTTGATTTTGACAATTCCATTACACTATGACCTTTCTTGTGCACAGGCCATAATTTACTGAAAAATATATTTAAGATATGCATTAAATGTGCTCTATATATCTAGTTGGTATGTCATTACATGAAGGACTTATCTTCTACAAGGTTTAAAAAATGTTCTAAAATGAACAAGTGAGCTGGTTAATATGCTACATGATAAAGATGTTACTACTGTAATTTATAGCCAGACTCTGAAGATATGGCTTTTCAGTACTAGACTATGCATTTTCTTTTTAACTAGGACTTGCAAGGCATTGCAGCTTGCAGTCTTGCATCTATACTCCAATTTTTGCATTTAGAGAATTCCATTGTGAGCGGGAGCATGACCCATCCTGTATAGCCAATGAGAAATTCCTTTAATCCAGTTCAAAATGTCGCTTTATTCTATTACCATTTTCCATTGTTACTACTCCAGCTGCTTCCCTTTTACTTGACAAGGGATTGCAAGAAAGTTCGCAGAGTTTCTGATTTTGCTCACTGCTAGGATCATCCAATATTTCTCTAGTTAATAAAGGTACTTATTCATCTTGGCCTTTAAGCAGTACTCAAGCAGTACTCATCATCAAATAATTTTGGATTATGTTTTCTGCAGAAACATAAATGTGATATTACTTTATTAAGTGGAACCAGCCAAATTAATCAATTACCCAAAAAAAAGCCCCCACAAATTAATTCTACTGAGCTGGTAGAGTTCTGAATTTCTCTAGTCACTATCTGGCATTCCTGGTATGTCATACTTGTTATGGAAATTGAGGCTATTCAAGACACATGGTGACGGATTCAACATTTCCTCCTTTAATTCACCGTAGGTGCTGTATTGCCCATGAGCCATGGGAATCTGACAACCATATCATCCTCAGAAGACCAAGAGATCAAATTTTTCCAGTTAATAGACAAACAATAAACCGATGTCACTAAGTATTCACTCAAGGGAATACACATTAATTCTCATACATAGACTCCATAAATAACATATACTTAGAACACATGGAGCCCCAAACGAATATACACTGATATAATGGCCCAACATGCCCGAAGTGAGTATGTCGACCAAAACAAATGTCACTGCAAGTTACTATTCGCCACAAATCTGCTTACATTATTTGTTTTTTTTTGTTTTTAGTGAAGTTAATTTGTTGAAGTAAATGATCCATTTGAACTGTTTCTCTTTTTTGTACTGACATGAATTTTGTGATGCTTATTCTTTATCATATTAATTCCATGTTTTTCTTTTTTTTTATTTGGATTATGGAGTCTTGGTTTTGTATTTGTAAAATCCAAATTTTAATGTCTTTTCTACATTATCAATGAACAGTTCCTTGGGCTCCTGGTGGTTCAAAGTTCACAAGAAATCCTGCTCCTACTCCTGGGGTAAGATTTTCTATTTAAATTATAATAGTATGCTTCTCTTGTCATCTTATTGGGTCCTAGTATAAGATATTCTTTTGCCATTTTTTTTGTTGACATATTTTCTTCTGTCATTAATATCTAACGTGCAAAAAGCATATCCTAATTGCTTAGTGACAATTATTGTTGTCGTGATATTGTCATCGTTAAATTTTATCAGGGAAAGTCTTTTTTTCAGTCAAGTCTTTAAAATCTGACCCCATTTAGATATTCAAATGAAGATTTGAGTAAGTTTTAAGCCTCTTTCAAGAATTTAAAATTAGATGACAGATTTTTAAGGTAATAACGGTTAGTTTTTAAAATTTTAAATTCTAAACTGTATTTAAGGTTTTTCAAAAATGATAAAATTTTATTAATTTTTAGGTCACTGTGTTACTAATTAGAAAGGGATCTTTTATTTGAGTTTCTTTCCCTCAAGATTTAGTTTTCAAAATAATGTATGTTATTATCGTCTAAGGTTATTATTATAAGCCCATATTATCATGATAAATCCATTTTATCATGTTAATATTGAACATATTATCAGCTCTTGATTTTCTCATGAGAAAATGAAGATAAATTCAAATTATTGGTGATAATTGTCACTAAGCCTAATCGTATGATACTTGACATCCAATTTCTGAAATATAAACTTCGGTCTCTTTTTTTTTGGGTTTTCACATCAGAAATGTATAGTTTTTTTATTACAGATACGCATTTTGTATTATTGTATTCATGCTTAACAACCATCTTTCGGCCTGTAAATAAATGACCTTAATAATTAATACCTTTATTTTTGTTTTATGAGTTGCACAACTTATCAATGCTGCTACCACTAAGACTACTACCACTGCCACACTACTACAAAAGCTACTACGACCACAATTACTGCCTATGTTTCTCACTTGATAAATCTGATGAAGTTCCAGTTGGACATTGGGTTTCTGGTAAATGGTGGGACCTTAAGGTGATTGTTGGATATGGCGTTAATGGATATAGACACAGAAATACAATAAATGTTTTATACATTTCGTGTTTACTAATCAGGGAAGCTTTTTATCTAGGGAAAATATCCCCTTATCCCTAATTTTTAACTTCTATATCTTATGAGATCCAAGAAATGAAAATATTACTTGTAAGCAAAAGGGGTCCATATTTTCTATCTTACAACCCACTGGACCCCTTTGACTATAAATATTTTACCCTAAAAAAAACTAAAATGACACCCTATCCTTTTCTTCTTTTCTTCTCCATTAACATGAACCACCCCCTCTCTCTCATCACCGTCTCGGAGGCCGCTCTCTCTCTTGCGAAAACCAGAGGCAGCTCTCTCTCTCTTGCGAGCCGAGGCAGCTCTCTCTCAAGACCTCTAGGGCTTTACATGCTTTGACTCTAAGAGATTCAAAGCTCTCTGTCTCTCTCTTCTGCAACCAATAGGGTCTTCAATTTGGTACAAATCTTGCGACTTTTGTCTGCAATTAGGGTTTATCTGCAGAAAGTTAGGGTTTCTTTTCCCATTGTACAAATCTTGGATCAATTCTCTGGTCACTTGCAGAGACGCAGCAGGACACCATTTCAGCTCTGAAATATTTTCTAAGCTCTGAGGAAATTATTGTTTCCTTTCAACGAGAAAATATTCTCTGGCCTAATGAATCTCCCACCCACAAGGCAGAAAGAGAGAATTGAAGAAACTCTGGTTCTCTCTATCTATAACTCCCACTCTGGCTCCAGAAGGTGCTCTGGTTTTCTCTCTATCTAAAACTCCCGCTTTCTAAATTCAGAGCAGCTTGCTAAATTCAGAGTCTCGAAAAGGAGAAGACCAGAGGTTGAACCAGACCCATGTTGTATGATGTAAGGTGAGCAAACAGGGGATTTATAGAGAGAAATTGAGCCTGAAGATTCACTTATCAATTTACACTTTGGATTTAGACAACCCACTAATTTAGCAGAGGTGGATTGTTTAGGGAAGAAAGTAGGGGTCATTGGATTTGGACACATAGCACATATGTATTTTGAGGTACATGGAAACCGAACAAGTTCACTACCTGTGTCCATGATTAAAGAAAGAGGTTGCGGAGGTGTTCCGAAATCGAGAGTGAGTGTAGCCACCATAGCTTAGAGGAGACAGAGGAACCCCAAATGTAGTCACATTTTTGCCAAATTTGGGGCGTGTGAGAAGTTGGCTCTTGCCAGCGAGGTGGAGGCATAGATGGAGAGCTCGTGACAGGGACCTGATGTGGGTTTTGGGGTGAGTCTTCCTAGAGAGAGAGTGAGACTTTGGGGTCGTTTAGAGACAGAGGGGTTTGGGATTGTTGCAGAGGGAGAGAGAATGGTAGAGAATGAGAGTCATGGCTGCTGAGAACCAGAGGAAACAAGAATTGTAGAGTGAGAAAGTGGGTGAAGAGAGAGAACATGGTGGCTCCTGTCTAGACCTTCAGTAGTTAAGTGGAGGGACAATTTTATGTGCATAAAGTCTTGTATGTAATTGACAGATGGACAAGGCTCTCCTTCTCCGATTCTGCAAATGAACAGTCTCTCTCTTTCTCTCTCTTGCTATGGCGACGGTTGTTGCAGAAGCTGAACCAGTTCGGCAAAAGAAGTTGAGGAAGCCACTCAAGCCGAAGAATGAGAATGATACCCTTTTGCTCAAGTCTCCGGGCTTGTGAAAAAAATCTTTTTGTAAGAGAAAGAGACAGTGATGTGAGAGGGAGGGAGGGTGGTTCACGTTTAACGAAGAAGAAAAGGATAGATTGTTATTTTAGTTTTTTTTAGGGTAAAAAATTTAGAGTCAAAGGGGTCCAAGGGGTTGTAAGATAAAAAAGATGGACTCCTTTTGCTTACAAATAATATTTTCATTTTTTGGATCTCATGAGATATAGAAGTTAAAAATAGGAGATAAGGAAATATTTTCCTTGTTGTCCAATATATTTCGTGTTTACTAAACTCGGAAGCTTTATCTGATTTAATCCTGTTTACTTATCTAGGAAGCTTTGTCCTTGTTCTTCCTTTCAGATTGAAATTGTCTACGACTATGGTCTGGAGGAGAAGCAGGAGTTGTGAAGTGGTCATCCTGTTAAGTGCTTCAGTAAACCCATAAAGTTTATGGTCAATGTTTCACTGTTCTTTGGAACAGCAAATGTTTTGTTAATGTTATTTTGTACTTTCTCATTACAAGTAATATTCATACTTCACTTACTCTTCATTATATGAGCTGCTTCTCCGACATGCATAATCTGCTCTGTGTAGGCCTGTTTAAAAAGAAATAGATGCTTGCTTTGAACTGGGATTTAATGAAATGGGAGATGAATTGCGTATGTGTGGGCACTATTAAACAAACAAATGTGCCTGCTTATTTGTATTGATTTCTAAGAGGGGAAGTATACCATCTGTATGGTAATGCAATAGATAGCCGATTGTCCACCACTTCTGAAGATAGATGGTGGCGATGAATCCTATTTTGGGGTCGACTGACTGTCATTGGAACTATAATCATATCTGCCGTGCATTTCAGGATCGAATAGAATGTTCTGTCCATTTATTGCTCTATTAGCTTATTTTAGGTGTTTCCTGGTATCGGGGATTATAACCGTTAAATGGTATGGCTTTGTGGCGTGCACATTTCTAAGCTTGGTTGGCTTTTATTTCTTCTGGAATGGCTATTGGATACAGCTCAGGAACGTTGCGGATTTGGTCAGTTAAGTTTGAGAAATAAAAGTATGATTGGAGCACAATGTTATGATGTTGGGGAGTTACTCTAAAGTTTGGATACAAACTTCGGGAATTACTCAAGTTTGGATACAAAATAGAATCTGAATATCCAAATTTCAGAAAATTTGAATAAAGCCATTGTCTTGCTTTTTGTATATATGAGTTATATATTATCCTAGTATGTGTTTTGTGTTTTTATGTGCATGTTTGACTGAATTTTATAAAAGAAATCCAGGGTGCAACCACTCTGCATGATTGACCCTAAAAATAGTTTATTGGATATCTTCGTTTTTCTCAAGGTCACAAGCTTCTAATTTTGGGTTTACTATTCCACATTAAGCTTTGAATACTAGGCTTCCCCTTTTAGCTATGTAAAGGTAAAGGTTTCCCCGCCATCCTCTCTCTCCATCTTTGAAAGGAATTGTTCTTTTCCTCCTTTTCTAATCCTGGTTTTTCTTTCTAGTTCTGTTACTGATTTCCTTTGAATCTGAAATTTGTTTGCTTCAATGGAGATTCCAGTTGCTGTAGTTTTTCAATTTTCGTACTGGTTTTTCAATTTGCCTTCTTAAGCAAATGATTTCTTTTGAAGTTAATGGCATTTGCCTTTGATTCATTAATAATCTTCTTTGAATTGTAGTCTCTCTCTTTCGATTGATTTAACCATTCACTTTTTGATATATGGTTTCTTATAGTCAGAACCGAATTCGTCTGATTCGACTCGGAAACCAGTAGACTTGTGTCGGTTCCAGTGAAATATCACAAATCGCCGGTTCTAGAGAAGAACCGGTGATTTCATGCTGTAAATCGCTATGTGATGTCATGATTCTTTCGATTCTTTGATTCATAATGTCATGACCCGTCGATTCTTCAATGGATATTTTGTAAATTTTAAAAATTACATAAATCTAAGGTCTACATACCCTTCTTCGTTGTTCTCCTCACTTCGTACACGTTATCATCGTTGGTTGCAAAGAGGTATTTATTCACTATAACTTCTTACTACCTCTTCGATGTGAGATAATGTGAAAGTATTAATTTGAAATATTAATAAATTATATATTTTATTTGCGCTTTTAATACCACTAAGTAGCATTTGGCTTACTGGTTATCAAGTGCCTTCTGCATGTGGAGGGTGTTGGTTCGAATCTCCTCAGGAAGAAAAGTTCTCTTATCAATTATTTTTCTTGTCAAATTTATTTTTTTGAAGTCAAATTTTTTCTTATAAAAAAATTAAAGGTTTTTTTTATCAAGTTCGCTTTTTGTCAATTTTTTTTCTTATCAATAAATGAAAGGTTTTTTTTTATCAATTTCGCTCTTTGTCAAATTTTTTTCTTATCTATAAAATAAAAAGTTTCTTATAAAAAAAAAATGAAAGGTTCTTATCAAATATTTTTCTTGTCAAAAATTTTTTTTTTGTCAAAAAAATAAAAAAGTAATAAAAAGTTATTGTCAAAAAAAAAAGTTCTTATAAAAAAATAATAATACAACAGTATTTTTTGTCATAAGAAAAAAAATGAAAGGTTTTTTTTTATGAATTTTGCTTTTTGTCAAATTTTTTTCTTATCAATAAAATAAAAAGTTTCTTATAAAAAAATGAAAGGTTTTTATCAATTATCTTTCTTGTCAAAATTATTATTTTTTTTCAAAAAAATAAAACGTTTTTGTCAAAAAAATAAAAAGTAATAAAAAGGTTTATTGTCAAAAAAAAATTCTTATTAAAAAAAAAGAATACAAGTATTTTTTGTCAAAAAAAAGGTTCTTGTTAAAAATAAAAAAAAATGCAATACGACAAACATTTCTTGTAAAAAAATAAAAGGTTTTTGTCAAAAAAACTAAAATGTTCTTATAAAAAAATCATTCTTTACTGTAGTCCATGTATGACTATATACTTCATCCATGATAGTTCCATGATTTTTATTTTGTGTGATGTAAATTAATGGTTAAAATAAGTTCATACAGAGAAAAAATATCTCAATATTCACATATTGATGAAAAAAATGAAAATTAATAATGTAGTATCCCGGTTTCTTATTAAATTCTTAAAAAACAACATTTATAATAAATTTTAATGATTTTTTTTTACAGCTTAATCAGACCGATTCGGCCGATTCCCAATTCGGATGGGTTTTGGGGTGCTCGATCCTGGCCACCGATCAGTTTTTCAAACCACTAGTTCCCTCCAATCGAGAACATCCTTCTATTGAAAAATGCTATTGGAATTTAACTACCAAGCAAGAAAAGTCACTCTCTTTCCAATTTTTACCACTTCCAATTAAAGATCAAGGTGCAAGCACAATGCTCAAATGAGGATCATCTAGGGAAAAAGAGCAAAACCCATAAGAAGAAACTTGATCAAGGTGCAAGCAAAATGCACAATTGAGGATCGTCTAGGGAAAACGAGCAAAACCCTTAAGAAGAAACTCGCTGATCAGAACCCAAGTAGCCATGAAACCTGCAACAATAACTTGGACCTCAAGTTTAGTGAAGAAGGTGCATAGGCATACAATGATCTAACACAGGAAACATTTGGAATTACACAAAGGAAACCTGAGAAGAAAAGCCACAAATTCTTAGATTCAATATCCCAGCTCACAGAATAGTATAAGCTCAATGGTTCAGATTGAATTTAGGCCGACGATCTGACGGTCGAGAGTATTTAAATTTTAATGTTTTTTTTCTACATATCCAAATCACTTAAAATTTTAGGTGAATATTCTTCTCATCATGCCATACTTAATAAAAATATATAAAAAAATGATCAAAATACCCCCGAAAATGTATGGGGTATTTTGATCTTTTTTTTCATGTTTTTTTAATATTTTTTTTTATTCACTTATTTTTAATCAACACACGTTTAAAATTTCAAGTAATTTGGATTCAAAAAAAAAAAATTAAAATTCAAACACTATCGGGCATCCGTGATCGTTAGATCGATCCAAATTTAATCTAAACCATTGGATTCATTTTTTCTTGTGAGCTCATTGGCTCACAGAAACATTTTCCTCTATATATATATATACATAGAAACAAATGAGAAACTCTCGTATAAGCTTTTTGGAGATGGTCTGAATAAGTGATTTGGATTCTGTTGATACGACTGCTCATATTCTCTCTCTCTCTACCTTCACCCATCTTTAGCAGTACCATATTACTCCATAAACCCAAGTGAGTTAAGAGATGAACAATAGGGTGAGAGAGTTAAATAAAAAGGGGCAACAGAGAGAGAAAAGGGGCTTGGGTGTAGAGAGCTTTGGGTTTTAGGGGAAGAGAGAAATGAGGGGCTCCCTTAGGTTAGATAGAGAAAGAGGAGGGGCTCGGCTAGGTTAGAGAGGAGAGAGAGAGAGAGAGAGAGAGAGAGAGGGCGTCCAAATACTTTTTTGTTTCTTTGAAATTTCAAAGCAAAATTGAATTTTTTTGAAGATATTGGATAGTCATTTGGATATATTTTGATAAGATTTGATCAGGTCCACTAGTTTCAATAATCAGAATTATATTAAATTATATTATCCTAAAATATCAAGATATTATAAATGCTATCCAACATACCCTTAGTTTCTCCTCTCAAGAACGGGGAAAAGAGTTCCCAATGATATGCGAAAGGGTGGCAAGGGCAGCCCTTGTCTCCATAGGCCCCGCCCAGGCCCAGGCCCAGGCCCAGGCCCAACCACGGCCCTATAGGCTGGGATAGGCAAAAAACAAATGAAAAAAAAATTGAAAAGAAAAGACCAGGAAGAAAGAGGCTAGGCTGGGACAAAGTGGGATAGCACTGGCCCTAGCTTGGCCTTTGGGCCACAGTTTGTGGCCTAGGCCCTACTTTCTTAGGGCCAGGCCGACGGGCCGGGCTGGGCTGCCTGGCCCATTGCCAGCCCAAGATATGCCTCGATATTTAGTTTATACATTTAGCATAAACTTCTACCCATACTTTTCCAAGTATGGAATTCTAGGGGAGTTAATTGTACACTTACCATCACGGTTAAAACACCTTCCTTGGAGGATTTATAGTATTATCAAGTTTTTCATTTTCGCCAGATGAACCATTTTAATTAAAAAAGATTTTAGTTCTTACCGCTTGCATTAGTTGAGTGAGCATTCATTTTTTTATCATTTTAAGGGAAGTAATTTTTTCAGATTATCACTAAGATGAATGCCAAGATCTAGAAGTTCAGGGCTCAAGTAAATTACCATAATAACTGACTTGCACAATTTCTACCAACTGGAACACCAAATCTTTTTCATTTATCAAATAGAAAATAATTATAATATCGGTTTAATTTAGGGTGTGTTTTGTGCTCTAATTATAAAATCTTAAACTCAAGAAATTGTTTAAATCAAGTTGGTTAAAATATTGAAAACGAATAGTCCAAATAATGTATTGAGAAATAAACTATTTTTAAAACTCAAAACTTTTTTTTTTCTTTTCATATTCATGCATCTCGATGTCGAGATGATCAATTAAAGGGTTTCCAACATCAAAACAACCTTTTATGGTTGATTTTTGAGATATAATTTAATTTTACATTTTAAAATTGCAACCTTATATAATTTTTTCCTTTTAATTTAAAAAAGACGGCAAAGCGCAAGTAGTATTACCAAAATATAAAAAATCGGCAACTCAAATCGGAGTCGACTAGGACTTTGGGGGCTCCCTTGTCCCAGATGGCTTCGATGAAGGGGAATTGCCTCAGTCGTCTGTAATCGATGACTCGGGGATTCTTGAGTCCTGATTATAGGGTAAGTTAAACAATTTGAAGTAAATGTCTAAGTTGCACCTTAGTTTCATGGCAGGGCACGTTAAGAATTTTGATATAAGTTGGTAATTAACGCACTTTTTTTCTTTTTCTTTTTTTCCAATTTTTTAAAAATCGTTGATCCAGATTCTTCGATCTAGATAAAGAATTAGTAGGACGTAACCCAATTCCTAGTTGAAACCAAGATTCCAAAAATCAATCTGATTGTGACTGAACCAATTCTATCAAAAAACCAGACGAGTCTATAAGAGAACTGGGTAATCCGAATCGGGCCTAATTGCTTAGGTTCCCACGCTTTCCATATTTTATTTTTTTATTTTGAAATTTAAAATTATTGCTTAAATTCTTTTTAGACTGATTCTCACCATGGATAATCAATTTGATCGGGGCCGGATTGACGATCCGGATCAATCTAGTGGTTGACGAATCCAGCCTACCAATCCAAGTTTGAAAACACTAGTTTATACATTTGAAGCAATAATAAACAAAGCTAAATAAGGATTTTTATCCTCATGCATGGAGCTTAATGCCGAAATCAGGTAAAAAATGGTTTAACTTAATCATTCACAAAATGTGTTAAACTTAATTATATACAAAAGCATTTAAGAGTTTGCATGCAAGTAGTTTCATTTTGGAGTTATTATTGTTGAACCTAACGCAAGCATTATTGAATATGAAATCAAACATTTCGTAGACTTTTGAAGACATGATTGGAAATACTGACAAAAGATATAGGGATTATGGACTTATAGCTTTATTGAGGTTATGGTCTTTAATAGAGCAGAATCACGAACCACGATTCAAATAGCCGATTCTAAATAGTTGAAAAAAAATTTGATCGTGATGGTGATGATAGAGCTCGAGGGATCGGGATTTTGTAAGGAGAGATCAGCTTGGCCTTCCCCTATGAAACTTGTGCCCCGTAAGAGTGTGGGCCCACATGCATTTCATACTTTGGGGTGAGTTAGTTACGTATAGCATCTCTTGTTCTTTTGCTTTACATGTATCGCATTCCCATTAATTCCTTAAAAAGTAAAGGAGACTCTGTAGTAGAATCCATTCTTCTATCAAACTGGTGAGGGGTTTGATCCATTTAAAACTAATCCAACAACTTGTCAAATCAATTGGATCAGATTTTAAAACAAACGAAATAAAATTAAATATAATAGTTAAAATTTTAAAATATATTTTAAGAAAAAAAGAAAAGTGAGAAGTGGAAATGTGAAACTGAAGTTTTAAGTGGTCGTCGCATACCAATGAAGCTAAAAGACAAATTATATAGGATAGTTGTGAGACCAGCTTGCTTTACGGGTGGAATGTTGGGCGATCAAGAAACAACATACCCATAGGATGAGTGTAGCTAAAATGAAGACATTGACATGAGTTGCAAGACAAAAAAGGATAATATTTTAAATAAATATATTCAGGAGAATTTAGATGTAGCTCCAATAACATGAGATAAAATAGACTTAGATAGCTGGCCATGTGCAACACAAGTCTAATATAGTACTTGTTAAGATGTGCTAGTTAGTTCAATTGGAAAGCTAGAAAAAAACAAAAAGTAGGCCCAAAAAGATATGGTTGGAAGTGGTAAGAAAAGATATAGAGACTTATGACCTCACTGAGGTATAGCTCTTGATTGAGAAGAATGGCAAACCAAGATTCATAAGAACATAAATAGTTGGAAAAATGCTATGATGATGATGATGATTATTAAAAAAAGATAAAAAAGTTTATATAAGGTTCTATCCAAGTAAGGTACACCTCAAAAATCCAGTAGAAAAGAGTGTTTCAAAGTTGGAAAACCTTTCAATTGATCATCTCAACCTTAATATATATATATATGCATAAAAAAAAAAAAGAATTTCAACTACTTAAAATAGTGCATTTTACAAAATGGTGAGAATGGCCAGGGGCCTTGATAGTAACATTGTCAAGTCCCATGGTGAGATCTCTCACTCCATTATCATCAAAGGGTAGGGGCCCAAATCTCCACTGACTTACAATTTTTGAGAATGGGCTAAAGCCTTGGAGGTAGTACCAACGAACCTATGATGAAGTCTTTGACTTCATTCCCATAACCTCACTAACTCACCCTTGAAGGTTAGAATGGCTTGAAGCCTTGGGGGTAGTACTGTCGAGCCTCATGATCAGGTCTCAAACTCCATTCTCACCAAAAGATAGGGCCCAAATTCCAACTGACTTACCCCTCTACAAAATATATCTTGGCGTGTTGGGTAGTGCACGTGCCTTGAGAATACTCTTTACAAGAGGAGTTGGGTTCAAGTCCTCTTTCACTTCTTTTGAAACCCCCACCAACTTGCTTTTTATAAAATGACTTACCCTTTTTTAACAATGGGCTTGGGCCTTGCTGGTAGTATCAACGAGCCATATGATGGAGTTTCTAACTCCATTCTCACCAAAGGATAGGGGTGCAAATTCCCACTGATTTACCTTTTTTTTTGTTATTGTTATTAATTAGAGCGTCTATTTCAAGATTTAAGTGTTAATAGATATGCTCATTCTGCACTATTTTTTACTTGGAATAGTATCCTGCACAAGCACCCTTTCAATGGCTGGGATTTCCTATGGCCATATCCAAAGGCCGAAGATCAATCTCATATTTTATTTATTATTTAAATAAGATACTTATCTGAATTTTGGAGTGTATATGTATTTTTATAAAGGGAAAAGTTTATATAGAGCCAAGGCTCTAAACAATCAAATTAGAGCATACCTTAAAAATTTCATTAGAAAAGGTTGTTTTGATGCCCAAATATCATCAAATTGATCACCTCGACATCAAGATCATAGACATAAGGAAAAAATGGATTTCAAGTATTGAAAATAGTGTATTTTATAACAGATTGTCGATTTTCAGAAATTTCAAATTGTCATAGATCTGTCGACCTACACTATTTTTGAAGCTTTAAAATTTATAAATAAAGATCAAAATATATTTTAAAGCTATCACAAAGATTTCCAGTATTAAAACTATATTTCTCGATACTATTGAAGGTAGGTTCTAATTTAATTGTTTAGAGCCTCGGCTCTATATAAACCACACCTTTTTATAAATATGTATTTTGGTTATTTTTTATTCAAAATATTTATTATTATTTTTATCCAATCTTACTTATAAAAATGAACCTAAAACTAAAATTTCAAATTAATATCATTTTTAAATATAAAACTAAAAATAAAAACAAGATTCATTATTGGCCCTCGAATGAGCATGGTTCAATCTGAACCATTAAAAGGTGCATGTGCACCTTTCAAGCGTCCACATGGACGCAATACCAACCCTTTTGAAGCCGCTGTATGGTTTTTGGCACCGAAGTTACATCTTCCAACAAAATTAGTCAAACATAGTTTTTTACTGGTTTTTTAACTAATCTTATTTTCACTTTGTACAAGACCGATCAAGACACCAGTCGACAGTCCACTCGGACCACCACCAGTCGACAGTCCACTCGGACCACCAGTTCGAACCAGTCTTGATAATTATGCTTCAAGGTCCATTGTACACTTGCACACAAAAAATTCCTTTGGAGAGTTAACTTAAGAAAATTTATCAAAATACCCATAATATATGAATTATTTAAAATTTTACCAATATTGTTTCCAAAATAACCATAAAAGATACACAATCATGGATGGACGCGGTTAGCATGCGGCCAACCCCCATACTGTAGGAACACGGGATTGGCAATAAATATATTTTTTAAGTATAATTTGATCCAAATTTCTAGAGTATATATAATATTTAACATGAAGATCATGAATATGAAAAATAAATAAATTTTAGAAATTAGAAATAATAATTATATTAAGAAAACATTTGGACAGTTAGTTACAATTGTTTTTAGATGGACCACTATTTGCATCCATCTTTAAGACGGATGCTTTATACCTCTGGACCGCATATTGTAGAAATGCAGTCTAGCCCGCATGAAACAATTGTCCATATGAATTGGAATAGTTATAAATGTATAAAATATGAAATATTACATATCTCATACGTACTTTGATAAATTCCCCTTTTCTAAATTTTGCAAAACATCTTTAATTCATTTGATGAATAATATAAAAAAAACAGATAATGAACGTACTAGATTTGATCATTCATCAAATGACAGTCAGCATTGGCTTTTGGAGTGGACCCTGCAGGGACTCTTTTAAGGTGCGGGTTATTTACTCATGGGCTTGGATCAAGAGAGACGATATACAAATTTTTCGGGTCCAACAAATCCCCCTAATATAAATAGGTTTCTGCCTGCAGCAGGTATTTGTACAATAGGCCGGGCTTGGGCCAGTGCTGGCCCAACTTGGCTTTTCTAAGTTTTTCGTGTTATTTCTTTTATTTTTCATCCTTTGTTTTTGACCCAGCCTAGCCCTACCCTAACAGGGCTAGGGCCAGCTCTATGGAGACAAAGGACAGGCTAGTGCAAGGCTGGCCTGGTCCAAGCCTGGACCATTAACACCCCTATAAGATAACCAGCAGTTTCTGTCTCTCTCACTCTCATGGACACAAGTTCTGTCACTGATTTAAGGGCTAATTCGGGTGTGCATCCCTAGGGAGATTCATCCTTTCTACTATTATGAATAAGAGTGAGAGTCTAGTTTATGTGAGAGGAGACAATTGTTGGATTGCGTTTCCCTAACACATCTACAGTCTATTGTTTACATATGGTGGAGATCGCACCTAAATCTTAATTTTCAAACACGATATCCACCGTCTTTTGCAAATTAACTTACCAAGTAAACTCATCATTTTCTTCTTGGCCTTTCAAATCAAGCAAGCTTAATGAGTTGCTTTAGCTAATTCTAAGAACAAGATATTTTTGGGAGTGCATGTAGGGAGTTGTTAGATTTTGGTATGATTGACAGCACGGCCCAAGTTCTTAAAAAGAGGTTGAAGCATAAAAAGAAAATATGGAAGACGGAATCTAGTGTAATAATCCAAGGCACAGGCCAGGTGATTTTAAGACAAAAAGTAAATAAGAGTATTCAGGAAACACAGGAGAATGAAGAATAGTGGAAATTGTTTCATGAGTAGAAACAAAGGTAACAAACCAGGCTTTGGGTCACACCAAAAATGACAGTGAAGAAAAGTTGTTGGAAGAAGAAAACATATTCTATGGTAGTTCAAGAAAAAAAGCAAGGTCTCTGGCCACCCAAGTGGGGATTTTAGCAATGCCTGAGACGTGGATCGAGTAAATCCATGATTTCTTGATTGGCACTGGAGGTATCGGCATTCAACCACCGAATCAAGATCAACTATAGTTGATGGTGTCTCAAATCGCAAATCTATGAAGCAAATAACAGGTCACTTACTTTCCATAAACTTGCAAATGGCATATGGGATATAAACAAGGCTTCCAATGCCCAAAGTGATATGGATAGATTTGACATCAACAGAATGAGATTCAACATCTTCCTCGTAAAGAAATATCCATACCCGATTGGTTATATCCACCTTGGTACTCAATGGGACCAACTCAATCTAATGGGTCCTCATAAAGAAATGTATAAACAAGGCTCGCAACGCTACTTTCTAAGGGTTGCACCCACAGATCGGCGTCCTAATTTATTGTTGACATCATAAAACATCAGGCGGGTTCTCCCAAAATCTATACAGTTTTTGCAACTTAACATTATCAAACGTTAGCAGGCATCCAGCTGATGCTCCTAAGCATGCAGATACTCAGGCATATTACATTAGGGATACTCGAGCAAGAAAACAGATAACCCATGCAGCACCCCAGCACTCAATCCCTTCCCATGGTGAGTGCCTGGATCTAATGGTGTAACAGTGGCCACACACCCACACCTTAAACCCATATAGTGCACCTCAAACTCCATGATTTCATGGATTGAGCAAGCACACACTCCAAATCACCAGCAATTCATTTTCCAATGCCAAAAAGAGGGGGGGAAAGGAGATTCAGAGCTCCTAAAAGTTCCAAATCTGAATGGTCTACCATCCATCAATAATAGACAGTAAATATCAGATTTGAGATGGAGCTTTAGGGCTCCGAATCCATTTTTATTTAGAACAGGTTGATCTTGGGGAGTAACATATCCATTTTGGAGCTTTTTGGGTCCTCACCCATCAGTAAACACGGCCAAATGAGGTGCAGCCACATAGTTTTGGCCATGGCCATGGCTATGCCAGATCATTTCCTTTATTTTATTAATATTAATATACTCCATGCAAGGTGAAAAACTAATTCCCTTGCTAAGGAATTCTCAAGAGGGAAACCCAAGTGGGCACCTAACGGCTCAAGCCCCACAGGGCAAATAGTTGGAACCAATGTGTGTAGGTGTGTAAGTCTATCTATATATCTATCTATAACACAATTATACGTTCGCAAATGGAATGCCAAGCACATGCCTCAACAACATCTAGGACTTCCACAAGCAGCCACGCTTTGCTGTTTAGGAAATGCTTAGGTGAAAGAAACAGCGTCATTTACCACGAGTGTCTCAAACAACAAGAGGATAACACCTTAAACTTTAACCAGAAACATGTGCAGAACCTCAGAATTAACATCCTATGACATCTTTCCCTGTCCGATCTTCCACTCTATTTTGACGTCCATGGCAATCACAGTGGTCTTTTAACTCCTGCTCAGTTGGAGCAACTGTCCTAGTATCTTGAGGCATCCTACTCACTATATGGCTCTCAATTTATGTAGTAGACGGATCACCTATTCTAGTGCATCTATGTATCAAACTACATGACTTGTATGCTATATCTTCAGTCACACTTTTAACGTCAAGAATTGGGATATCCACTTATATTGTTTCAGATTGTCATTAATTTCGGATGCCTTCATTTGTTGGAAATTCATCCAAATACTCATGAGAGATGAACTATTTAACATTCTCCCCATATCTTTTGATTTAATCTCAAAACACCCATCAAAAGACACATGATCATGAGATGGAATAGTTGCAATTGGGTAAAACTTAAAAAATTTCATCTCTAATGAGTATTTTGATAAACCTTCATCTATTTAAGCCTGTATTATTGTTAAAAAAAATTATTAAGTGCAAATTAAGGATAAATACATGTTTGTCAAGCTGCACTGAAATAATTTCAACTCTCACACTTTTCTCACATTAAAATAAAATAATGTTTCGGGGTCTTCAATTTAACCATGCTGCAGATTTTATTATCCGATTGAGCTTGATAATGAATTCATATTATCCACTAAGCTTCATATCAACAACTACCATTTTTTATGCCCTTTAAAGAATTTATAGCTATGACTAAAAACTACGTAGGCCCCAAACATGATTAGACAGGAGATCATAACTCATCCTAGTCCCAATCCAAGTCACCTCCCCGAGACTCAGCTAAGTCTCAATCGAATCGGCCGCACCTCAACAAGACTTGATGGACTTGAGACCAAGTCCACTTGCTCTCTTTTTTAAATCTGTGGCTCAAACATAAAATTTTATGCCAAGGGTAGTGAAGGATGAACTACCCATGAGTTCTAAGGTCACCTGTAGGCTCACAGCATATTGCGATAGTTTTAAAAACTCTACTAGTACACATTCAGAACATAAATAGATTGATAATGGAAAGCACTTGAACCTCAGTTTTCATCTAAGTACGTGCATATTAAGCTGAAGCCTTCTTCTTGCGCCGTATCATATGGTACTCAAGATTTGTCCATTTCCAGCGGTCCTTATCGCAAATCAAATTCAACAGTTGAAAACCAGATCACGAAAATATGCATATGTGTGGGTGGCACTTTTCGCAAACTTGTGCCTTTGTTCATCAATAAGAACCATCCTTGGCTATTATGCCTAATAGAAGAATATCATCATCGCATTATCCTTAATCTAGTTGAGCATAAACTGTTCTCCCCAGAGATAATGATCATGATACAATTGATGTTGACCACAAAACTCTTCTTTTGTCTAATCCTTCCTCCATGATTCACATTCCTAAGGCATATTCTAGGCACCTACAAACTCCATGTCGTCTCGCCATTTTTTGATGGCTAACTCCATTTTAGCTCTCTGTAGGCCCAATTAACTAACTATGCTTACTATTGATCTAACAAATTGCTCCACCCAATGCTACAAAGCCAGGAGTTCTTGTAATTTTGCATGAATGCAATGTGAAATGAGGCAATTGGTGTAACAAGAACTGCCCGTGCATTGCATATACTCATATGTGAACTTAACTAACTATGCTTACTATTGATCTAACAAATTGCTCCACCCAATGCCACAAAGCCAGGAGTTCTTGTAATTTTGCATGAATGCAATGTGAAATGAGGCAATTGGTGTAACAAGAACTGCCCGTGCATTGCATATACTCATATGTGAACCTTAAAAAAATGGTTTGACCAAATTATCCAGGCCTTGCATATTCTTGCACAAGGAATCTATCATTGCCCCGCAGAAAATGCTTATTATACCAAAAAAAAAAAGTTCCAAATGATCCCAAACAACGAAGATGGATCATCTGATACCTAATGATATTTTTTTACCAAACACATAAATGGATAATAATTCAAAGAAAAAAACAGATACTTCAGATTCATCTAATAGTGATGCAATTCCAGCAAAATCCAGGAATAAACCCTTAAATTATAAGTGGATTTATCTACTTAAGGTACCCACAGGATAGAGAGAGAGAGAGAGAGAGCACTCTATTCTGAATCCTTCTTCTTTTCCCAGTATCTCACACACACGAATCAATTCACGTTCTAAACCCACACAGTTCCATCTTCTAAGCAAACAAAGAAGAAGAACTAAAAGTTAACAACTATGGATTAATCAATGAGAACAAAAACCATTATATATAGATCACAGTATCATTCCAATAACCCTAGAGAGAGAGATTAGATGAGCTTGAAAGGGAGAGGCCAAGGGGTGGACCTGGGAACCTCGACCTTGTCTTTGATCCTCTCAATCATCTCCTTGCGCTTTGGCCTGGCGTTGCCATATGAACCCTTAAACCTCTTCCCCCTCTTTGTCTTCTTATCTCCACGCCCGCACACCACTGGCAAAGCGCCGCTCGTGCTCATGCTGCTCATGCGCTGGGTAGCAGCCACCACCGTGCCGCACCATCGCCTAGCCATCGCCATCGCCATCTCTCCGCCCCGTGCCCTCGCTTCACTACCCAGTTACGTAGCGTGTCCTCTCCCCGTCTCTCCCTCTCTAATGTCCGCCCATACGCTTCCGAGTTCCGCCGGAGCACATCCGCCATTCAGTCCCAAAATAGGGGTGGCAACGGGTCGGGTTGGGTCCGGATACGGGCCAACCAAAACCCAGACCCAGACACAAAAACGTATTATGAGACCCGGATCCAGACCCAACTCAAAAATATAAAGTAGAACCCAATTGGATTCAACCAAAATATCAAAATACATAGATATTTAATGATCTTTTGAGAGCTTCCCGTATCCATATGTGTAGACCCCAAAGAATCACCATTAAATTTGATACATACTTTTAAAAAAGTTATCACACGGGTGTGAGACTTGTCTTTGCTAAAAATCTGTGCCAAATTTAATAGTGATCTTTTGAAATTCTACACACATGCATGTGGTAGGGTCTCATTAGATCATTATTCTATTTAATATTCATGATGAGTTTTTAACAAAGTTGTACTTTAGTTGCCTATCTAATACAACCCATTTTTTTTTATTTGGGCATAGGATGGGTTAAGGGAAAATTAAAGGTCGTTACCCTTCTTTGACCAATTTAAATATATTTCATAAATATATAGACATTAATTATTTAAAGGGTGCAGCTTCTATAAGGTTACAGCCTTAAACAATCTCATTAAGGTGCACCTCCAAACTTTATCATAACATGTATTTTTTGTGGTAAAAATTCATATGATTGTTTGAAAAATCTATTTCCATAATTATAAAATTTTAAACTCTAAAAATGGTTAAAATCAAGTAGATCTATAAACATATGAAAGTCTTGAAAATAGACGATCTTGATAAGGTGTTGCAAGACGCACTATTTCTGGGACTCGAAATCTTTTTTTTTTCATATTCATACTTCTCGATATCGAGATGATCAATTAGAGGGTTCTTCAACATTAAAACAACATTTTCCCATGAATTTTTGTGGTGCGTCTGTAGTTTTACATTTTAAGGTTGCAACCTTATATAAACTTTTCCCTTACTTAAATATTATAACTAAAAAAATAGTTATATTTATTTAAATATTATATATTAAATATTTTTTAAATATCAATACTATTCATAATTGCATCTAGGTCAGGTCTACCTGGACCCACACCTAAATAGTCTTTGGGTCCAAGTTTTGGACCCAGAGTAGTTAAATATATATACTATCTATATATTTAAATATACTTCATAAATATATTAAATATATACATGGATCATATAAAGGGAAAATATTATATAAACCTATGCTCCAAACAATCGAATTAGAGCCTACCTCAAAATTTTCACTAGAAGAGGTTGTTTTGATGCCCAAATATCTTCAAATTTATCACCTCGACGTCAAGATGCATAGACTTGAGAAAAAAATGGATTTTAAGTTTTGGAAATAGTGCATCTTGTAACGGATTTTTGGACTATCAAATTTTAAGTTATTCAAGTTTTCATAGATCTGCTCGATCTACACTATTGTTGAAGTTTTAAATTTTATAATTAAACATGAAAATATATTTTAAGGCTAATTAAAGATTTTCAATATTGAAACCACATTTTTCGACACTATTTGAAGCCGAGCTCTAATTTGATTGTTTAGAGCTTCGACTCTATACAAACCACACCTTTATATAAATATTATATATTTATTTCAATATTATATAAATATTATTTATTAGATATTATTTAAATATCACACTCTCCGATGTTGGGGTTGGGGTCGAGTCCACGTCGGGTCTATATGGACCCAGACCTAAATGCCGAATAGTGCTCGGGTCTAAGATTTAGACCCAAACTGAATCAACAAAATCTAGGTTATTTTTTCTTGGTTTTTTACCAAGAATAATCTTTGAAACAACAAAGAAGAAGAAGGTTGAAGAAGTTAGTTTGATGCCGAATTCATCTTAGAACACTTAGAAACTCGAGGACGAGTTTTCTCCAACAAAAGGATACCGATGGAGGGAAAAATTATACTTATTTTTAATTTTTATTCAAACTTTAAATGATATATATTTTGATTTTAGTTTTAAGATTTAGTTCTAGGATTTTTTAGTTTTTAAGAATTTTAAGGACTTTTTAGATATTTTAATTAAAGTTAGGAAGCGTAGTTTGAAGTTATATTTAAGTTAAGACTATTTAGTCAAGAGTTAAAATTGTATGGACAAATATTATCCAAAATAATGCTTTTTCAATATAAATAAGGGTATGGATGTGCTGGAGAGTCATTCATGTATTCTTTTTAAGAAAATAAATATTTTATCTTATAAAAGAAGCCTAAGGATTGAGCCCTAGGTGGGAGAAAACCTCACGGTTCTCCAAAATTGTGTGCTTTTTGTTGATTTTTTTTTAGTTTCTTCAAATTCTCCTACATCACAGATCTAACCCCTCGGGTCCAATTTTTGGATCCATAGCTGTGCCCGAGTCGAGTCTACTTGTTGGGTTCAAAACCATTGCCACCCTTACCCTGAGGATGCGATCTCCTCTAGGGCCCAACTTTTATATATATATTAAAAAAACAAAATACAAATAAGGAGTGAAAAACAAAATACAGTTTGTTATATCCCTAAAATATGACATTCAAAACATAACATCCTAAGATTGAATAAGAAACTCACAATTTTTTGACAATCCCATCTAGGTGGTGTTTAGCAACTCAAATTTTGTAATTTTCCTTTTAAATTCTGAAATTTTCCTTTGGTTCCAAATAAGATCTCAAAATTTTAGATCAAACAAATATTACTAAGCATAGTACTAGGTATTTTCTCTTGTATACGTTGTAAATGTTTTTGGAGATGAATGAAAAGCTTGTGTGAATGTTCAATAATAATAATAATCTTATTAAGCATCTCTTTTGCCAATGATTGAAAAAACGGACCGGTGAGCCAAAAATCAGTTTGGATTAGTGAATCGGAGGTCCAAAATGTCGTTTTACTGTGCGGAAAAAACAATGAGCCGGTGAAAACCACGTGGAAAATATTGAACCAGCAAAAAACGCGTCCAAGTAGTCGCTTGACACTAGAGAATTGTCGTTATACTGTGCGGGGAACGTCGATTCCCTTCTAGACTCAGTCATTTTTCTAAATGTATGCATAATTGAAATGGGGTGACCGATTTTTGGATCGGACAGATTCCATGCCGACCCGGCGTTTTTTAAAAGCAGTGCTTTTGCCCAGAGTGTGTTCCTCACAACATGATGCTATACACTTTGTACAACATGCGGTTAGGATTGCCAATGGGTCCAGCCTGGCATGCGGGCTACAGTTTGAATGATAAGGCCCATGGGCCCACCTATTAGGCCCAAATAAATTTAAGGGAGTGCCCTGGTAACCCAGGTTGGGCCAGCAACAGCCCAAGACGGAACGGGCCCAAGAATATTTTTTGTATATATTAGTAAATTGTCGTATATGTACTAGTTTGTATTCAATTATATATTAATATGGAGTTTGATCGCTGCCCGACTCAAACTTCGGTTGAACTTTTAAGGGGAAGAGATGAACCCACTAATATCTCAGGTATTGATGGTAGTGCCGTTAGACCGTAAATCGTATAGCTCATGGTTTTCTATAACTACTGAAAATTCTTAAGTTTTTCTATATTTGTCTCTCCATGACCATGAAACCCTACTTATCGAACGATAGGAATAAGACATCATCTAATGTTCGACTTTCCTCTTGAAATCTACGAGAAGGTGACCCTCTTTTAATGGGACGTAGGTAGTTATCTTCTATCTGTTGGAAAAAAGATCTTATCTATCTAAAAAACCTTTTAGTGATAAACACTACAACATACGTTATATTTTTAATATACATATTAATTATATTCAAAGATAATGTGAGGCCCCATGGCCACCCACACATACCAACAACTTCTTTAGGTCAGGCAGACTGTTGGCTGCGATACTAGAAATTCTGGTTGGACCTAAGCCCATCCCACCCACATGGGCGGCCCAAGCTTGTGATGCAAATAGAACAAATTGCAAAAGAAAAAAGGCACCGATGGGTGGATTGAAATGGGTGGGAGATGGGAGCTTACACCGCAAACTCCAATTGCTACATCTAGTTCAAATTAGGAAACACAGATATAAAACCCCAAAACTTAACCTCACCCTTAAATCACAGGCTATTTATTTGAATAAACCAAACTCTAATCTAAATAGGAAAAGAGCCTGGGAATAATTGGTTAGCACTTAATGATTTACGATGCTATGTACTAAGCTCAATTTCTACCAAGGATAGAGCCCTCTCCCCACTTACTTACCCAACCAAAAAAAAAAAACTTTAATTTAAACACAATATGAAATTTTTATTATAATTTCTAAACCATAGTCATGAATAGAAAAAAAAACAATTTGGTGTTTGACTCAAAAAATGAAACAATTTGGTTCTTGACTAAATTGAAACCACCCCCAAATTCATGATATGAACTTCCCAAACCATTTTGGAGCTTTTAGAGGCGGACACAGTTTCTATGTGGCTAGCCTGCATATTGTAGAAATGCGGGTTTGGCAATAAATATATTTTCTAAATATAATTTGATCCTAATTTTTAGAGAATATATAATTTTTAACATGGAGATCATGAATATGAAAAAAATAATATTTTGAAAACTAGAAATAATAATTAGATCAAGAAAACATTTGCACCGTTAGTTATAATTATTTTTAGATGGATGACCTATTTGCATCCATCTTTAATATGGACACTTTATTCTTCTGGACCGCATATTGTAGAAATGCAGTCCAGCCGGTATGAAACAATTTTCCTTTAGAAGCACTTTTTTACAATACGAGTTACTAAATTGGCAAAGCTAATTTGGATCGAGATCCAAACCTAAACCCAAAACATGATATGGGATCCAAACCTAGACCCAAATTCATCGGGCCTAGGCCCAGACTCGAAAATATAGTGTGGGATTGAGATTCAGACCTAGACTTGAACCCAACCCAAAAATGAAATTTTTTTATGTATTAATTATATTTAAATATATTACATAAATTGGGACCCAAAAAATATTAATACATCAGCACAGGCCCAACTAGATCCGAACCCGAACCCGAATCCGAATAATGTTATTGGACCCAGACTTGGCCCACTGTATCCAATTTTTGAAACCATATCCGAAACCAAATTGGGCCTATCCCTCGGGTTCGGGATGGGGTTTGGATCCATTGCCACCCCTAATGTTCCCCATGCTTTGGTAAAATAGGTACCATATTTTGGAGGATACTAATGGCAATGTAGGACTTTTGAACAATGTTATCCAATTCGCTTTGATTGGGCCGAAGCTTTCGGATTTTAGGCATAAACCGAAGCGTAACGAAGACTGGTGTTGTCGCTTCGATCAGATTTAGGTTGCTTTTGTCAGATTCAGGTATGCTTCAGATCTGCTTCGGTCAACAAAGAAATAGCTACAAAAAAGTATTTTTTTATTTTTTATTTTTAAAATTTTCTACCATTTATATATATTTTATATATAAATATCTAATTTATTTACATTAAATTTTAAAAAAGTCTAAAGCCTTCCTCCGGATCAGCTAAAACACAAAATTGTTTTATTTTTCTAGCAAATCGAAAAGGACCCCGAAGCGAATCGGACAACATTGCTTTTGAAGAAATAGTAGGACTTTTGAAGGCAAAGTTACCTACGTGCAGTGAATCAAGGAAGAGGTATTGACAAGCACCACATAGAGGGCTAAAGCTGTCAAAATGTGCTCCGGTATCCTAGTTTCAGATGTGTTTTGGTAGAAAGAAAGAAAAATTGAAGAGATGTTCTCTATTAAACTAAAATTTGAGAAACCATGCTAGTTATTGTGAAGGTTCTCTGAGTTAAGGGCTTTATTATAATTCTTTAAGTATAATCGGGAAAACAAAAACAAAAAGAGAAAAGTTGAAAAAAAATTTCCTCTAATGAAAGAGCCCAAAATATCCTATGATCCATGGTGTTATAAATGTGCATGCATCTGCATCACCGTCCAAACCTTTTTCTGTCCAAGGTGATGGCTGATGACCCTCGTGACCACATATCTCAGTAATCATGCGGTTCATAGTACGATTGCCCGTGTGTTTGTCACTTTGTCCTCTCCGCAGTAAACCAGAAAAAAGTCGTTTGAATGCTGTGGCTCACAGAGCTTGCACAACAAACAGATACGTCTCCGGCTTCCAAACCAGGTATCTAACATCATCTCTTCACAGCTAACCACACTATTCTCTTTCTCTCTCTAGAACTACCATTATCTCTCTCTCTCTAATCTAGACATGGAGCTCTGCAAGATATCCCCACATTGGACGAAGACCAGTCCCTCTCTCTTTCATCTCCGTCGACCCAGATTGGTGAGTTCCATACTCTCTCTATGAGTAAACATACCAAATCACATTGGGAAGCTCTCTCTCTCTCTCTCTCTCTCTCTCTTCATTGAATTGATTGTTTTGGTTCTGGGTGTCTTGAATTTCACAGATCAAGGAAGAAAAGAGGTGTCGCATTTTCTGTGTGGACAATAACCAGTCCTTAAAGGTGCTTTTCTCTTGAGTTTAGACTGATTATACCTAACTTTCATTGCTGTATGAGTTTGGATGGCTCCCTGGTTCTTTTGCTCTCTTTTGTAGGGAATTAATCCTAGTAGATTATTCAATGGGATATTGAGAAACGCCTTTTTCTCTAATTTTATAATGCACAGATGGGACTTAATCTAACAAGATTATTAAATGGGATATTTTGAAATGCTTTTTCTCGAATTTTATAATGCACAGAGGACTATTGATGGTTTATTCGATGCTTCTGTTGTGATGAGCTCTTATGCATACATGTGCTGACAACACGATGTAACATTATGCAGTTATTATGTTGCTGAATTGCGTTCCTTTTATTGAATTGGAGTCGCTAGTCATGTACGCTATCACATTTGGATTATATTTTAGTTATCTAGGGCAGTGTTTAGAAGATTGCGTTGGCCAATGGACTCCAGCCCTTGGTATAGGCGAGTTACTTGGCCGAGTCCTGTATTTTTAAAAATGATAAAAATCATCATCATCCTTTCTCCTAACTTATGTGGTTGGCTACATGAATTTTGGTCCACCATTTTGCTATGTCAAGGGCCATACCCTCATTGAGGCTATCAGTTGCCATATCTTTTCTATCTACTTCCAACCATACCTTTTCGGGCTTACCTCTTTCCTTTTCTGAGCCTTTGATTTGAACTACCTCCCAACAAGATCATACCCTTTTGGGCCAACCCTTTTCCTTTTATGAGCCTTTGATTTGAACTACCTCCCAACAAATGTTGTACTGGGTCTGCACTACACATGGCCAGCCTACCTAAGTCTACTGTCACTCATCTTATCACCTATTGCAGCCATACTTAAGTTCTTCCGAATGTATTCATTTCAAATTTTATCCCTCCTTGTCTTAGTTTGGTTAATTTTAAAACCTTTAGATTCTAGGCATCCCTCAAAAGTTCCAACTTTGTGTTGATGCTGCTTCGGGTCTTATCTATCAAAACTATGTTGTCTGCGAACAACATACACCACAGTACCTCATCTTGTAAGTGTTCAGTTAAGTCGTCCATAACCTAGACAAAGGTATATGGGCTCAACGTTCACCCCAAATGTAGACCTATTATCGTAAAAACTTCACTCGTCTCTCCACTAGTTGTTAGCACACTAATTAGCGCTCCCTCGTATACATCTCTCACCAAGTTGATATAGTATTTGGAGACTTCTTTCTTTCTAACACCCACCAAAGGTACTTCATCATGAGCTTTCTTTAGATCAATAAAAACCATGTGGAAGTCTTTTCGTTTTGCCTTAAACTTCTCAATCAGTTGCCTAAGTAGGAAAATAGCTTCCATTGTTGACTTGCTTGGCATAAAACTGAATTAATTTTCTGATACACTTATTTCATGCCTTAGTCATTGCTCAATCACTATCTCTCACAGCTTTATGGTATGGCTCATAAGTTTGATCCCTCGATAGTTCGCATAATTTTGTACGTCTCATTTGTTCTTGTAAATAGGTACCATAGTACTTTTCCTCCATTCATTTGATATGTTTTTTATTCTCAACACCTTGTTGAACAATTTAGTTAGCTAGTCAATGTTGATCTCACCCATGCACTTCCAAACCTTTATCGAGATACTACCTGGTCTTAAAGCCTTTCCTATTTTCATCATCTTCAAAGCTTCTTTCACTTCCGATATCCTAATCTTGCAAATATATCTATAACTTATGATCTCATTTATGTCAATGGTTCCTTTAACCGCTATGTTTCATTGTGTTCGTCATTTAATAATTTTTAAAAATCAACTCTTTACCTTCCGTTGACATCTTTATCCTTCACCAAGACCTTTTGCTCCTCACTTTTAGTGTATCTAATATGGTATCGATCCCTACACTTTTTTTCTCTTATTTTTGCTAATTTGAAGACATATTTTTTACCTTTTCTTCTCAGTTTACTATATTGATTTTCATATGCTTTAAGTTTAGCCTTACTATTTCTTTAGCCTTTTTCATAGTAATTTTATATTTTTCTAAGTTTTGATCATTTTTATTACATTGCCAAGTTTTATAAAATGATTGTTTTTCGCTAATGGCCTTCTGAACCTCATCATTCTACTACAAGTTTTCTTATTGACATTTCTTTTCCCTCTAGTTTCTCTTAAACTTCTTTTGCTACTTTCTTAATACAGTCAGTCATATCATTCCACATAACATTGACCTCATTTTTTTTTTTTTTTTTTGAAACATGCACATCGACCTAATGTTCAAGGTTTCATTTTCCTTTTTTAACTAATTATTCCTAAATAAGTCTATTTTCTCATGTTTTAAATTCCTCCACTTAGTTCATGGACACTTATTAATTTCAACCCTTATCTTCCATCTTTTTATATGGATGTCCATAACCACGAGCCTATGTTACGTTGTCAAACTCTCTCTTGGGATAACCTTACAGTCTTTACATGATGGTTGATCTACTTCTTTAACTAGGGAGAAGTCTATCTGGCTTTTATATGATCCACTTTTACACGTTGTTAAATGTTCATCTTACTTTTCAAAGTAAGTGTTTGCCATTGCTAGGTTGTAGGCCATAACAAAATTTAGAATAACCTCATCCACTCATTTCTTTCACCAAACCCATATCCCCCATATATCTCTTTATATCCTCTATTATCCTTCCCTACATGACCATTTAAATCCCCTTTTAAACAAATGCTTCTCCATTTGGTATGTCTTGGACTAGTCTATCCATTTCCTTCCAGAATTGTCTCTTAATTGTATCCTCTATTCCTACTTGTGGTGCATAAGCACTAATTATGTCAATTATCACCTCCCTTAGTATAAGTTTAATTAATAAGAGCCTATGACCTACTCTCTCAACATTAAGTACTCTATCTTTTGAATCTTTGTCTACTATTATACCTACACCATTTCTATTATCATCCTTTTCTATGTACTAAAGTTTATATACCCATCTATTTTCTTAGCTTTCTTTCCTTTCTACTTAGTTTCCTGTAGACAAGGTGTGTTGACTCACATTTATTTAATTGTATTCATTAACTCCATACTCTTACCTGTAAGAGTTCCTATATTTCATGTGGCTAGATGAAACGTATTATCTTGGAATAGTTTCTTTACCTGTGCTTGTCCAGAGTGTGTTGCATAAATACTTGCCTATTTTTCATCGCAACTAGGCGACTTTGTGGCACGTTGTGTATGGGGAACGCTCTAGCTAACCCTTGCGTATTTCTCATTGTGTTTGGGTTCCGATATAGCACTTGCTTACGGCGAATGCCCTGGTATAAACAGATAACGTAGATTCAAGATTCATGAAAATTTTAGCATTATTTTACGTTGGCTGACTACCTAACACAATCCACCTCTTTTACCTGGGTATGGGATGGGTTAAGGGAAAGTTTAAGGTCTTCACCCTACTTAGACCATTTAAGAATAATAAAAATATGAAACAAATAAAATAAAGGCATTAAGTAAAATAAAAGAAAAAGCAACCTTAAAAAGTCCAATACTTTAAAAAATAATATAAAAAATGGACTTCAAAAAAATTGATTAATGGTTGGGCACATTTCGAAAAGGGAAAATATCTCCATATCCCCTATTTTTAGGTGTCATTTCGTGATAAACCCAAGGTTTCAAAAGATATCTTCTAACCCCTTGGCCACTTTAAACCTATTTTTTAACCTAAACAAATATGAGAAAGACATGCTTTGTCTAAACCCAATCCTTTCTCTCTCTTCACTTATATACCCCAAACTTCTCTCTTTCTCTCTTTTTCTGTGTCTCTCACTCTTTCCCACCTCCCGTGTTTCTCTAAACACCTCTCTCTCCTCCTGATAACCTCTCACCTCTATGGAGCCCTTCTCTCTCTCTAGAAGAGGCCATGGTCATAGCCGAAACCCATGCAAATGCCAAAAACTGGTGAACCCTAACATCCAAAGACTAGGAAACCCTAATTTTTCCATCATCCATTCTAGCATTTCCTTCCACACCAGCAAACCCTGCCCCTCGAAGATCTGTGAGAAAACTCGTGTTCAATCCAGAACATTCTGCCATACAATGCACAGTGAATTATGTTGCTTCATTTGACAGGTCCAAACCTTCTAAAAATGGAAAAAGAACTGGTACTAGAAAGGGAGAGGCTGTTCAAGAGAAAAAAGGTTTGGTTGACAATGGTGAAAATAGCGAAAAATCCCGCATTCAAAAAAACAATGGGGAAAGATCGTTTGAACTTTTGTTGTCTCCAATCTCTCCAGATATATCTGGATGTAGGAAGAGAAAGAGGTTGTTTGCTGAACCAGAAGCTTCTGCAATTTTTGGCAAGGGAAATGGTGTGCCGAGCACAAATGGTGGACAATCGGTTTCCAGAAAAGGACTATCAGGGCATTCAGATGAGGAAGATGGGAGCTTAGGGCAAAATGTTGCCACAAATAATGGAAAATTGAAGAAGGATTTTGCGAAATATGGGAAGTTGGGTAAAGTTTCTGATGATCTTGTAGTGTTGAGAAACACAAGGTCTAGCCAAAATTAAAGGAAAAACAAGAAAAATGAACAAAATTCGTTGAAATCCAGTGGCCATAGAGTTGAGAAAACGGGAAACTTGGGGCTTAAAAAGAAAAAGAGTGTTTTATAAGAAGATTGTCTATGATGGTGCTGAATTCTCAGTTGGTGATGATGTCTATGTGAAGAGGAGAGATAATGCAAGCTCTGATGGTGAGGATCTAGAGGTTGAGGAATGTAGGGCTTGTTTCAGGTCAGGGACAGCTGTGATGATTGAGTGTGATGAATGTTTAGGGGGTTTTCATCTCAGGTGTCTAAAGCCTCCATTGAAGGAGGTACTCGAAGGGGATTGGTTTTGTGGGTTTTGTGAAGCTCGCAAAAATGAGGGGAGAGAGATGGGAAACGTGAAGAGAGATGCTGGAGAGAGAGTAAGGGGAGAGAGATAGGAAAGACTGAAAGAGAGAAGGGGTATGGGGAGAGAGAAAGAGAGAAGTTTGGGAGGATGACTTTTAGAAAAGGCATGTATTTTTAGATTTGTTTGGCCTAAAAAAACACGTTTGAATTAGCTCAGGGGGTTAGAAAAAATAAAATTTACAATTTTTATGCCCCAAGATATCTTGTAAAACCTTGGGTCTATTGTGAAATGAAACCTAAAAATAGGGTGTATGGAGATATTTTCCCTTTCAAAAATTTCATAAAAAGGAAAAATATAAAAATAACGATCACGGCAAAAAAACACTCACATCAATGCCAAAAATATCCAAATTATATACAAAAAACTTATACAACATACCCATATTTTCTACAATTTTTTGGATTTTTTATTTGAAATTTTTTATGTACCCCGAGTACATTTTTATGGACCCCATGTTGTAGATATAGGGTGTTAAAAATGGAGTTGCTGGTCTTGTGGGTTTTTATATTTGGATTATGATCCATTTATTTAGGGTTCATTTTTCTTCGTATTCTGTTTGCTATCAATTCACTAGTTGTCCATGCTTTAGGGTGGTACTTCTAAGGCCATCATTCTCCGATCCAATATGTGTAGCTTAACCCCTTATGATCTTTGCAATACTTATGTCTTGAAGTGGTATTCCTTTTTCTATTTTCCAATATTCACATTCATTCTTAAGTCCCCGATTGTGCAAGCCACTTTTGTGTTTCCTATTGTCTTTGTTGATATAAATGATTAAATTACATTGGAAATGATTAAAACAGATCCAAAATGAGGAATATGGAGGCACCAGGACAGAGCATCCCATACCTTGTTATATTCCAGTTTGATATATTGACTATTGGTTACTGTTGCTATATAAATGATGTAGGATTGAGGTGAATACTGGATGAATTCAAGATCTCCACAAAAGAACCCGTAGAACTCCATGCATTGTCCCATACACCTTTTATCCATATGGTATTTTTTTGGTTTTAATTAAGTTCTCCCGAATCATACATCGTCATGAGAATATGCCGCTCATCAAATATTTATACTGATTATATGCCTTATGACAATGCCATTGCAGTATTGATTAAAAGAAAAGGGAAAAAAAAGACAATGCAATTATATTTTGATTTTCATACATGATTCATAATCACCGTTCCTAAGAGACCATGTTCTTTTCTTGATTAATTGCCATCCCTGGGAGGTGTTTGGAGTATCATTCTGTATTGGTTTATTAACTGTGAAACTCAATGTTTTTTTAGCTTTATGTCATACCTTAAGTTTCAAAGGAGTTCTCAGCAGTGCCTATATATGCTCATGCTGCTCCAGAGTCTTCTTCACATTCCGTTTCATGAATGAATTGTATGGAAACAAATTCCTTCATTTTCTTGGTTTTTGGTCTGTTTTTTTGTTTCAGTCACAGTTTGGATGCTTATTTCTTTCTTCAAGAATTTTGCACAGGTTAATTTAGTAAAAATTCCTTTCTTTGAATATTTTCCACAACTGTAGTTTATTTATTTGATATATAATTGTATGCCCATATGCTTTCTTGAAATATAATGTGTTCTTCATTTTTCCTGCAGTCAGAGCAGTTAATTGTTTCAATAACTGGAGCTACAGGCTTCATTGGTCGAAGATTGGTCCAAAGGCTTCTTGCAGGTAACCTTGTTATGTTGTTGACAGAATATTTTGATTATGTGGCATATAATTTGAATAACATGGATACAAGTTTTTGGAAATATATTTTTGAAATGGAGTTGATGTGTATTCCTGCATTTTCATTTCATATTGAATCTTCCTTTGGCTTTATAATCTACATAAAAAATAATATGTTGTGGATTGGTTACATTGTCTTTTATTCAATATCTTGGGTCGATAATCCATGAGAATGGAGGATTGAGGAGGATTGAGGAAGATTTCGCTCATAGAATCAGAAATGGGTGGAAAGAGTAGAGATGTGCTTATGGAGTCTTATGTGATCGTCGCATACTAATGAAACTGATGGGGTAGTTCTATAGGATGTTTGTAAGACCAGCCATGCTTTATAGGGCAAATGTTGGATGGTCAAGAAACAACATATCCATAAGATAAGTGTAGCAGCTAAGATGAGGATGTTGAAATGGATTAGTGGCAAGATAAGAACCATAATAAATACATCCAAGAAACTTAGGGGTAGCTCCAATAGGCGATAAGATGAGAGAAAGTATACTTAAGTGGGCTAGTGCTGGCCTAGAACGACACCGGTTAGGAGAGGTGATTTGGTTTAAGTGGATGGCTCTAAAAGTGTAAAGGTAAGGCCGAAAAGGACAAGGTTGGAAGTAATGAGAAGATATGTGGTGCCTTATAGTTTGACTGAGGATATAACCCTTCATAGACTGGAATGGTGGAACAATGTTCGTGTAGCCAATCTCAAATAGTTGGGATAAAGGTCGGATGGTGATGATTGCATTGTCTTTTATTTGCAAACTTTGGACTGTTGGAGATTCTTACACTTTATATTTTTAGGTTTTCTTCTTTCTCGATGTGCTCCGACCATCATCAACCTAGACCAATGTTGTTTGATATACTACTGTTGATGGATGGTTAACGTTTCTCAAGTATGCAATTCACATGACACTTGAATGGAGCTTCAATCTGATTACAGAAATAGAGATGTTTAGTCACTAAGAAACTACATTGCTAATATTCATCATGGCCATTGGACCTGTTGTTGTTACAAGCACTAAGATATGTGAATCTGTGTTTGGCTCAAATTCAAAGAATCCGGCTCACATACCTATGTTTTTGTCAAGTCTAGCATGACATGTCACCACATCCATAGAAAGCATACATGTCTATACACATTTATATATAAAGTTAGATTTGTGACTGTTTTGGCATTATTTTTAGAAGTATCTACTAATACTAGTTTTTGACTTTTTAGTAATAAAAAATTACTATAAGAAATAAAACATATGGGTCCAAATAAAAAATATCGTGCCTGAATTTTAAGACGTACCCCCACATGCGCCGTACAAAATAAAGACACATCTTAAATCAGACATGAATTTCGTACAAAATGGGCACAGGTGTCATGTAAGTCCCAACTATGGACTCACATGTCAATGTTGCAGACACGGCATGTCTGCGAATCCATAAAATGAATATTGCAGACACACATGTTGACAAGGATATCCCGAGTTCGTATGTGCATCTGTCATGTCGATAGATGTGTCCAGTGATTGGCATGTTGGATCTCCTAAATGCAAGTGACACTCTTGTCGTTGTTACAGAGGTTGTTGCTTTGACATGCACAGATCACTTTTTGTTGTTTATAGTTAATACGGTGACTAGTCCATGAGTCATGTACCAGAGCGCATGTATATCTAAGTATTGTGTGTTAGGGAGGTCAACCATTTGGTGATTTCGACAGAGACCATCACTATATATGTACATCAACACGTTAATTAATGATTTTCTCCTTGATAAGTTGCAAATTGATTATAAGCTAAAGCAAAAGGATACTAAAGCTAATACAAAATTACATCAATATAAAATTGAAACAACAAGCTCAATAATAGGGATAAGGTCCTACATATAATGCTTATTTTTGGGCAGTCCTCTTACGTGGCAGTCGGCCACTCAAGAGGGCTAATTTTTTATTTTTTTTGAAACTGTAACTGTCAAGAGGGCTTAAATTTTACCCATGTGATGCGATTTAGAGGGTGGGCATCTTGGAATACTAAGGTTCCCACATATGGTGAGAGTGTTTATTATTATTATTATTATTATTATTATTATTATTATTATTATTATTATATTTTTTGTTCAAGTAAATAAAACTGCAAACATTGGTGGGAAAGGCTCCAACTGTAGCAAAGCAGGTCAAATCAAACCATTCTCATCATGTTTCATATTCCTAAAGCATAAGGAAAACATAATGGAGAAAATGGATGTGAATCAAGAAATGGAATATTCAAGAAATGGTGCGTGTATGTGATATTGGAATCATGTATGTTAGGAATAGAAATAACCACCAAGGGGGAAAGAGTGACTATAAACTGAGAAACTAGATTGCTGAAATGGAACAGAAACCTTGAACTCGAAACTTAAGCAGTGTGATGATGGTGCATGAAACTTTCTAAATGCTTGGTTAGAGGTGGCAACGGATCGGGTCTTGTTGGACCTGGACCCAGACCCGAATAGGCCGAGATGGACCCGTACTCGGACTCAGACTCGACGGGTCCAGAGGCCCTATACCTGTACTCATAACCATAATAACACTATGGACTCGGGACCCGACTCGTACCCAAACTCCAACCACTCCCAATTAGCTCCGTTTCATTTTTGTTTAAATTTCGTGCTTTCCTAAGTATGCAAAAGAGAGAGAGAGAGAGGCAGGAGAGAGAGAGAGACAAGAGAGAGGAGACGAAGGGTTAGGTATTAGTGGTTTGTAGTGTTACGTAAAGGTTAGAGACTAGAGTTCAAGACGAAGGGTTAGGTATTTACTAGTTTTGCGAGAGAGATCTCCGCCTCCTCTCTC
>NW_006499949.1:172846-229624 GCF_000471905.2 Amborella trichopoda | reverse complement strand
GGTAACGGTAGTACGTAGTAGTACGAACGTACGTAGGTAGTATTACGTACGTTCGTACACGAGACTCTCTCTCCTCTCTCTCTCTCTCTCTCTCTCTCTTTCTCTCTCTCTCTCTCTCTATTCTGCAGTGTTTACAAATTTTACAGTGTTTACACTGCAAAACCGTAAATCCTCAATTTCCCGGTTCCTCGACGCTATAAAACCTCGAACTCAAATTTATCTAATTTTCTCGTATCAATGGCTTCTCGCCACAAATTCTTTGCCAAATCAACCGTTTGTTCCATCAAATCTGCCATGAAATCAAAAGCATTTTCAGCTCCAGTCAACGAATTATCATCGCCCGTAGGAGTTCCATTATCAAATCGCTCTTTTTTGCAGTAGCTTCCAACGTTGTCTCTTGAACTCAAGATTCATAGTCAATGTGTACAAGTTATTCAGGGCATTAGCATGGCCATTTAAACTTGGGATCGATGAACTTCACCGAAATTTGGGACCTCAATGTTGAATAGAGACAGGGAGAGGTGCAGAGAGTGAGAGAGATGAGAGATCAAAGAGTGAGAGAGGCAGTTGAGTTGCAGACTTGCAGAGGCGTAGTTGGGGATTTAGGGGTTTGGGTTTGGGTTGGGTAAATTTTTTTTTTGAAACGATGGGTTATATTGGGTTAGGGATTTAGGGTTATAGTTTAGTTAAGATAATTACTTATTAGAGTCCCGTGTCGGGTACGGGGTGGGTCCACTAGTACCCGGAACCATACCCGAGAATTTTCAGGTCCATTTTGTAGGACTGGGACCCTACCCTTGGGTCCAAATGCTGGACCCATAGCCGGGGACCCATGTCCGGTATACCCGGTGGGACCCGGATAAGATCTGGGTCATTGCCACCCCTACGCTTGGTTTGCTTTGTCTATTGTTGATAAGAACCATATGATTCATGCATAATACTTTGGCAGATTTTGAATCATATTTAATTTTTCAGGTCTAATCTGCTTATTAATATGGAGGACATTACCTTTTCATGTGTAGTCGCTCATTCTTTTGTGCATATTTGCATGGTACCTTAGTGCCTTTATTTCCATTTTCTACACATTGTTTAGCCTTATAGCTCGAGGTTATTCTTTCTAATTTCAGATAATCATGTTGTTCGTGTTTTGACTCGGTCTAGATCCAAGACAAAGTCCATTTTTCCTGGTAAGAAGGTAATGATCTACTTTGTGATTGCCAACTTCGAAGCATTATTTAGATGGTTAAGATTTTTTCTCTCTGTTAACTGTATAAATAAATTATTTACCGCAAAAAATAATTTCTTTTATGTTAATCAGAATACTAGTTTAATTCAAATGCCACATAGTCCACCCAGGAAATTGTTCTCTCATTTCCACTGAATAAATAGTTAAACATTACCTTAAAAAGAATTAGAATAGTTAAGCTGTATTGGGTAACAAGTAATATCATTGCCCGATCCATCAGAATGAAAATATTTAAATGAATCCTTATAAAAAAAGATGATAAAACACATATGAATGAATTTTGCACTTGTGGGACTTTAGCATTTAGTATTGGTTATGAGCTTAAATGCAACTTGTTTAGTTTAGAAGTATGTAAGACCTATCTGATGTTGCACTTGGATCATTTAGTCTCTTAAGATTTGATGCAGTGGAAAAAAATCACTGGCAGAAAGAAATCAAAGATATAAAGAATGATTGAAGTAATGGGAAGCTTACAAGCCAAGCTTCTAGCTCTCTTTTGCAGCCTGGACTCTACACAAAATAGTATTCAACTTTGAAAGAAAAATCGTAATACAGCCCCCATTTATAATAAGACATTTTACTTAGATCCTATATCTAATTGAAATAGAAGTCATAATTAAAACAAAATTCAGAAGGACATTTTTACCGTTTGTAAAATAAGTAATTCCACACGGACTCTTAAATAATTTTCCAATGAGCCCCTAAAAATCTTGAAAAATAAAAGAAACCCTACAAACCTTAAAAACTTAAAAATCCTTAAAAATAAACCCTAAAAATCACAAAAATACATCCCTATAATTTAATAGGAAGAATTTAAAAATTAGACACATCCTGTCCTGCATTAGACTTCCCTGGATAAAACTTGTCCTTGAGTTTTGAAATAGGCTAAGATAAATCCTGCACTAAAATCACAATCCTCTTCAACTCAAATGCTGCGCCTTGAATCCTGGGACCTGTGGGTTATTGCCCTAATCGAAATAGAGTGAGTTTGTTCATTGAAATTGGGGCTTTGTAATCAACTGACAAGCACATGAACTCTTTTGAGAGCACCTCAAGGAAAAGGTATGTGGATGGAGCAATTGTGATATTTCGCTTGATTCGACCACATAAGCGTGCTGGATTTGCTTGTAGCCACATAAACCCGCTGAAATTGCCTCAGTTTAGTCACATAACCTGCTGGAATTGCCTTGGTTCACCCTTGAGCAAAGCAGGAAGTGTCTTCGAGAATTGCACTAGATTTGATTGGCTGAACCAACAACTTTACCTATTGATTCTCCTTGGAGTTCTTCATCTTTTTCTTCATCAGAGATGGTTTCTCTTACAAAATATTTTTTCTTTGTTATGTTCTTCACTGATAAAATCCTCTACCTCCTCCTTTTTGGCGATGTATGGCCTTTCAAGGTGTTGGTTCCATGGTAACTCAAAGCTACTAGAGAATTTTTCTCAGCTCCAATGGGAGCATAGTCCTAATGTGGATCGGGATGAGGCAGAGGCCCATCCAAGACAAGGCAAGTCATTCTTGCCCATCGCGTGTTTCTAGATGAACACACAATCGACTCATCAGGTCTAGGTGGTCTAGGACCCGGATTGGTATATTGAGTCACGAAAACCCTTTAGCATTGGGCATAAGGTGCAACTGAGGAGGGTTTGAGGTCAGAGAGATGCCCGATGGCGGTTAGCCAAAAGTAAAATGTACTGCCGCAGCCTCTGAGGGTAGGGACCAAATCCTCAACATTGCCACCCCACGACATGCATATGATAGTCACACTTGTGGGAACTGCCTCCTATGGAGGACAGCTGCATATGCACCGAACAGAGAAACCCCCCACCATCGTATCTTGATGCATATGCCCGAAAGTGTGAATTTCTCCTTGGGGAAGACTTGAAATCCACTAACATTGATTCAACCACCTATTAGCCGGGTTTGATGGACTATTCATCGACGATTGCTTGTGAGATTGTGGGCTATGGGCTCCTTTGGGTTGGTTTGAGAACATGGCTCGAAATTGCACTGTAAGTCTAGTGGACTGCACTAGTTCAATAAAAATCCGAACCCGTAGTACCTAGTTTCCCTTTAATGTTTTTTTTTTTTTGGCAAACCAACCAAGTTTCTCATAGATAAAATTGAAAAGTTATTTTTGTGAATTTTTAAAATTTTTGAAAAATTTTTCCAAAGGGAAAAATAGTGGAAATAAAAATAAAATTTAAAATACCTCAAGACAAAGCATGTGAAGTGGTCTCAAATGGGCCCATGGGGGCCCACATGTAGGTCCTACATTGTTCCCACATAAAGATGATGTCACCCTTTGTCCTTATTTGGTATACTAGACATGGTTGAATGTAGTTAGGTATATGTGTAGTTGTGCACATGATGTAGAGAGGGGGCAAGCCATGGTGCACCTAGGGTCCAATGGAAATTATGTAATGGGTGAAATAGGGCCACATGCATAAAATCCCCTCTCCATGTGTGAAGAAACTCGAAACACATGTCATCTTTCTATTAGAACACATGTTGAGCTAGCTAAAGTAACAGATAGGAGATTTCATCTCTCTCCTTTGATGTGAGATGAGATATGCCCCCTTTTCGCTTTCTTTCTCTATTCTCTACACTTGAACATGTGTTTCTAGAAGATCAGTTGGAATTTAAACCAGAGTATTGATTACAATTTCAAAGTAGGATTACAATTTCAAAGTAGAGGGAGATTAAGGTTTGGGAAGATGGGGTATCAAGGTGAATATCAACCCTTGATTGATGATAGCTTATCATGGGTTGAAAGGCTAGATTTAAAGCCCCTTCACCCCATAGATCACCAAGGTCTATCATATTACTCCTGCTTAACAAGAACATTCTAGACTCCTCCAAAACCTAATTTTTGCCTATAAATGGAGGCCTTGAGTACCCCATTTAACATCCCTCTCATGCCTTGCTATGCAGTCCAAATCTCCAACCCAAGCCTCTCTCCTACGTCCGCCTCCACACCATTCCCATATAGCTTTCTTGACCCCTGGCCTTGTGCTAGCAGCAAGCCTTCTTAGCCATTAAAGCTTCTAAGTCGACTATTCCCTCCACAAAGTGCCACCGTCTTGCCTAGACCTTCCAGCCTCCATGCTGCCTAAAGCCATTGTTTTGTCCATGGACAACAACCTTTGGGGTTCCTTGGTGTCCCATATCTTCAATTGCCTAGGCCCTCACTTTGAATCCCCATACTTCTAGTCCATGGTGTGGTATTGCCTCGATATTCTACTCAATTATGGCACTCCACCCCCATTGAGCCTCCAGCCCATCTTACAAGACAAAATTATCCTTAATTTTAAATTTTATTCAATTTCAAAGGATGTATATTTTGATTTTAATTTTAGGGTTCATTTTTAGGTTTTTAAGTTTTTAGGAATTCTAAGATTTTTTTTTTATATTTTTATTTACAATTCATTGGATACTATTCATGGGTACCATTCATGAGTACTATTCATGGGTTAACGTTTATAGGGGTAAAATTGACATTATGAATTTGTGTTTAAGTTAGGACTTTTTGGGTGATTTTAACTATTTTATGGACATTTAATACCTTCAAATATTAAATTATAATGTATAAGAGGTGGTAGGGCCTTGTGGGGGTCATTGCATACGATTTTTAGAAATTGAAAAAGAAAGAAAAGCTTAGGCTTTTGGAACTCTACCTTGGGGTGAGGAGGAAACCCTAGGTTTCTCCAAGTTATTGCTTGTATTTGGCTTAAAAATCTTGTGATTTTTGCCGTTATTCAAATTTCCCTTTATATAGTGGTATTAGAGATCAAGATTCCTTCAACAACAAAGCTAGGAAATTACAACCAAGTCTAGGGTGTGCTGTTTTTGGGCTAAGTTTTACCAAATAAGCCTGGAACTTGCTGATTTCAACGAGGTTTTATCAATTTTCTGCCTAGGGTTTGTGATTTCAGTGAACTTATGGCAGCCAGGAGTCGTGGAAGGGGGTAGGGGGGGTTTCATACCCAGCTTGTAATCCTAGAGATGAAGAAATTAAGGAACTTACAAGGCAAGTTCAGCAGCTGGTGCAACAGTTTACGATCATCGTTCATGGGCAATACAATGATCTTTATGCCTAAGAAGATGTTGAGTACCACTTTTTTTTACCATCGTGCTCCTCTTGAACAGTTGAGTGAAGAGGAAAATGATAAAAGACCTAGACATGGGGAATATTACTCTAGGGTTTAAAGGAGGATATTCTTTATTTTGACACATGTATAAATATTAGCAGGTTGTGGATTGGCATCTACTACCAATCTTTGATACATGCTTAGATAAAAAACAACATCTTGTAAGAGATCCAATCTATGATGACGATCAAGATTTCATGGTTAAACTGATCTTTGACGAAGAAAAAGATGAAGGACTTCAAGGATAATCAAGAAGTAAAGTTATTGATTTAGTCATTGAATTCAATGCTCATCTCAAAGATGCACATGTGGTATATTCTAGGGTTATGCCAAGGAAACGCCAGGGCTGAATTGATGCAATTTCAACAAGTTTATGCGATTGAACCAAACATATATACCACGGTGATTCCATCGGCATACAACGACTCTTTCCTCAAGGATTTCTTGATAGTGTTTATGGATATACCAATTGATTCCAAAGACTCAGTTTCAATGCTCAATCATAGTGTTTTGATTAGCACAATAACCTACAAGTCCTAGTATCTTGTTTACAATATTCGGGGAGGAAAAGGTTGTGGGACTAATGGAAATTTAATCTCAGTACACTTCAAAACTCGAGGACGAGTTTCTCCAACCAAGGGAGAATAATGTAGGACAAAATTATTTTTATTTTTAATTTTTATTCTAATTTAATGATGTATATTTTGATTTTAGTTTTATGGTTTATTTTTAGAAATTTTAAGTTTTTATAGATTCTAGAGTTTTTTTTTTTTATATTTTTATTTACTGTTCATTTGTTTCTATTCATAGGGACTGTTCACGAGTACTATTCAAGGATTACTGTACACAGGAGTAAAATGATCATTACGAATTTTTTGTTTAAGATAGGATTTTTTGGGTCATTTTAATCATTGTATGGATATTTAATGCCTTTGAATATTGAAATATAGTATATAAGAGGTGGTAGGGCCTTGAGGGTGATTGAAATTGAGAAAGAAAAACTTAGGCATTTGGAGTCCCACCTTTGGGTGAGGAGAAAACCCTAGGTTTCTCCAAGTGATTGCTTGTATTTGGCTTGCAAATCTTATTGTTTTTTCTGTTCTTCAAATTTCCCTACATCACTAGATATCTTGTTTGATACTTAAAGAGGCATTGGGTTCACAAAAAGGGTGTTGTTCTTCTAGCTTCCCAATATTGGAGCACAGAGCGCTTGATCACACGCTATCAGAAGGTGTGATCTAGTATGGCGTGTACAAAGTCCCATTGAATAATCCTTGGGCAACTCTTCTCATTTATGTAGTCCAATGGTTTTTATGTTTATGAGATTGCTTGAGTACTTGTATCGAATTTGTAATGAAGTTCTTCGGAATGTATTTGATGTAATCTTTGTGTTGGAATTGAGTTGTATACGTTGTCATGTGCTATCTCATTTTGTTTAATGAATGAAATGGTGTCTTGGGGCCTGCAAATGGGCGCCTTGGCTTTTAATTGCGTTATATTTCATCTTGGTATGAGCTTTAAATGTCTTACATACTGTCGCTAATTTGTAAAAAGGCACATGTAAATAGGTTTTGTTAAGGTGTGTATTGAAATTTTAAAAGGTGCGGTTTGTATAGAGAGCCTAGGAGCCCATCTTCAAATAGAGTCGAGAAATGTGGTTTCAATACTGAAAATCTCTATAATAGATTTAAAATATATTTTCATCTTTATTTATAAAGTTTTAAGCTTAAAAAATAATGTAGATCGACTGATCTATGAAAACTTGAAAATCTTGAAAATTGACGGTCCAAAACTGTGTTACAAATTTCACTATTTCCAAACCTTGAAATCCATTTTTCTCATGTCCATGCATCTTGATGTCGAGATGATCAATTTGAGGATATTTGGGCATCAAAACAACATCTTCTAGTTAAATTTTTGAGGTAGGCTCTAATTTGATTGTTTAGAGCCTCGACTATTTTCCCAATTTTAAAATCTACCACACTTGACATATTTCAAAATCTACCTCACTTGACATAATCTATAGCCTGCCTTTCACTCCTCGCTGCCATCATCACCATCGCGTGTACTTCTCACAAAATCAAGATCCTCATGTGAGCACGTGTTGAAGATTGCTGGCGAGTTCCAATCTACAACCTACTAATTTTGGAGATGGTTTGACGAGAATAAAGTTTCTCCATGGTCTTTCCCTCTGATATCACGAACCAAATTATCCTCATGCACAATGAGACTATCTGTCCTTTGGTGGTGAGGTGAATTAGAATCCACTGACTTGACCTATCCATCACTGCAATTGGGTGCAGATTTGCTATTGTCATGAATGCTTGAACATTGTTCAGTGCGGATTGGATGCATCTTGTACATCATCTGCTTGAGCCTCGTCCAATTCAAATGCGTTTTGGCATATTGCACACACCATTTCTTCAATTCTCCTTTTCCGATCATTGAATTCATCCCATATGACTATGTCACTGCTACGATTACAAACCCGACCTCCTCTAACAGCCATCGTGTAAACTTGAAGGGCATCCTCGTGCACTTTGGGAATGGGCCTCTTCGATACCAACCAATGTAGTGGAGAAATTATAGAAATAAAGGAATAAAAGATCTGAAGAATTGATTAAAACAAAGGGAAGCTTACAAGCCAAGCTTCCGTCTCTCTAATGAAATTAGGATGCAAAACAAAATAACATTCAACTCTAAAAGAATATTCCCTATATATAATGAAGACGTTACTTAGAACCCAAGAAATATCGAATTTTACTGAAATAGAAGTTATAATTAAAAAACATATTATAATCTATTTTGATCGCTGATAAAATAAATAAATACAATATGGACTCTAACTACTTTTCCAAAATCCCCAAAAAATCATCAAAAAGCAAAGGCAAACCCTAAAATCACTTAAAAAACTTAAATATTCTAAAACTAAACCCTAAAAACTCAAAAAATACATCCCTAAAATTTAATAGAAAAGTTAGAAAATAAGAGGCATCTTGTTCGGAAATAAGATTTGGTTGGGCATGATTATTGGATGGTTGTATTTGAGAAATAACCAATAGTGTTGTTTTTATTGTGGCGCAACATACCATAGCAAACTGATAATTGGAAGCATTAAAAGTTTGAGGGATTACCTTAAGAATAATATTCTAAAAATCTTGGGTGGAATATGAATCTAAAATTTTGTATGGAATCATCATCATCATCGTTAGAGCCTTTTCTTAACTAGTTGGGGGCTACATGAATTCTGGTCCGCCATTCTGCTCTATTAAGGGGCATACCTTCAATGAGGCCATAAGTCTCCATATATTTTCTCACTACTTCCAACCATGTCCTTTTGGGCCTATCTCGTGCCTTTTTTGAGCCTTCCACTTGAACTAACTCGCACCTCCTAACATGTATTGTATAGGGTTTGCGCCTCACACCGCTAGCCTACCTAAGTCTAGTTTTTCTCATCTTATCGCTTATTGGTGCTATACCTAAATTCTCCCTCATGTGTTCATTTTGAATTCTATCCCTTCTTGTCTTGACATCCTCATCTCAGCTACACTCGTTCTGTGGGTACATTCTTTCTTGATGACCTAACAATCTGCCCCATAAAGCAAAGCTTGTCTTACAGCTGTCCTATAGAACTTGCACCTCGGTTTCATTAGTATGGGTGATCACATAAAACTCCGGTTGCACATGTCCATTTCGCTTACCCAGCTCTAATTCTATGTGCAATGTCTTCCTAAATCTCTTCGTTTTCCTGGATTATTGACCCAAGATAATGAAAGTGCACTCTTTTTGATATTTTTGGCCGTTAATCGTAACTATTTCCTTATTTCTACTCCTAATTATTACAAAACTTGCATTCCATATACTTTTAGTCTGACTAATTTTAAAACCTTTAGCTTTCAGAGCATCCCACCAAAGTTTTAACTTTGTGTTGACACCGTTTTGAGTCTCATCAATCAAAACTATGTTATTCGTGAACAATATGCACCACGGTACCTCATCTTGTAGGCACTTAGTTAAGTCATTCATAACTAAGACAAAGAGGTATGGGCTCAATACTGGCCCCTGATGTAGACCTTTTATCACTGAAAACTCACTCAAATCTCCACTAGTTATTTGTATACTAGCTAGCGCTCCCTTGTAGAAATCTTGTATGAAATGTCATTTTAAAATTTGGAGGTAAGTTATGAGATTCTTATCTTCAACGCTTCCCCAAATTATTGGAAAACGATGAGGACAACCTCCATACAAGCACATGTATCCTTGATAAGATTCTTTGATGCTTTAGTCGTACTAGGCTATTTAATCACACATTGGTATCTTTTCAGTTTTAATGATTAATTGACTTCGTCATGCGAATTTAGTTGTTGCACCTTATTTTTTTGTTTTTTTTGTTTTTTTTTAATATGTTAACTATTCTATTAATAATAAGTTGTTGCACCTTGTTCTTGCATTTGATTGAAATCTACCCCTTGTTTGGTTCAAAATGAAAATATAAATGCATGTTTTTCAAAACATAGATGTCCATTTGTTGGATTTTCACAAATTGAATCCGAATTTCAATCATTTCGTGGTTGGGGGTAGTTTGGCTGCCTTTTAAGTGTAGTGGACTAGGACTAGTACATTTCTGCACAAGCAATTCAGAATCAGAAAGCACAGAAGGAAGATCCTCCCCCCCCCCCCCACACAAAAAAAGAAAAGGGAAAAAAGGACAGAGAGACCCATCTTTCCAACCAACTCGATCAAAAAACAGAACAGAGAAGAGAAACTCACCAACAAAAAGGGAAGGGAGGGGAGGGGAGGGGGGGGGGGACGGGGGTATCTATTTACTTCTGCAATTTCCAACTGCTAGTGGATATTCTTCCTTCATCAATAACAAGGTGATTATATATTGTGGTGTGTACCAAAGAAAAGCTTTCCTTTGATCTGGTTGTGAGAAAAAATATCTTTGTTTAATATAGAAACTCTATTTGTTGCCTTTAAACTTCAAGGATTCCACTAACTACGATATTAAATTTCAGCCTGAACTTCATCTGGAATTTGAGATTCAAAATTATGACCAATTTCCATTTAAATATGCAAAATTTGTGGATTTTTTGATGAAATTTCAGCCCTAAATTAAGCATATTAATGGGTTGGACCAAACCAAGGATGCCCTTTTTAATTTATTTGAGCTAAACTTCTTTGTGTTTATCCTATCTTGTTCAGTCTTTCCACTTGGGCCTGCCCTTCTCTTAAGCAGTTCACCATCTCTCTCCCTCACCATTTGCACTGTTCCCTTGCGATGTCCAAATTCTTTAGCTATAAAAATGCAATATTTCATTTGCCTCATGAAACCATACTTACACAAGAATTTAGGAAGATAAAACACTCTAAAGGAGCATGAGACTTCTCCAATGATTAATTCCAACTCTTCTTTGTTGCTTCTTCGTCCAAAGCTTTGTCTTTCTCTCTCTCTAGACAGAATTCTGCAATTAGTCTTTGTGAATTCTTGCCAGAAGTTTCACCTCTCTTCATTTCAGGCCTCTGAACACGATCCATAACTCTCCCTGAAATTGATTTCCCAGCCCCTTCCACTGGTAATTGATCTGCTCTCATCAATGGGGAAGGGCTTCCCCTTCCTTCCATTTCTTCATGGTTTGAGCGCACCCCCTTTCTTTGATCCATGTTTCCTGCTCTCTTGGCTATCGAGATATAATTCATTTTTTTTGTTTTTTGAAAGTGTTAACTTTCTACACTGCATTTTCTCTTCAACTGAGCTGAAACACTAACTCATGCCATTCAAGCTTTCTGGAATTTCCAGGCATTCATTGCTTCCATGGATCGAAGCGTTTAGGGCTTGTTCTCCATGGATCAAAGTTTTCAAGTTTTGGTCTTCCCTGAAATGAAATCCATATTATTTTCTGGCACATGAGAGTTCAAAGAGTTCAGCAAGCTCCCATGACTTGGGGTTCCATTGTCCTCTGGTGAAGCTTCTGTGGCCGGAAAACTGGCTGCAAAATTTTAAGGGCGAGAGAGTATCATAGAATCAGGGCAAGAGAGCTGTGGCCTCTGAAACCCCAGGGCTTCTTCCCTGGATGAGAAGACCGTAAGGATTGAGGAGAGAAAAAGTATGGGCAAAGGGTGAAGCAGAGACTCTTTGTAGGAGAGAGGGAGGGGGGGGGACGTCTGGGGTAGGGTTCTGTTGAGAGCATTGGACTTGGAGCATTGACGAACCAGTGAGTTTGCAAATGAAAGATCTGGTCGTCCATTCATTTGTGATGACTAACTATTTAGCTTTTTTTAAGAAAATGCCCAATTGCCAAAATGCTTTGAACCATGGTTTGAAGAGAAATACAAACACACCCTTATTGTATATTAGTTGACATTTTTGTGAAGGTTTTTTAGCTTGATCATAATTTGTTCTATATCACTTTAACTTTTTTTTGAAGTTAAAAATTGGGATAGTCAGCCTTGTTCTTTTTTGAATCTGGTATAGTCGGCCTTGTTGTTTACCCATTTGGATGGATGTGTAGAATATTGTTCATGTTCATTTATTTCTAATTGAAATATGTAGCTCCTATTTGATTGGCATTATATTAAGTGTATGAAATCATTTATATCATTGTACCAGCTGTTCTAAGTATCCATGCACACACTTTTGTGTTGTAACTACATTGGTGGATCTTGTGCAGCCAAGGAATTTCCAGGTATTATAATCGTGGAGGAACCAGAATGGCCAAAATGTATTGAAGCTTCAAGTGCTGTTGTGAACTTAGCTGGGTTGCCTATTAGTACCAGATGGTCTGCTGAGGTTAGTGATGGATATTCTGTTTTGGTGAATGCGTTCATTATGAACATGTTCTACATATTTTCCTTGATATATGTTTTTCTCTAAATTATGTGTTTTTCAAACTTGAAAATAATGTGTATGTAGAATGTCTTCCTGGTGTTGCACTTGTGAATGCCATTATGATAAATATTGTCCTCAACCAGTTGGACTATTGTGTCCATGAAAGCTTGGTTGGCTAGTCTATAATAAATATTGTTCATTTGGGAGGGAGGAGTTAGGTTTCTGGAATTTCTTGCAACCATGAGATGGATTATTGGTGGAATGTTTGTTTTGTTTGCAACTTTCGTTGGGTTTAGGTCCATGGACTTTGGCGCCGTGAGATGGATTACTGATGTAGTTTCGACTTTATGATGTTGCCTGCTTTTATTGAATGAATCTTGTCAAATGAGAAAACTGGGTCCAGACCGATAGTCCTTTTTGTTTTCTTTTTCCTTCTTCTTAGTTGTGCATTCTCATTTTATCATGCAGCCTGCAGATGCCCTAGTGCAATTTAGCATGTATCATAGGCACCAAATTGAAAATGTGGGTGGCATCTCTTTGGACCTAGCTTTCCTTTTGTGCTCCCTAACATTCCTTTTATAAGAGAATACTAATAATTTCAAAGGTGGAACTTTCACTGCAAGCCGGCTTTAAGAATATTGCATGCAAAGGTTTTCCATGTTTGTGTTCTATTAACTCATTGGTGATCAGTTTTCTGTTCACTTACTTTATGTTGTGCTCCATACATCGAGTCTTTCAGATAGTTGTGTGCCTTTCAAAGATGATGAGATTCAAAAGTTCTATTGTTCTTTCATTGCAGATCAAGAAGGAGATCAAGCGAAGTAGGGTCAATACCACCACAAAGGTGATGCCTTGATCCTCTAGATATATTATTTCCTCAAGCAATATGTCCCAAAATACTTGAAGCTTTCGATCATGCAAATTAAAAACAAAGTTTGGTGTGTGAAACATAGGACTCTGCATTTTTCTTTATTCAAGTTTTCTAATTGGATTATGACATTGGTTACTGGAATTGATTTTGACAAGGTGGTGGATGTGATCAATTGCTTAAGCCCAGATGTTCAGCCTAAAGTTTTGGTCAGTGCAACAGCTGTAGGTTATTATGGTACGCTTCTTACAGCAGTTGTGTCTATGCATTTGATATATAATCCATTTATGTGATTCTGATTTTTTAATATCCATTACTAGGTTTATGACAACAGTTTGATCCAGTCATTGTTGAAGTAATTTCCCCAGATAAATCGATATGTTTTTCCAAAAGTTAGAATTATATACATCTCAATTACTCAAGTATGGTCTTCGTGAATTATAGATGTGAATGAAGTAGGTGCTACAATTGAAAATTTTCCTCTTCTGACCCTGATTTCTCTCTCTCCCTCGCTAAAATCATATTTAATCCAAGTTATTATGTCTTCATTGAGAATCTGGCCTTCCCTCTATATGTTCTCTTGAGGAGCATGAGCATCATTTGCTATGGCATTAGAACCAGTCCACTCCTTTCTTGTGGCATTTCACTGTAAATACTTTGGTTCATAAGATAATTGGGTCCATATGTGGGAGATCGGAAGGAAAGAGAACAAAAATGCATGATGGCATCTTCCACATCTTTTTGGCAGCTTCCACTTCCTTGTTATTAATGAAGCTTGAAGTCCAGGATGCAACATTTTTATGTTAAGGAAAATGTTTTCAGAAGGCTGCGGCCCTATGAAAATAAATAAAGTCTCACAGCAAAACTTAGGGCAAAATTGCAGTTCTGGGGATGGAAAACCTTCAAATCGATTATTTTGATCATGAATATTATGGTTGTGAAAATAAATTAGGATGTGAAAAATAGGGTACATTACAACACATTATCTATACCGTCTATCTTCATGTGTTCATGGATCCACAAGATCTGTTCTATTTTTTGAGCTACAGATATCATAATTGGTAGTGGAAATTAATTTTAGAGCCATCATAGAGATTTCCCATGCCCGAAGTGTTTTCCGGACAAGGTTTTTGGGTGAGGCTTTACTTTTTTTTTATTTCATAAGACCTTGGCCTTATAGAAACTGCATCCTTATATTAAATATGCAGTAGACGTCAATTCACTACGGATCTATTTCTTACTGCTTGAAACATTTACATTTTTTGGCCAAATCAAAACTATGAGAGTTTCCTTCCTCTTTAATTGGTTTTAGGGTATTTACAGGTACTAGTGAAACTCAAGTGTTTGATGAGCAAAGCCCTTCAGGAAATGACTTCCTGGCAGAGGTAATGTGCCATGATCTTTCTTTTTTCTTTATTTATTGATTTGTAATTAGGGAATTGCGACATAGTGATGGCATCAGTTAAATCCCTATAGCAAAAATACTTTATTCAAATTTACTGCCAAACCATAAATGGCCCCACTATTTAGAACCTTGATTATACAAATTCCAAGATGCCCAATAAGGTAAACCTTTTGACTAGCCTGGCTTTGGTCTGTCCAACCCATCTTGCCCCCCATATCCTTCTCAGCTTAGGTTTGGAGAACTCGATTTTTGCCAATTTTTTTTTATCTGCCCTTTTATCTCTATTCCTTCCCTTCTTTTGTGAGCAACTCATTACATAATATATGTTGATGCTCTACATTAGCACAGTCATACCCTTCAAACTTGGATTGTCACACAGCATTAGAGCTAGGTATTCTCATCTGTAAATTGGGGCTATTGTGCAATGTGCTGGCTTATGCCTGGTAGATTGTGTCATGTTATTTCTTTTTTTTGAAGTTGTTAAATGTCGTATTAAAAAGGAAAAGAGTACAATGGTAAGTAAAGGATTCCCACAAGCCGGGCCTCAAGCCAAAAAGAATAGACTACCATGAAGGGGCAGCCCTATACAAAAAATGTTTCGTGTCTATAAACAAAAAGTCCCAACGTGGAAGAAGTGAGGAGCCAAAAGAGGACTAGAACATCTGTCCTTTACATGTAACATAGGAAAAGGAAACCCAAAAAACGGTCTATGAGAGACCCGAGCTAGTGGTTGATGCTCCATCTTTAGCTAGTTGATCCGCCAGGGCATTGGACTCCCTCCAAGTATGCTTGCATAAGATGGCAAATATGAGCAATCTCATAAAAAATCAAAGCCAAAGCCAAGTACAAGGGGGGGGGGGGGTTTCACAGTTCGCGCAGCCCAAGAGATTATATTTTGTACATCTCCTTCCACAATAAGTGGTTGTGGCCACGAGGGGCTGAATAGCTTGAGGAGTGCCAATGACTCTGCACATTGAGAGTCAGCGTGGCCGATGTTCTTGGAGTAGGAAGCGAGTAGGTTGCCTTGGTGATCGCGGAAGACTCCACCCACTCCTGGCGGGTCGGGATTTCCAAGGAGCACCCGTCGAAGTTAAGCTTTGTGAGGCCCACTGCGAGGGGGGTGGGGGGGGTGGAAGCTAGTTGCTAGATCTGAAGACCTGAGGCGATTGGGTATGGAGAGTGTCTTTTCATTGGTGGAGGAAGGTTAATGGCCGAGACTCCTTTGAAGGACTTGTGGTTAGAGGCCCAGAAGGCAACCTTCGAGATGATCTTATGAAATAGGGCCGGAGTTTCATGCTTTGGTCTCTCGAAAGATCCTTGCGTTTCTTTCCATCTAGATGATCCAGATCGTGGCTTCCATGGAAGATTTTCAGAGAAGCCTGTCGGCAGTAGGCCATAGAGTGTCCCTTGAAAGGTTTAGGAGTGCCGGTAGGGAGAGAGGAGTGACCTAGGAAAGGCTAAAGAAATGGAGTAGAAGACTCCACAGCTTGTGGGCAAGAATGCAATGTATAAAAAGGTGGGGGTTCGTTTCTTCCTCACAAGTGCACATCACACAACAGTTGGGGATGGGAACTCCCCTCCGTTGGAGTTGATCCATAGTGAGGGCGTTTTCAGAGCATGCAATCCACTTAAAGGCTTGCACTTTTTTGGCGGGGGGTGGAGGACCACACTTGAGCTACAATGGTTCTTGGGGAGTGAGTAAAAGTAGGGGGTAACAAGAGTTTCTTATAGAAGGAAGCCACCGAAAAGGAACCCGAAGGGGATGGGGTCCGCACCAAGCGGTCTGGCCTAGAAAAGGCTAGGAAGTTAGAGTGAAGAAGGGAAGACAAGAAGAGAAAATCAGTGGTTTTGGGGTCAGTAAGGGGGCGTCTGAAGGATGGGTACCTGACTCTAATATTGCTCGAGAGCTGCATCTCATTTGCAACTGTAGAGGATTGTTGGTAGCAAGAGAGAAAATGGAGGGGAAAAGGTCCCTGAAAGGGGTGTGACCCAACCAGAGATCAGACCAGAAGTGGCTGCGGTGGCCTTCCCTAGGGTGGGAGTGAATGGTTTTTTGGAAGAGGTTGAGGGAACACAAGAAAGGCTTCCATGCCTCTGATGCTTTGCTCGGTGTTCTCCCTTCCGGCAGCCAAGTAGAAGGGATCCTTTACTTACAGCGAATGACTTAGGACCAAAGAAGGTCGTTTTGTGTAGCTAGGCGCCACCAGCATTTTCCGAGCAACACTGTATTCTGTTTTCTCAAGATTTGAATGCCGAGACCTCCCAGGTGTTTGGGTTGGCAGACTTCTTCCCAAGAAATAAGGTGGTATTTTGTGGCATCAGTGTCTCTTGTCCATAAGAAGTTTTTCGTCAACTGCTCTAGTCGGTTGGCGACTGATGCTGGCATGTGGAACAGGACATGAGGTACACCGGGGTAATGGCCAGGGTTGCCTTTATGAGGGTAGATCTTCCTGCAAAAGAGAGAAACCACCCTTTCCACCCTGCATGCCGTTTATCAACTTTATTGATGATATGGGCCACTGACTCTTTTTGGGTTTGCCAAGGCCTAGTGGCATGCCAAGGTAACTGGTAGGAAGATCTTCCCCTTTACACTCCCCCCAGGAATGAGCCCTCTGGTTTCCTGCAACGTGAGAGCGACCCCTATCATTGTCGATTTCACCATGTTGAATTTGAAGCCCGTGGCAAACTCGAAGCATTTAAGAAAGAGGCGCAGTGTCTTAATTTCTTGCGGGACAACATTTAAGAAGACGAAGGTATCATCAGCGTACTGTAGGTGGGAGACGGAGGGTCCCCCAAGACTACTTTTGAAGCCAGATAGGAGTACCGACTGGTACATACGAGAAATACACTGGCTGAAGACCTTTGCTGAAATTGCAAAGAGAAAGGTGGATAGAGGGTCTCCTTTCGGAGGCCTCTAGTTGCAGGGAAGTATCCTTTTGGGGTTCCATTGATGAGGATGGAAAACAAAGGCCGAGAATAGCATCCTCTCATCCACTGTTTCCATTGCTCCCTGAAACCCATCCGGGCCATCGTTTCGTCCAGGATATTCTAGTCTACATGATCATAGGCCATTTCCCAGTCGACCTTGAAGATAAGACCCGGTTGTTTGGTCAGGTGTCTGGAATGCAACCATTCGTATGCCACCAAGACTCCATCTGGGATCTGCCTGTCCTTGATGAAGGCACTTTGGGAGAGTGAGATCACGGAGGGGAGGACCTCTTTAAGCCTGGAAGTAGGGACTTTGGATAGGATCTTATAAGTGGAGTTCACTAAAATAATCGGACAAAAGGCCTTAAGTTCTTCAACCGCCCCTTCAAGTTTGGGAACTAGGGCAATGAAGGTTGCGCTCATTGCTTTGTGGATTATGCCTCAGTGCAAGAATTCGTCAAAGAAGTCTAGGAAGTCGGGTCTGAAGATGTCCCTGAAAAGCTTGAACGGGGCCACTAGGAACCCATCCGGGCCCGGAGCTTTATCTTTACCCAGGTCAGCTAGAGCTGCTAGGATTTCAAGTTCAGAAAATGTTGTTCCAACCATTGGACCCAATGGTCAGGAAGAGAAAGGAACTGAAGGTTGGACATCCTGGGATTGGGTCTCGAAGGAGCAGTGTAGAGGGTTTTTAAGAAGGAGATAATGGCTTCTTCAATCTCAACAGGCTGGTCCAGTATCCTGTGTCCAACCTTAATGGTGGAGATGGAATTATCCCACCAACGGCAATTGGCTATCCTATGAAAGAAACCCATATTGTGGTCACCAAGGCGGAGCCACTTGACCCTGGACCTCTGGTGCCAGAATATCTTATGGGAAGAAAGTTATTCCAACTTGTGGTGAGTCTTGAGGTCCGATTCAGAGGTCGAGAGGGTCCGATTTTCTTTGATAATGTCCAGAGGAGGTGGTCCCGTGTAGAAGAGAATAGGAAACTATCGAGTTTGGAGAGTGGGGGTTGAGAAGAGTGGTCGGACCAGGTGTATTGGTTTCCTTAGAGAGGAACATCAATGAGCTCTTTATGTCCGAGACGTCCATCATCCCTTGGGAGAGGTTTGGGTTGGAATTCCTCTCGAATGAGCATCTAGTAATGTTGAAGTCCCCCCCAAGGCACCAAGGATGAGGAAGGGAAGCGACGAGATCGAGCTCGATCCGTCCCAAAGGAGTCTAAGTGCGGCAGAATTAGGGCCGTAAATGGCCATGAATTTCCAAGGAAGGCCGTCCGTTACCCTGGAGAGTAGAACTATAACAGAGAACGTCCCAACATGAGAGGATATCAAGGAGTGTTCAGAAGGGTTCCAGATGACCCAAATGCCTCTAGAGGTCCTTTCAGCGAGCAATAACAGCCACTAACACAGCTTGTGACCCCACACCTGTCTAATAAGTTGGAGAGAGGGGTGGGGTAGTTTTGTTTTAGTGATAGCCATTACATTCAGACGGTGCTTGGAGCTCATATCACGAGCAGCATTGCATTTAGTGGTCTAGCTTAGACCACGGGCATTCCAAGAGAGTAATTTCATCTAGGAAGGAGAGTTGCGTTAAGGGCTGTGAGCCTGGGGGACCTTCATAGAGAAGGGTCTAGGGGAGGGAGTAAGGGATTAGGTCCCGAAGGAGTGGCAACAGACGATGGTCTATCGTAGTTGATACTAGAGATGAGGTTCCTCAGTTCCCTAGAGCCTTTGATACTCACCTTGAGCCTACTTTGAGCGTCGCCTGGAAGAACAGATGAAATGGGCCCTCAGGCCCGCATAGGGGAAGCAAATGACCCTGAGGACTTCCATGATGTTGCCTTGGCAGCAGTCGACCCTGTCCACGTACTCAGAGTTCACAGAAGAAGCTGAGGGGGGGGGATGGCAGTGAGAAATGAGAGTGGGTGGTTGTGGCTGAGCTAGGAGAGGGGGAAGTTGAGCCGGAGAAAGCAGAGGTTGTAGGGTGAGAGGCTGCAAAGGGGTTAGAAAGGTTATCAGCTAGGAGAAGGGTAAGCCTAGACACAGAGGGGTTATGAGGCTGGGAGGCAGAGCGGAGAGCAGGAGGAAGAGGCAAGGGGGCCACGGGGCCAAGGGTGGGGGATTGTAAAAATCAGGGTTAGGGCAAGGGGTAGGGGATGGGGTGGGTAGGGTGAAGTGGTTGTAAGGGTTAAGAGGAGGTAAAATCAGGCCGAGTTGGGTGTTGGTGGAAGGAGGGATAGAGAGGAGCCGGAAGAGGCAAAGGCATTTGAAGAAGGGGGTTAGGGGTGGTGTAGTAGGGAAGAGGGGGAAGGGTTGCAAAGGCTGTCGGTGCCAAAAGGGAGGTGAGAGGGTCAGTAGGGAGAGCATTGACAGGGACGGGTACGGAGGCCACTTGAAAGATGGGAATAAGGTTAGGAGGATAAGGGAACTAGGGGGCCAGAATGGAGGCTAAGGCTGCAGGGTCTGGAGGAGTGGGGTTGTCTGACTCCACCACAAGAAGGCCAGCGGGAAAGTTAGGTCAGTCCATTGGGAGATGAGAAGGGGGTGGAGGTTAAAAAGGTGCACTAGGTTCAGAAGAGGTTGCGAGGGGGGGTTGTGGCTTGCGGTCAGCTAGGCCGAGAGGGGAGTCTGTGGGTAAAGGCGGGGGTTCAGGGGGTGGAGCTAGAGGAGAGGGGGAGACAGGGCACAAGGGGGGCGGTGGCGGTGAAGGGTGAAGGACAACCAGAGAGGGCTGAAAGTAAGAGGAAGAAGAGGGGGGCTGGGTTAAGGAAGGTGGGGATAGGAGTGAGGCATCGTCAAAGGGAGGGAAAGAGGGGGTAGAGGCTGCAGAGGCAAAGGGGAGAAAGAGGGCCTGTTGGGGAGGATCTCGAGGGGCAGAAGCGGGCCCGGGGGGGGGGGGGGGGGGGGGCTTTGCTTGTTTCCCAATTCTTTTCTCTTGTAATTCTCGGAGGCCCAATCAACGGTTGCCCTCTCATAACTTAAGTGGGTTGGATGTAAATGTAAAAGGTTAGCTCACGCTGTGCTAGGAACGAGTTCCCGGACCCATGTAGATCTTTTGAGATCTGTTCTGTGAATTTGTTTCCTTTTTTTTTTTCTGGTTTGCTACCTTATTCTGTGTCATTTTCTATAAAATTTTCCGAAAACATGAATTTGTTTGAGCATCGGCTCATTCTTCTGAATGTGTTGTGCTATGAACTTTTGACAATTATCTTTGTGTATGTTAGTAACTTTGTCATTAAACTGTATCTACGAACTTATTAAAATTTTGTCCTTTTTATGATGTTAAACTCTATGCTATAAATGATCTTAAGCTGGTGATCAGCATCTCACAGTGCAAGTTCTAGTAGGGTATTGGACGTGATGCAATAATTTCTCCTCAATAATATATACTTTCAGGTCTGTAGAGAATGGGAAGCTAGAGCCCAAGGGGTCAACAAAGACGTTCGTTTGGTGCTTATTCGCATTGGTGTTGTCCTTGGCAAAGATGGTGGTGCTCTAGGTACACTTGTTACTTCGCGTTATAAAGCTTTGATAATTTAGTTTTCAATGCTAATTTTTGGAGTTTTGTTGGAAAGTTTTGAGAGCTATTGTTAAGACTTTTCACTATTCTAATTTTTGACATTAATACTGCATCTTATAGTTGTAAACCAAGTTCCGCATTCTTATGTTTCCTTATAGATATTATATATTCTTATATGGTAATCAATCAGAACTGATGAACATTAATCCTTGACTTCCACTTGAATTAATTGCAGCCAGAATGATTCCTCTCTTCATGATGTTCGCTGGCGGTCCACTAGGTTCAGGAAAACAATGGTAAATCTTTTTCCATTTTCTGCACAAAGGCAGGACAATGTGATTTTCTCCATCCTAAGTTGAAAGAAATTCCTTCCTTTATAAAGCTTATGATTTCTATCGGGTGTATATTTGTTGACTAGATATTTTCCAGGTTTTCATGCTATTGAGATGTCACTTTTTGCACAGATTGATGTGGTTCACCCTGAATTAAGACGTTCCTTTTACTTCGGGTTTTTGAATACATGAAAAACAATGTAGTTACACATGCATCTGTCTGAACCTTAATAATTGAAGTGATTTTTTTTTGTATTTCACACAAACACCAGGAAAAAAAAAGGTTTCCTTTTTTCTTCAATTTAAAAGAGATTTGGAATAATTGATGTTAGTCTTTCAAATTGTACTTTGATGATGTTAGTATTTCAAATTTTACTTTGATTTTATTAAAGAAGGATGAGATGGCATTTTATACAACAGATAAGACATTAAAAATAATAATAGAAAAAAAAGGTCACCTAATCTCATTGCCCACAGAAAACCATTAAATGACTACTTAATGCATGGGTTTTGCTGCATGTACTTGGCATTCTGAGTCTATTCCCTCCTCTTATTTTCACCTTGTAAAACCTGTTCCTTTTGAGGTCTCATGAATACATTCTTTTAATACAGTGTCAGCTATAACAAAAAAGTTCATTCTGAGGTTTGTGAAGACATTATGGTATAGATTGTCTAACAAAGGCACAAGTAGGGTTTTAATGGGGTTTTGGGTTATACAGTCACCATAATGGCCTCCCTCCAATGTGATGGTGGGAGGCCATTATGGTCACTTTATAACCCAAAACTCCATTAAAACCCTACTCGAGACAAAGCTTCTCTCTCCCTTTCTCCGGCAAGTGCATCAAATTTGGGGAAACTGTCCCTGTCAATGGCTGGCTTTGGAAGCTAATGGGGCTTCAGGTTGTATCTGGGTTGTTGGGACCCCTCCTCGCACTCCCTCTCTTCCTTGGTGATCGGAGAATTTTCAGTCTTAGTCTCTTTGCTCAGAATTTCAGACGGTTTCCTATGGAAGTTTTCAGCAGTCTACAGCCCAAACTCCCCTTCTCGCAGAGACAGTTTTTGGAGAGAACTTCAACGTTATCCGGTGGTCCTTTGAACGAAACTCCAACCCTAGAATCTCTCCCTCAATGACAACCTTTTTAGACTTCATTGCTCGGAACCAACTCCTAGATGTGCGTCTCCAAGGGGACTGTTTCACTCGGTCGAATCACTTTGAAGACCTCCAATTCTCACTCCTCGGCCCTCCCCAAGCCCATTTCAGATCACATGCCCATTCTGCTTGATACAAATGTCATCAGTCAAGGCCCAAAGCCTTTTCGATTTGAGCTGTCCTGGTTGGAGGAGCCTAACTCCCTGCGCTCATCTCCTCATGGGAGCAAGCCTTTGCCCCACTCATCCAAGGTTGGCCTGGTTTTCATCTACAACGAAAACTACTATTGAAATTGGCCCTCAGGGAGTGGAGCTGTAACCTCCCTGGAAACTTTCGAGAGAAAAAGGGTCCTTACTCGAGGCCATCCACACCTTGGACACTCTCGAGGAATCCCCTGTAGAAAGAAATCAATGCCTAGAAGCGAAGCTTTCTCTCCAATCTGTGCTTCTCAAGGGGGCGGTCTATAAACTTGGCGACCTTAACACCGCCTTTCTCCAAAAAATTGGGAGAAGGCACTCATCGAACGAGCCATAATCTACTTTTTCAAGAACCTCATCACGACACCAGTTGGCCCAAAGCTGAAAATGTCCTCTCTGGCTGTCAAAACTCTATCCCCTGAGAAAACAGAATGGCTCGAGCAACCTTTTGCCTAAAAGGAAATCCTCAATGCAATAAAATCTTCTTTTTTTTTTTAACAAGGTTACATAGGAATGTAACCTTGTCAAAAAAAATAAAAATAAAAATAAATCCTCGATGCAATAAATTTGTTGGGCCAAGATAGAACCCCAGGCTCGGATGGCTTCCCGATTGCTCTTTTCAAATAGAGACTCCTTAGACCTGACTTAGTGGCCTTCTTCGAAGATTTCCACAATAGTGGAATAGTGAATAAGGCTATAAATGCAACTTTCCTCGCCGTTATTCCCAAAATCGAAGGGGTGGAGGAACTTCAAGGCTTTAGGCCTATCAGCCTAGTTAATAGCTCCTATAAGATCATTTCCAGGGTGCTAGCATCTGGAATTCGAGAGGTCCTTGCTTGGCTCATCTCTCCTTCTCAAGGAGCCTTCGTCAAGGATTGGCAAATCCTCGATGGTGCTCTAATTGCACATGAATGCATTCACTCTCAGTATTTGGCCAAATCCCCGGGACTGGTCATCAAGCTAGTTTGGGAAAAGGTGTACGACCACGTCAATTGGGATATACTCCAGGGGATTTTATCAAGAATGGGGTTTGGCTCTCAATGGTGTAGGTGGATGAGGAGGTGCATTTCTTCAACTTCCTTATCTGTTATCATCAATAGATCCCCTAGGGGACTCTTCCAAGCTTCGAGGGGACTTCAGCAAGGGGATCCCCTCTCGCCCTTCCTCTTTTCCATTGCAGTCGAGGTCTTCTGCTCCTTCATTCGGGGTTGTATCGTGAGGGGCTTTCAAGCTAGTACTCGAGGGCCCACCATCTCCACCTTCAATATATGCTGACAATACTCCTTTTTTGTGATGCCCACCCAAATCAAGTAGACACCTTGTGCCTTTTTCTTAGGTGCTTCCAATGGGCCACAGGTGTCAAAGTCAACCTTGCCAAAACTAGTATGGTGGGGGGGGGGGGTGGCCATGAGCCTTGAATTAGTTCCTCGGATGGCCAATCTTTGGGGCTGCAAAGCACAACCCTTGCCTTCTTCCTATTTAGGATTGCCCCTGTGCATTGGCAAACCGTAAAGCTAAGCAATGGTCTCACATTATTGACAAGTTTGATAGATGCTTTGCGGGGGTGGAAAGGCTGATTTCTCTCCCTTGCGGGGAGACTTACCCTTATCGAGGCAACCCTTTCTCTGTTTTGGCACTGAGGGAAGGAAATACCATCTAATAACCTGGGATACCGTTTGTGCCCCAAAGTCTCAAGGGCGCCTGGGCCTCCGTAGACTCAGAGATACTAATGCTGCCCTCATTGGTAAATGGTGGTGGAGATTTGCAGTTCAAAGTAACCATCTTTGGCAAGAGGTGCCATGGCATAAATATAGGTGCCCCCTAAATGCTTGGCTCCCTAGCAATGCCTCTAGTCTTAAGAAGGGATTTTAAAAAAAAAAAATAGAATTAACCTTAAATTGATGAAGAGAGGGGGGGGGGCAAAGAAACAAAGTTTGGGCCATACACAAGACGGAAGCTCCAAGTACAAAGGAAAAATAAAAGAAGAAACAAAAAGCCTTCTTTTTTAAGGTTACATTAACAACAAAAGAAATCCACAAAAAGACGCCGATCCAAAAAATGCCAAGAACCGTCCGCTATAGCCGCTTCTTTAGTAAGGGTGTCAGCCACCTAGTTTGCTTCCCTCCAGGTATGCCTCCATAAGACGTGCATATCCCTGCAAAGGTGGTTAATCTCATAAAAAATGTGAGCCAAAAACCAAGGGGGGAGGAAGAGTTCGTAGCCCAAGTTATGATAGTAATGGATTCAATCCTATGATGTTGGGTAAGCATAAGGGCTTCCAACAAAGCTATAGCCCCCACTTCTTCTTTTTTTGGGTAAGTCAGTGGGGGAGAAGGCCCTCTACCCGTTTTTCCATTAATAAAAGAGCAGAAAAAATTAATTAACGTACAACCCTATAGTAGGGCAATTGCGTCAGATCATGTAATAAAAGAGAGGAAAGAAAATCTCGTGGTCTATGGCGCCACACAGTAGCACCAAGGTCAGCAGATGCCCTATCTGCAACCATGTTTGCCTTTCGAAAAACATGTGTAATAGACCATTGATGAGAAGAAAGTCTGGTGCAACAATTATCTGCAATCGTCTTGAGCCGCCGTAGAGCACTGCATCGATTCTGAATGACATTCACAAGCATGGCCGAATCACTTTCTATCTGTATTGGAAAGCAATTCCTTTGATGAACCAATTGAATTCCTTCCTCAAGTGCCAGAAATTCTACATGATTATTAGAAGCAAAACCAAAATGCTTTGCAAAAGCAGCAATGAAATCAGCCTCTATGTTCCTGATGACTCCACCACCACCTGCTAAACCTGGATTGCTCAAGGAAGCATCATCAATATTCAGTTTGTAATTCTGAGCTTCAAGAAAGGACCACACCACCGGAATAAGAGATTATGACCTCTGCTGACGCCAAGTTATCTGAAGATTACCAATTATGGCCTTTTTTGATAAATGGAAAGACCACTTTTTAACTTCTGCTAGTGCCTGAACATGTAAGATAATCCGTTTCACAATAAGCTCTCTCCTGGTGGGTCTTGACTCAAAGACTCTTCTGTTGCGCTCTTCCCATAGAGTCAGAATGACCAATAGACTTTGAGATGGAAGCAACTATTGAGCCCTGATGGTCTTTGAGGATCGCTCCTATACCCGATGGGCCAAGATTTCCAAGGGAACAACCGTCGAAGTTAAGCTTGAATTGACCTCGAGCAGGGGGTTTCCAAAAAGATACCCAAGTGGGGCTCATTCGGTTATGCTGAAGAGCATGGCCCAATCCTGATAAAAGGCAGCAGTGGAAACCCCTTTGAAACATTGGTGATTGGTAGCCCAGAATACCACTGAGGATTTAAGCTTGACAAAGATAGTGTGCCAGGGAGAGTGATCACCCTGGAAGATCCTATTGTTACGCTCAATTCAGATAGCCCATAAAGACACTGCCACTGCTGGATTCCACAGTAAAATGCTAGCCTTAGGCCAAGGGAAAGGTTGAATGGATGAAAGGATAAGAGGTATAGTGGCCGGGAGTACCCACTGAACTTTGAAGAGGCATAACAGTTCCCCCCATAGGTTAAGGGCAAAGGGGCAATGCAGGAACTGGTGGGCGTTGGATTCCTCATCTGCCATGCACAGAGCACAGTGATTGGGTATTGGAATGCCTCTTCTTTGAAGCTGGTCAACTGTGAGCACCCTCTGAGAGAGGGCCAACCACATGAAGATCTGAATTTTTGGGGGGAGCAAAAGAGGACCATGCCTGCACGGCTAAAGAGATGGGGGGTAAGGGATTTTTATCATGTCTCAATCACTTGTCCACCAATATTGCTTCCGACCGAGAGTAGGGGACATAATTGCTTTCTAATCGGACACTTGGATTGGACATGTTCGCCTTTGGGATTCTTTCCCCTCCCACTTCCTCTTGGCTCGTAACCCCCATTCCTTGGTCCCTAAAAATTTCGAACCCTCGCCCCTTGGGAGGGTATGGTCCCCAAACTTCAGAAGGCCCCCCAATGACCTTGAACTGCCTGCTTTTTCAGAGCTGCAGGCCCTACTTCACTCCTTTCTCCCTCTCTCGCTCGTGGATAAGGTAGTTTGGACCCCCGCCCCTTCAGTGTTTTCTCCATCTCCTTTTTCTACAACGTCCTCCTCAGGCCCTCCCAGGTAGCTTCCACTCATCCAACTTCAGCGAGTAAAGTGTGGTTCTCTCTTGTTCCCCTGATAATACAGTTCTTCAATTGGGTCACAATCCGCGAGAGGGTCTTGACGGTAGGCCAACTACAAAGGAGGGGAATGCAAATCCCCAACCGGTGCATCATGTGCCCTAACAATGCCAAATCCAATGCTCATCTCTTTCTGCCTTGCGAGCTCGCCTTCCAACTTTGGGGCTCCATCCTTCTTTTTAGATGGTCTTGGGCCACCCCACAGATTCTCCTGCCTGCCCCCCCTGTGGGCCTATCAGGCATTGTCTTATGGAGAGCTACTGTTGCTACTGCCCTTTGGGTACTATGGGTAGAAAGAAACCAAAGAACCTTTAGGGGGAGTATACCCATACCGAAACTCTACTGGAAAGGTGCTGTCACTGGTCATCTTTTGGGCGATCAACCACAACTTTTAGACACCTCTCTCTTGCAGACGTCCACCAAAATTGGCAGGCCTCACTCTTCCTTAAGCCTTCCCAAATCCCTCGGGCCTGTCGTTGGTCCCCCCCTGCCAATGGACTAATTAAGTTTTAACTTCGATGGATGTTCCCTGGGCAACCCGGTCCATCGGGCATCGGGGGGATTTTCCGAGACAGTACTGGCCAAACCTTGTTCTCCTTTTGCACTTCTTAGGCCTCACTGACTCCAATTTGGTAGAGGCAGCGGCCCTTCTTATTGGGTCTTAGATACTTTAATAGAGATTGGGATAATTTTTTGATAATCGAAGGGGACGCTGTCAATGTTATCACTTGGGCCCCTAGATCAACCCCATGCCCTTGGAGGCTTGATCACATTTTAGACGAGATTTTTTACCGAAGTTCGGAATTGCATATTGTGTGGAGGCATACCTGGAGGGAGGCAAACTCCATTGTGGGCACCCTCAATAAAGTGGGCACGAATGGTTCCAACCCCCTGGGACCCTCTCGATAGCCTCTTGAAATGTCTCAACGAGCCCACACCTCAGTTTGATAGTTTCTTTAACACCTTTGCAGCCTTATGGTCTGTGTAGAATGTTTGTATAGTTTTTGTACTCATAAGGGTTTTTGCCATCGAGCACCCGATTTGTGGGTGGCCGACTTTTTGTACACTTCTTATACTCAATACATCAGGTAGCTTTCTCAAAAAAAAAAAACAAAAAAAAGGCCTCCTACTTATGTTGTACTTTCTTTTGTGTTATTCAACAGCCAACAGCTAGATGATTGTTTCTTCTTATGGATGAATTGCTGACCATAAACAGGCAAATGATTGCTGCAGGTTTTCCTGGATTCATTTGGATGACCTGGTTAGCCTTATTATGGAAGCTTTATCAAATCAATCATATAAAGGTATTACCAATAAACATGCTTCACCTGCATGATATTTGTATCACAGATATTCAAGTTCCGAAGACATGACCTTTGTTGTTCTTCTCAAAGAAAGAGTCTATCTACTCATATTTTTGAGAAACTTTCAAAGACAGATGTTCATTGATGAATATTAATAGACAGCTGAAATTTATCTGTAATACAGAAAGTGTACAAATACCTGGTGCTCTCAGGTTTACCTTCACAAGTAAGAAACCCCTAAGGCAGTTGGTACCCTAATATGCGGAGTTGGAAAATCTACAAATCTCTTTTGTTACTTCTGCTAAAATTACAACTTTCATTTGATTTCCGTTAATCTGATTTCAAGTAGAGGTCCATAATATTCATCATTAACGTGTTCCTATTTTATAATAAAAAATGTAAAACTAATTTTATTCTCTTCTAAAGAGTTGGGGTATTAGTAGGGGTCAGGAAGAGCCTATGAGAAAGTGGTTCCTAATAGCTGCCTCCCATACTGGAAGAAAACCAACTACTGAAGAGAACATGGTCGAACGCCTTCCTAGGTAAGGGCATTGGACTATGCGATCCAAGCTGAGTCACCTAACATGTAGCAGAGATGTTTGGTTCATGAAACAAAAGACTATGATCATTTGCTTTCCAAGAGAAGCAGGGCAACCTTTTGATAGGGCGGGAAGTCTACTATTAGTCCATTGAGTTCTGGAAAGCCATAGTGCATTGGGTCATCACTTACCACCATCCACTAAAATAAGGATGTTGATGGAGAGTGGCACACAACGGAAAAGGACATGGCTACAATGGTCCTCTCTGACTTTCGCCATCACCTTCCATCATTCCATAGGACTGTCATGAGCACTGAACTGTGGTTTTCCCTTTGTACATTCCTTCGAAGTGTGAAAGTTCTATAAACTTCATGAAACTTTTCTGAAGCTGATATTTATTTGTATTCAGGAGTCATCAATGGCACTGCTCCAAATCCAGTGCGGTTGGGTGAAATGTGTGAGCAGTTGGGTCGAGTCATGGGCAGGCCATCGTGGCTGCCAGTCCCAGATTTTGCTCTCAAGGCAGTCCTTGGTGAAGGGGCTTCTGTTGTGAGTATTAATTATATTCTGTTTGTATGGTCCTCCATTTTTTCTAAGTATTCTAAACACATTTATGTATTTTCGAATTCTAATCTACTGGGTCATCACCAGCCAATGAAATGATGGATTGTGGAGAGTGGGATCCACCATTTGGGTAATGTCCTGTTTTGGTGGATCTCTCTCTCTCTCTCTCTCTCTCTCTCACACACACACACACCATTTAAGTGGGTGGTGAACCATTGGACTATGACTGCTCCTGATAAACCTTGTGTGCCTATTTTAGTGAAACCGTTGAAAATAGAAATTACTTTATGGCTTCGCCAAAGAAAAAATTCACTTCTAGTCTTCAAAAAAAGTGTATACATTTTTTTCTGGTCATTCATGTGAATTGTCTTGGAAAATTTGCAGGTTTTGGATGGACAAAAAGTTCTTCCGAAGAAAGCCCAAGAGCTGGGTTTCTCGTTTGACTACCCATATGTCAGTGATGCCCTTAAGGACATCATAACATCCGACAAGAAACTAGTCCAAGGACAGGTCAGAGCACCATAGATGTTATGTTATGGTGCTCTTCATCTCAAAGTAGGCTTGCAAATCATAATTTCATGAACAATATTTGATTAATGGAAGTTTATAATTCTCTATCCTAAAATTTGTAAGCTTGTTCTTTCATTCTTTTCTGGAAAAGTCCATGTTCCTCATTAAAAGCACTGAAATTGTATCAGTGCGATGCATTGTGAGCATTCAGGCTTCAGGTGGAAGTTTGAATGATTGAAAATTCAGAAAGCCATACAAGTTGGCCCTTCCATGTATTTGGAGGAATTAATCATCTTTTTTATTAAACAGACAACAGGAACACTTAGTACCACCATCATAACTTCTTGTCAGTCATATACAATTGCAATGTTCAGCATGTAGTCCCTTTCATGCATAGATTGCCAGTTTTTCTAATGGAACTTTTGGCTTCAAAATTTTAGATATTTGGCAGTCTCCCATCCCCAATCCCCACTTGTGTAGGTGAGCAGATTCCATCTCTTTGAGGTGGTCCTATCACTCTTATTGGCAAGGAGCAGTCTCTCTCTCTCTCTGAGCAATTGCCTTGAAATAGCTTTAGAGAATAATTGGGTATAAATTATTCCCTATTTCATTTAACCAGAAGAAATGTCTTGAGCCATCATTTCAGTTTATTAAGAGTGGACCTTAGCTTGAATTTCTAAGGCTTTCAAACTTGTTGGTGTCCCAAATATGTCAGCATCCAGCATATCTGCACTCCCATAGAAGATAGACAAAGGCCAGACATTGAGTGTCCCTTGCATTAATTTACCTGATTCGTACGACCAAAACACCCCTACTCATCATGGAACTTTGGGTTTCTTAAGTCTTGTCTCAGCTTTTTCCTTTTGTCCATTTCTTTATTAAAGTCTTTGGCCACATTCACTTAACTGTTTACATTTTACTCTCGAATTTTTTACTTTTTTACTTGCATTCTCCTTTTGGGTTTTTGGGGGTGATGCATGATAGCATCTTTATTTGAAGGAAAATTGTTTCATGCGGGCTGGACCGCATTTCTACAATGCGGTCCCAAAGTATAAAGCATCCATCTTAAAGATGGATGCAAATAGGTGATCCATCTAAGAGCACTTGAAACTAATGGTCCAAATGTTTTCTAAATAGAATTATTATTTTTAATTTTCAAAATATATTTATTTTTTCATATTCATGATCTCCATGTTAGAGATTACATGTCCTTAAAAATTAAGTAAAAAAATCAATCTCAAAATAAAATTTTTAAGAGGTGATTAATTTCTACATGGACTCATAGAAAATATGTCCTTATTTGAATCCAAAACACAATCTAATTTCCTTGGGCTGTTTATGTTTTGGAGGAGTGTGCTCCAAAAATCAGTTTTTTATTTCATTTCAACCATAGAGTGGTTTCTATAAGGTTGCAACCTTAAACAATCCAATTAAGACACACCTTCAAATTTTATCGTAACTTGTAATTTTGGTGTAAAGAATTTTTAGGATTATCCCAAAATCTATTTTCATATCTAATTATAAAATTTTAAACTTAAAAAATGGTCAAAATCAAGTACATCTATAATCATATGAAAATATGGAAAATGGACGGTCTAGATATTGTACTGTGAAATGCACTATATCTAGGACTCAAAATCTTTTTCTTTTTTCATATTCATACATCTTGTTGTCGAGATGATCGATTACAAGGTTTCTCTATATTAAAACAATCTTTTCTTATGGATTTTTGAGGTGCATTTGTAATGCTACATTTTAAGGTTGCAACCTTATATAAACTTTTTCCATCATAGAATTGTACAAAAAAATTCAGTAGTTACAAAGGTTGTAACGACCATACCCTATTATAGAGCTAATTTTTTTGTCTTCCGTGACTCTCTCTCACACACATGCACATACACGCATGTGCACACACATTATTATAATCATCTTGACTGGTATACTGCATTTGCATCTTTTTTGAATAACAAACTTTTATCTTATGATTTTGCTGTTGTTTAAATGTAAACTTCCATGTTCTAAAGCCTGTAATATCACTATTTGCTTTGTTTGTTTCGATGCTTTTCTATTTCATGTGTTTTTTTGTGTTACTCATTTTCTGGTAAGTCTGTAAATATATTGAAGCATGGACAGACACCCATGTGTTCTTTTCAGGGACGTCTTAAATATGAAGAAGCCTTTCTCTCTCTTACTCCAATGACTTCTGCATCCCTTTACCACTCTTTCATTGCTAAAGCTTGCAGTACAACATAAGTGGGGAGCATCATGGTTAAAACCCAAAAGAGAAAAAAATGAAAAAGTGAAAAGTTCATCAAAGCTCATCCTCTACTAATCAAATCAACTTGCTCCACTTTACCAACACCCCATCATCCTTCCCAACTATGAGCTGTACTCTCTCTCTCTCTCTCTCTCTCTAAATCAATCGATGTGCCCTCCTTTTTCCACACTTATCATCCTTCCTTATTGTGAGCAGTAATCTTTCCCTCCAAAACCATGGTTTGCAACCATTAAAAAAAAGAAGTTTATATACGGGTCGCATGTTGCCATGCACACATATCTCATCATAAGCATGTTATCATGCATACATATCGTATCAGAAGCATGTCATCATGTATGGATAATATAACATAACCATGTCTCTATGAATCATATTAGAAGCACATCATACATATAATCACAAAAAATATTAGCTTGTCTAGAGCATGCTATACATATAATCATCACTATGTCATTTTATCATGTTTATCAGCTAAAGAGATATTTTCATGTCGATAACATGCTATATATCAATGTAATAAACATCATTATGTCATATTATCATGTAATAGACATCACTAAACAATTAAATTAAAGGGCACCTCAAAAATTTAATAAAACAAGTTATTTCGATGCTAAAAAATCCTCAAATTGATCATCTCGACCTCAAGATGTATAGACATGAGAAAAAATGGATTTCAAGTCTTGGACATAGTGTATCTTATAATGTGTTTTCGGATCATCAATTTTTAAGTTTTTCAAGTGTTCATGGATCTGCTTGGTTATGTCATATTATCATGTAATGACATCACTAAGCAATTAAATTAAGGGGCACCTCAAAAATTTAATAAAACAAGTTATTTCCATACTAAAAAATTCTCAAATTGATCATCTCGACCTCAAGATGTATAGACATGAGAAAAATGGATTTCAAGTCTTGGACATAGTGTATCTTATAATGTGTTTTCGGATCATCAATTTTTAAGTTTTTCAAGTGTTCATGGATCTGCTGGTTATGTCATATTATCATGTAATAGACATCACTAAGCAATTAAATTAAGGGGCACCTCAAAAATTTAATAAAACAAGTTATTTCCATGCTAAGAAATCATCAAATTGATCATCTCGACCTCAAGATGTATAGACATGAGAAAAAATGGATTTCAAATCTTGGACATAGTGTATCTTATAATGTATTTTCGGATCATCAATTTTCAAGTGTTCATGGATCTGCTTGGCCTACAATATTTTTGATGTTTTAAATTCTATAATTAGATATGAAAATAAATTTTCAAGCCATCATAAAGATTCTCGAAACAACATCTTTCAACACTATATGAAGGTGCGCCTTATTTTGATTGTTTAGGGCCTAGGCCTTATACAAACCACACCCTTAAAAAGGAAAAAACCCAAGATGTCTTGAGAGGGGACCATGAAATTTAAGTTACAGGACCTTATATATGTTGATAAAAACTTCCTCTAAACTTAATTAAAAGGTCTACACTAAATTCTGGTCTTTAGCAAAAATAGGAACTTCACAAAATCATGAGTTAAAACATAGTAATAGAAAATAAATGTTTCATTACATCACTCTTCATATCCAAGTTCAAACTAAAAAATCATTTGTTTTATTTTCATAATTGGAAAATTTTCGTAATGTGGAAAGTGCCCGCCATATTTTGGTTCAAGGCACGTGAGTTTGCACAGGGGTTAATGATAACCCATGTGCAGTTAAAACCATGTAAAAAGTACAGAGGTAAAGCCACAACAAAAGTAAAACTTGACCAGAGGAGGGGCTTTTTATTCGTCTTCTTTATTAATATTTAAATAATGAATAGAAAGAAAGAAAGAAAAAGACACTATCCTTATAAATTCTAGCAATACTTTACACATGCTTGCTCTGAAAAAGCTTTTGACTAAAATGAGTCAAAACAAAATATTTTCTGTATCATATCTTGAAGTGAATGTGTTGCTCTCAGCAAAAGTTTCTATTATGGGGGGGGGGGGGTGGGGCATCTTCCGCGAATGCGGCGATGCTTTGTGTACCTTTTTTTTCTTTGAATTTTGGTTTGAAAATGGATATGCCAAAGCAGCCCGAAGTGCAGTAAACATGGGAGAAAGAAGAGCACTATCTCTTTTTATACATTCCCGCGGGAGTAAGAAATCTTTTTATGCAGGAAGCTACAACAGTAAACATAGGAGAAAGAAGAGCACTGTCTTTTTTTTATACATTCTTGTGGGAGTAGGAAATTTATTTTTTCGACCGGAAGCGGTTTTCATGCAATAATCGTTTTGCATGTTTTCGCAAGAGCATGAAATCATTTCATATGGTAATTTGTTTTGCAGGGGAGTCTTTTCTCCTTGAGCCCCTGGGTGGGCTTGGGTCTTGGTCTGGACTAATGGAAGGCCGAGTCGGGCCCAGAGCTTGCCTAATGTCCATCGGCGCTGAGCCTCACCCTATGGACTATATACGCTTCTGTGGCCCGGTTTAGCCTGACTGGGCCACCGGGCCCATTGCTAAACTTACTTCTCCATACATTATAAAACAAGTGGAATACGTCTCCTTGTAGGAGAAGAGAGGCTATTTTTCAATACTAGGTGGCACAATTGAAATAGGTCAGTGCTAGTGTTAGGTCAGCATGAGGACCCACATGTCACACGTAGAGGTAGAGAGGGAGGGGAAAAGAGATCAGATTGTCAAAGTAGAAATTGGTGGGACAAAGGATTTATTTGTAAGAGGGATTTATTCTCGAGGGATATGGAAGCTTGTTCTCATGCAAACAAGGTAGTAGAAATTGAAGAGTAGAGACGGGTTGTGCATACAAAGAGAATATTTAATTTTAATATAATGAGGTCACAATCATTTTAGCTGTTGGATTTTAAATTTAGCTGTATCGATTGTGTCATTCATTAAGCTTAAAATTAGAAAAAAAAATATTTCGAATTTTTTCACACCCCAAGCCATCCAATTTGGCCAAAGTAGCAATTTTGACTTCTTTGTAATAAAGATAAATGATCTCATAGTAGACAATCCCATATATATTGTTAGGGTATTTCTTTAATGTATTCAACATATTTGGACAATTATTACCCTTGCTCCGTAATATAAAATTTTCGAGTAAGGATATTTTCGTAATTAAGAGGGATATAATATTTATCAAAAACTAGTGGCATTTTATTTGTCGTTAAAAAATAATTAATGTCCCATGTGGGTGACATCTCACTTCATGTCGATGATGTCACTTTCCACTACAATCAAGCTTTTACCTAGTGAGCGAGAAGAAATGTACAATATCTTAGGGTTTATGGGGGAATCCATTACAGGTTGAAAGATTTAGCTCTCTTTTTAAGTCTACAAAGTGTCTAACTAAAAGATCCCAAAGAAAATTATTCTTTACTCCGTTTATCTTATCTAATATTTATATATGAGGGTCCTATAGAATCTTTTCTCTTTATATATTTACAGAAGAAAACCGAAAAACCTAACTTGCTCTTTCAAAAACTCCAACCACAATTAATCCTAATCCTTCATTTATTTAAAATGAAACTTCCAACCCTACCACTCAATTCTCTACAATTAAATTCAAAACAAATACACTAATAAAAGACCACATAACTTAAACCTAATTTTGGTCTCTTAAACTATTAAATAAAATCAGAAACCCTAATTGCATTATAAGCATTCATATTCTTGTTCATTGTCCTTTCCGTAATGCATTTTCATGAATGGATTATTGGTGAAATTGAATTTAGTTAGGTAATTCTACAGTCAATTGAGAACTTATTTTTCAATGGAGTTCACCACTGATGTTTAATAGTGGTATCCTGCTCTAGAGAACTGCTCTGACAATTATGCTTTGGAAAATTTGGAAGGAAATGAATAGCCAATGTCTTTGAAGGATTGGTAAATGAATGTAAATAGAAGTAAAAAAATTCAGATCATCATTGCAGTGTTATGGCTGGAAATGAATTCAAAGGAATCTACAAGGAAGACCTTGTTGTTTTACTTGAAACAGGTACCCAACTGTGTACTAGGAACCTAAAACATAATGCATGGCAACCTCCTTTGGACTACCCTAATAATGGTGAATATCTATCGTAGGGTCCTATTATTAATTCAATTGTCCATCATGGATAAAGTATGCCTAGATCTAGAGTTTGAAAATATTGCTGATCCCGATCGAAATTGTCCTTGCTTATTTATCGAATCAAGAATCCCTCATAATTGAAAGCGTTTTCTCTCTCTTTTTCTCTTGACAAATTTCTAGCAAATTGTTTCTCTATCATTAATCTACAATAATTATTTCTTTCATTTATCTCACCCGAACAATGTTTTTCATATTAAAATCGAGAATATATGAATGGCTCAAGATCAAATTTGGGAATTTATTTCACCATTGATGTAACCAATTATGTGATTGAGAGTATTTTATAGTTTTTCGCTTGACTTCTCTAAAAATTTTCCCATTTGATTTTTCTATCATTGATGTACAATATAGTTATATAAATCATAGGCTCAAATTTTTTAGGGTTTTATCCTTTGCTCAGAACCTGATCTGTCATTTTTTTATTTTCTTTGTTCTGTTTCATCTATTTTTGTTTTCAAATTATGGATAATTTTCATTGCCTCCCATTGGTCTACATGATGACCTCATTAAAAATTTTGAATAAAAAACTCTAATTACCCAAGTTAGATAAACATATTTCAAAAAAAAAAAAAAAAAAATTCATGGGTGTGGCTTGTATAAGGTGCCAATCTTAGACACTCAAAAGAAAGTGCACTTCTAAATCTTGTTAGAAGATGCAGCTTGGGTGTTAGAAACAATTATGATAGCCTAAAAAGCTACTTGTACACCAGCGGATACAAGAGCGTCGTGATGACCCGCGAACGTCAATCTTTAAGCGCACCGGACCAGAAAAAACGAAAAACGAAAAAGCACATTTTTAATTTTAAAGTTTCATTTTTCATATTCATGATCGATCACCTTAGCCTACATCATGCATCCCTAAAAATTTAGATAAAAAAATCCTTGTTTAAGATGGATTTTAGAGATGAAACGCACTAGTACATATGAAATCGGCGGATAGTACTTTGACAAAATCATACTCAATTTATCAAGTTTCCATTTATTAAATTTAACTCTAATTTAACTTAAACCTTAAAGAAAAAGTATACAGTGAGATCTTTTATATTTAGTATAAGGTGGTCAAAATTAATATTGACAATTGGATGTGAAATTGGATGGCTCCATTTATTTCATTTAACCAAGTTCAATCTTCAAAAAAAAATTTCTCGAACTTTGTGACACACCCAAGTTATCAGATTTCACATTCTATAGTTGTACATAATTGTGACCACCTTCTTTAAAAAGTAAATGGTCTCATTGTATACAATCTCATTCTTAAATATAAGAGTTTTTTATATATTTGAAATCTTTCATCAATTTGAATAAAGGAAAATTATTTCATGTGGGCTAGACCACATTTCTACACTATGCGGTCCCAAGGTATAAAGCGTCCATCTTAAAGATGGATGCAAATAAGGGCTCCCTGTAAAAACAATTGAAACTAACAATCCAAATGTTTTTTAATAGAATCATTATTTTTAGTATTCACAATTTAATTAATTTTTCATATTCATGATCTCCATGTTAGAGATTACATGTATTTAAAAATTAGGTAAAAAAAATCTATCTCAAAAATAGATTTTTAATATGTGACTCATTTCTACATGGGCTTATAGAAACCGCGTCCTTTGAATCAATCGTTAAAATTGAGATCCAATCAAATCGGCGATCCAACCGTGGATCGATTCTGGTTGCAGATTGTCTTTCCAAAACCTGCCCATAAGGTACTCCTCACTTATACTAAGAGAGAGAGAGAGAAGAGGGGGTAATCACATGGTTGGCATTTCCCATATTACCAAAACTAGGGAAGATCACATGGAAGATTATTAAGGGATTGTAATGTGGGATGTGTGGAAGGAACGCAACAGAAGGGAAAGGTGCTACCAGTAGAAGTAGTGTTAAGTAACATTATCCATTGCTGTTGGAGTTGGCTCTTTGTTACTAAAGAGGGAGGGGGATCTCCGAGGTAGATGTGCGACTTAACCTTGCAAATTTGCTACTTTCCCATAATGCTAAGCCTAGGCTAATTAGGTGCTGGGATCCACCAGTTCAGGGTTGCTTCAAACTTAATTTTAATGGTAGCTCTTGAGGCAACTTTGGCGCTGCAGGTATAGGAGGTGTGGTTAGAGATTGGAATGGAATGGTAATTTTTGGTTATGCAAGCTCTTTTTTTATGGCCTATGGTATTTCATCTCTGAAAATCTGGGCAAACACTGTATGGTGGAAGGGATTTGTTGAATGTGGCGAGATGGTATAGGAAAGAGCAGCGATTCTCCTAGGAGTTTCGCTCCATTATGGATATGGTGGGTGGTTTGGCGATATCTTTTCACCATATTTTTCGGGGGGCCAAGTCCTTTGCCAATGGTCTTGCTAAAAGAGGAGTTACTCCTGAGTTTTTCTTATGTGCTTATTATGTTGATATTTTGTAACATATTTTAGCAATAAAATTTCATAACCTTTGTCAAAAAAGAGAGAGAGAAAGACAGAGTAAACTGTAGGAAAATGAAGCAGATAGTCCGTACTATGGGCGATTGTGGAAAAATGAAGCATCAGGTGGTCCGTAGGATGGACATTAACCCTAATATATGGGCTGGTATTGCGTCGACAGCAAGTGGACGCTTAAGAGGTGTACATACATCTTTTAATAGTTCAGATTTAGCCATGCTCATCCAAAGGCCAATATAATGAATTTTTTTTTAAAAAAAAGTTTTTATTTAAAAATAATGTTAATCTGAAATTTTGGTTTTAGGTTCATTTTTATAATTAAGATTGAATAAAATTAATAAAAAATATTTGAATAAAATATAGTAACTAAAATAAATTTAGAAGTATTTTAGTAAGGATGAAGTTTCTAGGGCTTAGGCTTTATGAAAACAAAATAAAGCCTCACCTCAAATCTTCATCCAAAAAGCACTTTTGGCATCCTAAATTCCATGATGGCTCTAATAGCAATTTTAAGTACCTACAATAAAATTTGAAACTAAAAAAATGATACAAATATTGTGACTTTGTGAACGCTTATTTTTAGGGCTGAATAGATAGTCTAGATGATTTGTTGCAATATATATTATTTTTGGAATTTGAAATCTTAATTTTTTTCATAACCGTAATATTCAAGCTCATATGATCGATTTAAAAGTTTTCCAACATGAATTGCAATTTTCCATGAGTTATGAGGTGAAGTTGTACTTGTTTTGATAGGGCCGCAGCCCTCTCAAACCATTTTCCAAGGACTGCACCAAAATACAAGACTAAGTTTTGGCCGTTAGATATGGGCCATACGAGATCTCAACCATTAGAGGGGTGCTTGTCCACCCGTCCACATCATGTGGACGGGATACTTTTCCAATATCAAAACTGACAGACAAGTTCCTAAGAACAAGAACTGAACAGCATTTTCTCTCCAAAAGTTTTTATACTTCCGTCAGAGTATATTATCCATATACTCCCCCGGACAAAACTTACATTAGATATCAAATTTTAGGGATGTGATCTCTAGAACCTTGCAAACTAACCTCAAACGAAAAACAAATTCACTCTCACTATCTACGTGCTTTAAAAATAAAAACATTGGATGAAAACCATTCAATTTCCAGATGAAACAATCCAGATGTTTATGAACTCAAAATCCCGAACATTCAAATAAAAAAAAAACCCCAAAATTAGTGTTTCGCCGGAGAGAGTAAATGTACAGTGAGTACTCCAGAGGGAGCAAAGTACAGGCGCTCATTTTTTCTGAGAGAAGAACTGAGCTATATTGTCAGCATTTTGCAAGGGTACAGAAGTCTACGACAAAAGAAACGGAAAGAAAAAAGATTTCATCTTTTCAAAAGAGAGAGAGAAAGAGCAGAGGGAGAGGGAAGACCAGCCGGCCTCTGTGTCACCTTTGGGCCTCCGCTCTTCTCCACCCAACGCCATTAGAGGTGCTCAAAACTTCAACAATAACAGTAACAGCAAGAAGAGAGAGAGGGGAAAAGAAGAGAGGGAGAGGGAGAGGGAGAGGAAAAGAAGAGAAAGAGAGAGACACTTCCCATGACACAGCAGCTCGAGAAACAGAGACCCAAGAAAGAAGAACAAGAGAGAGAGTTCACATCATGTAGATAGAGAACCAGTGGAGAGACAAGAAGTACAGAGCGAGAACAAGTAGACAGATAAGAAGTCTAGAAAGAGAGTACACAGAAGAACAAGTGCAGAGGCAAGAGGAAGAAGCAGAAGAAGGAAAAGAGAGAAAACAGAGTCATGAACCACCACCCAAGTAAGTAGAACCCCCACAACCTATACAATGCACACCCCAACTCTCTCTCTCCTCCTCCTCCTCCTCCTCCTCCTCCATTTCTCCTCCGGCCTCTCAGCCCTCTCACCACCACCACCACTAAAAGAAGAACAACTCAAAGCCCTTCTCTCTTTCAAGCTTGGCCTGGAAGACCCATTAAACTCTCTGTCCTCATGGACTCCTCTCTCCCTTTCGGCCCCCTGCGACTGGCGTGGTGTCCTCTGCTCCTCGTCTCTTGTTGTCGCCCTCCGACTCCCTCGCCTCCGCCTTCGAGGCCCAATCGCTCCGTCTCTCTCTAACCTCTCCTCTCTCCGAAAACTCAGCCTCCACTCCAACTCTCTCTATGGTCCCCTCCCTCCATCTCTCTTCTCCAACCTTCCCTCTCTCCAGTCCTTCTCAGCCTCTAACAACAATCTCTCAGGCCAAATCCCTCCCTCCATTTTCTCCTCTCCCTCTCTTAGACTCCTCGACCTTTCATCAAACTCGCTTTCGGGCCAAATACCAGAGAATGTATCAGTTGCATCAAATCTTCAGGTTCTTAATCTTTCGTTTAACCAACTCGTGGGGCAGATTCCTGCAAGTTTGGGTGAGCTTTCAGGGCTAAGGTTTTTGTGGATTGATGAGAATTTATTGAGTGGGAGTGTGCCTTCAGCTTTGGCCAACTGCTCTTTGCTTGTCCACTTTAGCACGCAGGGTAATGGTCTTGTGGGTCAGATTCCGGCCGCCTTTGGCTTGCTGCCTAATTTGGAGGTGTTGTCTCTTAACAGGAACTCTCTTTCTGGTACTATTCCTTTCTCTCTCTTTAACAATAGGTCTTCACCATTGAGGGTCTTGGAGCTTGGGTTTAATGGGTTTGATGAGGTGGGTTCGCTGGGAAATGGGGCTTCCGTTGTGGGTTCTCTGCAAGTTCTTGATCTTAGAGGGAATGTGATCAATGGGTCTATTCCTTCATGGTTTGGGAGTTTCAGTTCATTAACAGATTTGTACCTCTCTAGCAATGTTTTCTCTGGTATTCTGCCGGATTCTTTTGGACAGCTAACTCTTCTGCAGAGGCTGGCACTTGCCGGAAATTTGTTAACAGGGAATTTTCCGGAGGTGATTGAGAGTTTTACACAGTTGCAGGTGCTTGATCTTGAGGACAACCTGTTTTCTGGCAAGATTCCGGCAAGTTTGGGCTCATCATTGAGAGCTCTGAGGGCTCTGTCTCTTGGGGGAAACCAATTTTCCGGCGCGATTCCAGCCAGTTTGATCAATCTCTCTTCCTTGGAGACTCTCTCTTTGAGGTCTAACAAGTTGAGTGGGAATATCCCTGAATACCTCACCCAACTGAGCAACCTGACTGTTCTAGACCTAAGCCAAAATAGGTTTTACGGCGGGATCCCTCCGCAGATTGGGGACTTGCAGAGCTTGCGAGATCTGAATGTGAGTGGGAACCAACTTTCCGGCAAGATTCCCCAAAGCATTGGGAACTTGTTGAACCTTCGGGTTCTTGATTTAGGCCAGCAAAATCTCTCTGGTGAGCTGCCTTCTGAACTCTCTGGCCTGCCTAATTTGCAGGTCCTTTCCTTGCCTGAAAACTCATTTTCCGGTGAAATTCCTGAAGGTTTCAGTAGCCTCTCAAGCTTGCAATACCTTAATCTGACATTCAACCATTTCTCCGGCCAAATCCCCCCTGCTTTTGGTTTTCTACAATCCCTACAAACTCTCTCTCTTTCTCATAACATTCTTTCTGGTGGGATTCCAGCAGAGATTGGAAACTGTTCAGCTCTCACAGTTTTGGAGTTTCGATCAAACAGGTTTTCCGGCCGAATTCCCTCCGATCTTTCCCGACTCTCTCACCTTCAGTCACTTGATTTGGGAATCAACGATTTCAGAGGATCCATACCACCTGAAATCTCCGAGTGCTCATCGCTCTCCTCTCTGATTCTAGACCATAACCACCTCAATGGAACCATTCCGGACTCGTTTGCCAACCTGACCCATTTAGAAATGCTAGATCTCTCTGTAAACAACCTCTCCGGCAACATTCCGGCAAAGCTCACAAGAATCACAAGCTTAAAAAGCTTCAATGTATCATACAACAAGCTTGAGGGCGAGATTCCAGCTAATTTGGGGTCCCATTTTGGCCCTAATTCCTTCTCAATGAACCCAGGCCTTTGCGGTAACCCCCTCAAAACAAAATGCCCCACGTCGAAGAAGAAGACCAAGCGGAGGAAACTCATTCTGATTATTGTGGCCGCTGCTGCTGCCGCCGGCCTGGCTTGCTTGGCAGCCCTGTGCTGCTGCCTCGCAGCGGCGAACCTTAGGCAACGGCAGCAGCACAGAGGAGGGAAGAAACCGAGTCCGACACGCACGAGTGGGGCCGAGGATCCCAATGCAGTGGTCATGTTTGGCAGCAAAATCACATATAGTGAAACTCTTGAAGCTACCCGACAGTTCGATGAGGAAAATGTGTTGAGTCGAGGAAGGCATGGGACTGTGTTCAAAGCCTCTTTCTCTGATGGTACCGTCCTCTCGATTCTCCGCCTCCCCGACACCGAGACCCGCACGTCATCGGCAGCAGCGGCATTCCGCAAGGAAGCCGAAGCTCTCGGCAAAGTGCGCCATCGAAACTTGACAGTGCTTCGGGGATATTACACAGGCCCGGATGCACATCTTTTGGTTTATGATTACATGCCAAACGGCAACCTCGCCACACTGTTACAAGAGGCATCTCACCAGGACGGGCATGTCCTCAACTGGCCAATGCGCCACCTGATTGCCCTTGGCGTGGCACGAGGGTTGGCCTTCTTGCATGCTGCGGGCCTAGTCCATGGCGATGTGAAGCCACAAAATGTGTTATTTGATGCTGATTTTGAGGCCCACTTATCTGACTTTGGCCTCGACCGGCTTGCTGGGACTACCACGGGTCCCTCAACATCGGCAACGCCTGTTGGATCATTAGGATATGTGTCGCCGGAGGCTGCCCTGACAGGGCAGGCAAGCCGCGAGGCAGATGCATATAGCTTTGGGATTGTGCTGTTGGAGCTGCTCACAGGCCGTAGGCCAGCCACATTTACAGGAGACGAAGACATCGTGAAGTGGGTGAAGAGGCAGTTGCAAACAGGGCAGATATCGGAGCTCCTCGATCCGGGATTGCTCGAGCTCGATCCCGAGTCAGCAGAGTGGGAGGAATTCCTGCTGGCCATTAAAGTGGCGTTGTTGTGCACCGCTCCTGACCCACTCGATCGACCATCAATGCCAGAGATTGTGTTCATGCTCGAGGGATGCAGGGTCGGCCCCGACCTACCGTCCTCTGCTGACCCCGCATCTCACGCCTCACCTGCATGAATCTGACCCACACTCGTGGGACTCACTCAGCCGCCGGAATCCACTCCTTCGCCATTTTTTTGTGGTTAAATTTTGCTATTTTTACTTTTCACTGTTTTGGTCCTTGTCCGATTACTAATTGATTTCAAAAAATGCTTCCCTGAAACTGACCCACAGAGCTCATTTGTCATTTTTCATTTTTCATTTCCAATTTAATTCAAGATTTTGTCTTTCTCCTTAACGCTTCCTTCCCCCCTTTCCCTTTATTCCGTTTTTTTTTTAATGTATTTTTTTTTGTCTTTTATTTGTTTTTTGTTTTAATTATTAAATTCTCTCTCCCTTAGGGGTTGGGTGCCTTTATAACGGCATGCCGGCGAAGCTGGGTGGGTCCCACCATCTGCAGTGAGTGGTCCAGTCAACGGCTGACGGTGGGTGTGGGCCCCACACCGCTTCCCTCGCCCAATGCCCCGCCAAAATTCGGGCCTCCTCTGTCCTCACGCCACGTGGCGGCTTCTAGCTCAAAAAAAGTAGCCGTTAGTCCTCGATCCGTAAAAGCTTAATTTGGAGGGGACAGTCAGGACTACGCCAAGCGAGACAGGGTAACCCGAGACGTTGTCCACGTGGACGGAATCGATGGCCACCACGTGGAGAGAGGGGTTTGTTCGGACGGAGGAGATTCTGTTGCGGGGCACCACGGGGAATTGCCTTGGAAGTGTATTATTTTTTTTTCTCTCTTGATGATTCCAACTTCTGCCTCGTGATGATGAATGATGGCATTTAATGGCAGTGATTCCCCTTTCTAGTTTTTATTTTTTGTCCCGACTTGCATGACCTAATCTGCAGGGGCCTTTTCCGATTAATTTGTTCTTCCCTCTCCCAGTTTTGGTTTATGCAAACCGATTATTGCGGCTTTGATCCTTGTCAAAAATAAAATAAAATAAAATTTCAAAGCCCTCAACAAAAATAGTGTTAAATTATGGACATCATCGATCTTGACCTAAATATTAGTTTTCATGAATCCGTAAGATTTCTACTGTTTTTTAAGCTTCTAAATTTATAGTCGGTATTGGAAGTTGTATTTTTAGAGCTATTTTTCCATCTCAAAAGTGCTTTCCGGATTCTAGGTGAGGCTTATAGTATTTTTTTCATAAAACCTAGGCCCTACAAAAATGGCATCTTTGGGTCGTTTCCAGTGTAGAGACTTTTACTTCTTTTTTTTTTGTCTATTCTCTTTTTTTTCTTTTCTTTTTTATTATTGGTTTAATGTGAATTTTGATGCTTGTATGAGTAAGCTTGTCGTGTACCAGGCAAACAAAGAAATAATTATAGGGATTGCATATTCACATTTAAAAGGAAAAAAAAACGACAAATTATAGATGTGACAAGAGAAGTGCGATACATTATGTTCATAATCAACAAAGGATGGTGGAAATGAGCAGTCCTTCAACTTTAGCAAACATTATTGGACTTCAGCAGAACAGCTCGTATCAACCATCAATTTCCCATGATCACATGCAATGGGTAATCAATATATCGAAACAAAAACCAAATTTCCAGAAAGTGGTTGCAACTTGATCCGAACAGTTAGCGGCCACTCCATCCACACCCACATCCCACCAATTCAATGTTTCATCCCATTTTTCTGAACATATATTCAAACAATGCTGATTGTTTTTCGTCATTTCCCCATATCCAATATGGGGCCTGATATCAATAACACTTGTATAATTGAATCCCCAATCATTCTAAATAAGCTACATGAATTGCTATTGCCCAACGCCTTAAGGCTGCAAGAACTAGAGTGGAGCAAAAAGCCATGAGGCCCAGGAAAATTGGTTAAATACAAAGAAGGGGTTGCAAACCAGTCTGACCTAAGCAGATACGAGGCCTTTTGGAAAAGCTTCACCAACTGGGTTGCGTGAAAGAAATCGGCGACAACCATAGAAAACAGCAGAATGGAATGCCGATGGATTATCTATGAACGCAAAATGACCAGCCTGCAGTAGTTGTGAAATAAATCTATCAGTGGGTTAGAAACAGAACTTGGCTTTCACTACATAACCTATTGATTTGTAGATACTTTTCTTTGTTGGGGGGGATAAAATTACCGATTTGGACTCTCAGTCTTCCACACCAAGTTACATGTCTAAACCCAATGTACAAAACCAAAATTGGAAATGGAAAAAGCAATAAGTTCTGAGTTTGCAAGAGAGATGAAGAAACAGGTGAGATAATTTGACCTGGGGAACCCTTATAATTTCACATGGCACCTTCATATTCTGACGTGCTTCCTGTGCCCCTTGGTAGTTCATCCAGTCTTGGACTCCATATATAAAAGTGGTGGGTACCTTCCATTCTGATGCACTGCATAGATAGATGCATCAATGCCATCAGTGAAGGGAATCTAATAACATAAGGAACATACCGAATTTTCTGAAGTATAGGAGCCACCATATGGTAGGCTGGGAATACCAAGGGTTCACATGATCCCAATATTCCTAGGCATGACTTACAGGGACAAGACAAACTAAACAACTGCTGACCTTTGAAGAAGAGGTTTTCTTGCAAATGCTCCAAAAGAAAATATATATTTTAAGCACAGCTCCCCACTGGCTTTGGCAGCTAAAGTATGATACGCATAATCTGTAGAATCCGAACATAGGGTAAGAAAAAAAAGCATGGGAAAAAGCTGAAGTATAGACAAGAATAAATAAAGTGTTTGAGTGTGATTGGCCAAGTACCTGTAAGCAGTCGAGATTCCTCCTCACCAAGAACTTCACCAGTTGAATACATACCAAATCTAGCACTAGTATATCTTCGAACAAGATCTGGGCCCCATGGACCTAACCCTCTGCACAAAAATAGCCATTTGAAAAAATTGTACATGGAGGACATCTGATGTAGTTTGAACATTTCACATACAACATACTTCCATGCTAAACTTTGCATAGCCAATGGAGCCCAAAAAGAAAGAGCAAGCATTTAAGGTGCCAACCAAAGCAAAGCTGATTTGCAAAGTAATAGTAATCATTAACATTAATTCCCAACTAGAAAACGTTTTTTAACACATGTTTACGAACAACCATCTATTTATTTCGTGTATGATATGGATGGACCATAGTAGGTGGTGATCTCCAAATCTATTTGGTGATCCTACTCTAGAATCTTGCTCTGGGGATCTGAGAAAGGGATTTTCAAGGGATCTCAATCCCCAGTATTTGGGATCTCGGTTCCTACCTTAAATGACCAAGATAACAACCAGATGATTTCCTTCATTTATAACCAACTAGAAATGCAATACTTTTATTACAGATGCATCATTCGTTGAATAAAAAGATCCCTGCTTTAAAGAGTATATATAGTAATATACTACATATACTCTTTAAGGTTGGTAGCAAGATCCCAAAAGGTTGGGAACGAGACTCCGAACTTTGGGATCTTGATTCCTAAATATGCATAGTACAGTCAGCGCTCCCAACCATAGGGATTTTCTAGCCTTTCATGATCCTCCCCTCCCAATCCTGCTCCACATCCTTCTCCTGATCCCAACAACTATGAGATGAACATCATGCAAGAGACAAGTCCAAAAAATTTGTTAGGTATCTAAGAAAACAAATCAAATAAAAGAAATTCAAATTCATGATTAGATGTAGCTATCAAGGGGCACATGAAGCTTGTTCATGATATGAAATTATGAATTCACAGCAACTACTAAAACATGCCAAGTTGCATTAGTATTCAGTTTGTTCAACCAGACATACAGAATTTTCTGCTAAGCACAAGACTTCAGTATTTCTCTCAAATGCACCCATTTGCATTTCTCCATTTTGAAACATTAGGTGATCCAGAATTTTAGATATTTTGGAGTCACCCGGATGAAAGTTTGTGTATGTATTCCAACCTGATGGCAACATGTAACGCAAATGAAGCTGAAGCTTGTGCACTACTTGCTGGTCCCAGGATATACAACTTTGAGTGAGGTCCTCTCATTGTTGAAGGAAACTCAGTAAACACTATAAGATAGGCCTTTGGTGGTGGTGTGATGATCCCATTTTGGCTGTGGTTTTTTTCACGATTTGATGTCCATGCTGTTCTTCTCCAGTGGATCTCTAGGTCTCTATGTGTGCACTGCAAATCCCCAAAACTCTTTCCATGTTAGTGCCAAACCATAATATGAGACATTAAAACTTGTTTTTTTATTTTGGCTCTACAAGAGTATTTTCCGTTGAAGTTCCTTCCAGGTCTTCTAACCAAGTAACCATAGGACTGCAAGTAATCCCAATCTCCAGAGTGCCCATTTTTGGAATGGGAGGAGCCCATTGTCAAGAAAGGCATGTAACAGTCAGTGGACAGACTGACTTGGGGCCAAAAATAGTTGGTGAAAAGGACCAAATAGTCTCAACTAATTTGCAATGAAGAAATAAAATAGGTGACGAATATCTCCTCATCTTCTCCATACAAGATATACCTGTTATGGGTAGACACACTATGGTTTCTAAGATGGCTAACAGTGAGTGCTTTGTCTAGTATAGCTAAGCAAACAAAATACCTGTCCCTTCCGAAGTGGCCGAGATAGGCCATATTTTCAAGCTAATGCTGGTGGGAATAGAGAGCAATAAGAGAGCAGTTAAAGGACCTTACAAATGCTAGTTGAAGTAGCTTGTGCAACTCGTTTTCCTTCCTCTTTATTTATTATTTATTTATTTATTCATCAGCTCAGATGAAAATGTTGAGATGGATGAGTGGCAAGACAATAAAGGATAGAATTCGGAATGAAAACATACAAGGGAACTTAGGGGTGGCTTCAATAGGCGATAAGATGAGGGAAAGTAGACTTAGGTGGGTTGGCCATGTGCAGTGTAGATCTAATACAACAACAATTATGAGAGGTCATTTTGTCCAAGTAAAAGTCTTTAAAAGGGCAAGGGAAGGGCCCAAAAAGATATGGATGGAAGTAGTGAGAAGAGATATGGTGATTTATAATCTGAATAAAGTATGACCATTGATAGAGCAGAATGTCGGAACAAGATTTGTGTAGCCGATCCCAAGTAATTGGGATAAGGCTCGGACGATAATGATGATGATTTATTTCTTTTTAAAGATAAACTGGACTAGTTCTTGGTCAAATTATCAATCCAATTAAGTGGAATCATTGGTACTTTGGAGTCATTACAACACTGGTGGGAAGGAATTAAATTACAAGCACCTAGAGTTTTTCTCTATCAATATCTCCCACCAGTACAGACAAGTTGTCATTTGTGCCTATTGCGGATCCCTATCCACTCTGGTGATCATAATCTAGACATTTTGGTTAAGATTATCTATGGAGTTTGCACTTTCAATTTAGTTTTTCTTGCCTTGTGATTTTTAGCACGAGAAACTAACTAAAAGTCTAGGTAATTTGATGTTTTATGAAGCTATTTGCAACATTTTACACTTTTAGGTTTCCCACGGGCCACGGCTTGCCTTTGGGTGCTTGGAAGTAATCAAAGAGTTCTTTAGAAAAATCGTGATGTAATATAACAAAAAATGCCCCCAGAAGGATTGAGCCAGTTGGCCCAGTCTGTACCTAGACATGTCCTAGGGGCATTTATTTTTCAATAATTTCCCAAAGAAATTGTTCACTTCCTTCACTATTTTAAACCGAGGAACTCACTCCTCGACTTGGCCATTGCCCGGGACAAGTTTACTTAGAAAACCCATACATTTTGAAAATAATGCTGGATTTTACGAAGATTCGGACAGGCTCGGGTAGACTAGGCAGATTTTGATCAGGTTCTATCATCCGAGTCTGGCTCATCTGGAACTGGTAAGGAACCAGTTCCGAGTAACTCTTAGACGCCCTCAGTTTTAAAACACTGGTTCATACTAAGAAATAAGTTTTCTTTTCAGGGATAAAAGCAGCCGCCTTCTAGTTCTCCTCATTTGGGAGAGGAAAATTTAATGGAAACAACATATTATCACAAAAAAATAGAAACTAACCAACAGCGTTTACAAGGCATGAACAGCCTAGGTGTCTAGGTGGTCCTGACTGCCTCGGCACTGCCTTAGCCACCTCGAGAGGTGCCAATGTTGGCAGCCAAAGTGGCCGCCTAGGCTGTCGGGGTGGCTGCCTAAGCGCTCTAACACCTAGGAGGCCAGGGCTGCCCCTAAGCATCTGCTTCAGGGTGGGCCCACCCAAGGCAGGTCTCCTTGGCCTAGGGGCCCGGATTTGATCCCGGCAGCCTAAGATGACTGCCTTTTAATACAGCTAACCAAACAAATAAAACAGACAATCTAGGGAGCTAGCATCAGGCTTAACCTCAAGAATACCTATCAAAGAAGGGAAAACTCACTCAACACATCCAACTCATATTCCATCTCATGACAAGGAAGTTTTAAAACGCAGCTGCCTAGGTGCTGTCTTGAGGCGGATAAGACCGAACCTGCCCCCGCCTCTGCCTGGGGCAGCCTGCCCTGAGCAGGTACTTAGGGGCTGCCTTGACGGTCTAGGCTCCCCACCTAAGCGGCAGCCAATGACTTGGTGGCTGTTTGATTAGAAAAATAACATATATATTATTATATCCCTTATTTTTTAAAATTTCAACCACCTCAAACTAGAGGTAGCTCCTAGGTGTTGGCTCAAGGCTCAAGCTTTTCTAAAACTCTAAGCATGACTGTTCCTATTATAATATTCAATTAAAGAAAGCAAGACTTGGAGGTAAACCTACTAGAAATTCGTCCACTCTCAAAATTTTAGATGTAAATATGTCCCATAATAATGGCTACAAATTAACTAATGTTGTTCATTCTTTAACTTGTGATTATGGGCCATTGGTTTAGCAATTGGTGCTTCTCACAGCAGGACCAACGGTCTAAAATGTTGCACAACATATTTGAAACAAACAAGAGCAGAACTAAGAAGAGACCTTAAAGCAATTACCTAATCAAAGCATGGCATATGACAACTGAATACCACTTAAGAATCCAAACTGCTAAAAAACATTTATTCTGTATCTGGGAGGGATTCTCATGCAATAAAGATCCAGTATGGTCAAATGTGTGTTAATGGTCAATGGACAACTGCTTGTCAACTAGAATTACAATTGGATTGGTATTGGAAACACTGCTTCCAGCCATGCTTAGCAACAGAAAGAAAAGAACTCATGGGCTTTTATTTCCTACTGTGCTTTTCGCAATGGAGTCCTGCTGCAGAAGTGGTAAGAGCGCAAATCCATCAAGGTGGCAAATGAAGCACTATCTAAGCAAATAAGGATGAGATTACATCATTTAGTAAATAAATGGAAAGAATGTTGAATAATCTGAATTCTGGAAGGCGATAAACTATCAAAGGATAGTGGTCAGGAAACTCAGTTTCATAAGAAAACAAGAGAGTCACTTTCAAAACTAAGAAAGACAGCTTTAACAAAACGACACTTCGTATGTCCCAGAAACTATGACTCGGAAATGTCAATTATGTGTTCAATCATGAAAAAAACATTAGAGCTTTAATGGATATCAACGGATGTGTTCTAGAGTTCTGGATATGCTATGCAGCAGAGTATCATGCAGTTTCTTCTCTAGTTAAAAAAATCAATTTAAGACATACATAGAGAGGTAGATGCTATAATTACCTGATAACTTTTTGAGGAGTAAAGTTGGACTCCCAAAGATGGTTTAAGATAGTCCCTTTCCATGTTGCTCGAAATTTTGTCAACCACTCTGACTTAGCAGCATCTGATTCAGATGAAAATCCAGCAGGACCCACCAGAATCAGGTGTTGAACATGTTCAGGATGCTGCAAGCATGTCCATCCAAGTCAAGATACATAACTTACATAAGCATAAGTACCACTAGAAAAATCCATCATGAATCATTCGGACATTTCAATCACCTTAATGGCATACTTTGCAGCGACATAGCCTCCAAAAGAATGTCCAAGTAAAATGAAATTATTGAGATTTTTGGCCTTGCGCCATTCCTCAAATGAATCTACAAACCATGCCTCTGTTTCTGCACAAACATTATGAGGAAGAATAATAGAGACTATGAACAATAGATTGGTGATCAAGTGATATCACAAAACATTCCTCAGATCCTACAACCAAAGACAGAGACAAACGGAAAATGTTCACCAGGGTGTACATAAATTCAGCGAAGCAACCAATCGTAAAATGGAAAATGTGACTTCGCAAGACAGTTCTGACAAAACAGGAAGGGAGCTTCAAATCAATTCCAGCAGGCCTCATTAACTAAGCTAGGGTATCTAATGTATCCATTAGTAAATGGAAGTGTAACATTTGTGTGTGTTTTCCATGCACGTGTGGGTGTGCGTGTGTGTGTGTGTGAGAGGGAGAGAGAGAGAGAGAGAGAGACTATGCCCACTAACTCTTGCAACCAAATTTTTTTCCATCAACTGCAAACTAATTGTTGGTTAGTCTGGCATGTAAGATCTACAAGAAGAAGACAGTAATAAACTTGAGCTAACTAGACATCTGTGTAAGAGTGGCATCAATAACTTGAGAAAACAAGATGCAAGTCTAATCCATGGCATCTAAGTATTTCTCAATTACATCAATTGCTTTTTCAAGTCCTTCAGGAGAAAGATATTTAATAAATGAATGCAAATATGGGTAGCATAGATATATAATCACCGTGCATTATCTTTTTTATAAATTTTGTCACGCTATGACAAAGTACGTCTCAAATAATTAAGCCCTTTAGACACTTTGCAAAATGGCCTGCATAATATAATCACAATTTGTTAAACCTTATGATTTTCCACATTAGTTATTGCAGATGAAATAACCTGCGTAAAATGGACGAGAATAAGTTGACCAAGCGTATAGAGAACAAAGAAAATTTGCGGAGTAAACTGGAAGATAAGCATCCTTTCAAAATTCAATTAGCATAACCAACTTGGTGGAATATGCATCCTCTTGAAAAAAAGTTTGACAGAGGAACTTGGAGAAAGAAGACATCTTCGGAAGTAAATTGGCGGATAGGCCTTCTTTCATTCAATGGGCATAACCAACCATGTGCAACCAGCACTCTTCCGAAAATCATAGTATGCTGAACTGTAAATCAAACCCCCCCCCCCCCCCCCCCCCCAACTAATGGAACAACATGAGAAAAACCAACAAATAGAAATAAACCATATGCAACCACCAGAAATAGCAGAGCCCAAAGATCACCAATCACTTCCTTTCTTCCTATAATTTGGAACCAGATCAAGACTTTGATGCGTGGAGGCCTCACAATTGCCAACCAATCAATAAGGTGTCTCTAGGCCTTCATCCACACAACTTTGGTAACACGACTCCAGCATCACTGTAAAAGAGTGCTTTGCAAAGCAACCTCAACCATTTCAAATGAGAGTACCTTGGGCAAGGAGGTTTTCACAAAGGATGAATCCCAACCTTTATCAGTGGGAATCCGAATCCACCCGGCAAGTTTCTCAAAACATTTGCAAATTGGAGAAGTCAACATAAAAATGAAAAAATAGCTTAGGAGGAAGGAAACTCTATCATGGAGAGGAGTATTTGCTCATATCTTGGATGTATTAAGTGGATTAGCAAAGAAACTTTGCACAGTTTTCAGCACTTTGTCCAATATCACATGAATCCAGCAATTTATATCCCAACTCCCTAGGTTAAGTAGACTCCATGAACCTCGATGGATTGCTGATGACAGTTTGTTCTATGAAATCATTTCTCCAAACAAATGCATGCCTCTAAGATTAAAATGAACTAGATAACACATTAATTAAATAATGAACTAGAAATCTGTATCACATCGGTTAACATAAACATTGGAGAAAGAACATGGTAAATTCTTGCAGAAAAAAAAAAAAGAAAAAAGAAAAAGAGAGGAATTTGCAAACGAATGGCCTAAAACATGGAAACAATCATCATAAGTTTGAAAGAAAGCACACTCTCTCTCTCTCTTTACAACCAGATTCAATGGGCGGGATCTGTTATAGATATAGAACAACCTAGATTGAAAGAAGATAAAGAACCCTATGAAAAGAAAACATGCATGCAACTAATCTTTCACGCAAAACCATGCGGAAAACTAACCTTCAGTACTTTTACAAGTGAAATCAGGCCTACTTGATCCACCCCATCTGAAATATAGAAAGGTGAAAAGAAGTCATGAGCATAATGAGATATCTTTTGTAAAGAAGCACCAATCAAAGATGATATAAAAATATAAATTACCACAACATGATATCACATGCTTTGCAGTGGGAAAAGAAGTGAGGATTGTGCATATTAAAATGATATAAGCATCACGATTTAGGCTTTTGAATGTGAGGAACAAATAGGGGTGCATTTCTCATCATGAAGATTGATTTCACCACATTAAGCCACTGTTAGACCACTGATTCTTCTAGTGTTTATGCAGTTGGGAAATTGTCATTTAATAGTGATGAAGAATTTCCATAGTAATCCGATATTCAAATTCCAATAAAATATCGATTTTAAAGTCCTATGTTTCATTTCACTATTCATTAACGTTACAATTTACTATTTTTAGTTCCAAACGTATCCAATTGTCCAAGGTACTAAAATGAACTGTTCCTAAATATTGGCAAAACTAAGCATTTTACCAAACAAACAAAATTCAATAAAGGGAAGCTTTTTACCAAACAAACCACAATAGGAGAACATACCACTCTCTTATTAGCCAGTTGTGTAGGGCTACTTGTAATCCCAAACTGGCTCGGGATATTCGTTTAAGAAATTCAAAAGTACAACATATGAAAACAGATTAGTAGTGTAAATTAAAAAAAGTTTGTCTTCACTATTCTGATATGGTTTTCTATCCTAAGGTAGCTCAGTGTGAGGCCAAGTTTCAAATGAACAATATAAATAAATTCCATAGTACCGGGCAATGATATATCATGTCCAGAGAAAGATTATGTTCTTAGTCCACATAACTCCGTTTTATATTGCGACAATTTTATAAAATACAAAGTGGTTGATACTTGATAGTAATAGTTTCAACATTAAGTACTTAAAGATTGATGACCTAAATCTAGATCTAACAATGCACTACTACTACCACTACATTATTGTAGGCAGCCTAGCACCAAGTACAATTACTACGCTCGATATTGCGCATGTTGTTTAATGCATGACTAATAAATTTTCCTAATGATAGCCTTATACTCTTTGGTTGGCACAGAAAGGCTAAGGTTGGCTTCAAACAGAAGGGTTAAGTTTTGAAGATAGGATTAGGAATTTAGGTGCAGAGTAGGAAGGGCGTCATGGAATAGGTAGTCATGGCTAGGGTTTCGTTCAAAAGACTCACAATATAGGCAGGTTTGGATATTTGATGTAGGGAAGAGGGGAAAGGTAATAAACAAACTAGAAAAAATAAAACTAAAAAACAAGGGGTGGAATAGTATAAATCTCCTCAGGTTCTGTAGGGGAGTCCATCCCAAACCTGAGGAGTCCATCCCAAAAAGATCTTTTCATAAAAACCAAAATAAACTCTTCTTCTCTTCTTTGTACTTTCTTAACACTTACATATTTATAAATGAAAAGAGTACATTCAACTATCACTCTTTATGGGGATCCTGAATGTATTGCTCTCTTTAAGAGAGGCCATGATCTCTAGATCCATTCATGGTTTGGAGAGGCACCGGAAGGTAAGGAAGATATGAGAGCTTTTATAGTAAAATGCGCACAAAGAAATCATGTTGCAACTTTTCTCCAGAAAATAAGGGAAAACTGGAGGCCGCCTCCCTCTCCAAAGTCGATGGATATGTGGTCCTGTCTGCTAGAGCTGATGTTCCCATAGGAAGGCTCAAGAGCCTTTGGAGATCGACAGACTAGAGTCCACGTTGTGCATTAGGAATGTGGACTACAGAAGGTTTTATGTTTTTGTGGGAACATTATCTTTCCTTTGGTATCCTCCCCCACATGTATTCCCTCAAATTGGGCAACAGTTCTAGGCATAGACGTAATGGTTTAGTAATCTTAGGTATAAAGACGTGGAAGTAGTTAAGATTGACAGCCAAAAAATGCCAAAAAGAGTGCACTTTCGATATCTTCGGTCGACAACAAGAAAATGGAAAAATTAAGGAAGATGTTGCACATAGAATTAGAGCTAGGTGGGTGAGGTGGAGATATGCAACCGGAGTTTTATGTAATTGCCGCATACCAATGAAGCTAAAGGGGAAGTTTTATAGGACAACTGTGAGATTACCACTATGTTATGGGGTGGAATGTTGGGCGGTCAAGAAACAACATACCCATAGGATGAATATAGCTGAGATGAGGATGTTGCGATGGATGAGTGGCAAGACAAAAAGGGATAGAATTCGAAATGAATACATTTGAAAAAACTCAGGTGTGGCTCCAATAGGCAATAAGATGAGAGAACGTTGACTTAGGTGGGTTGGACATGTACAGCGAAGATCCAGTACAGTACCTGTTAGGAGGTGCGAGTTGGTTCAAGTAGAAAGCTCAAACTGGACAAGGGTTGGCCCAAAAAGACATGGTTGGAAGTAGTGAGAAAAGATGCATGGACTTATGGCCTCACAGAGGGTATGGCCCTTGATAGAACAGAATGGCAGAACAGGATTCACGTAGCCGACCCCAAATAGTTGGAAAAAGGCTATGATATATATATATATATATATAGGGTGCGGTTTGTATAGAGCCGAGGCTCTAAACAATCAAAGTAAAGCGCACCTTCAAATAGTGTCAAGAAATATGGTTTCAATACTGGAAATCTTTGTGATGGCCTCAAAATATGTTTTCATCTTTAATTATAAAATTCAAAGCTTCAAAAATAGTGTAGATCGAGCAGATCTATGAAAACTTGAAAATCTTGAAAATTGACGATCCAAAAATGCGTTACAAGATGCACTATTTCCCAAACTTGAAATCCATTTTTTTCTCATGTCCATGCATCTTGATGTCGAGATGATATTTGGGCATCAAAACAACCTCTTTGAGTGAACTTTTTGAGGTGGGCTCTAATTTGATTGTTTACAGCCTCGACTCTATATAAACTTTCGTTACTATATATATATATATATATATATATATATATATAGTAAGTAA
>NW_006499949.1:137377-172383 GCF_000471905.2 Amborella trichopoda | reverse complement strand
ACAAAATGTTGTTTTAGTGTTGACCCTCTAATTGATAATCTCAACAAAGAGATGTATAAATATGAAAAGAAAAAAGATTTTGAGTCCCAAAAATAATGCATCTTGCAACATATTATCTAAGACCGTCAATTTTCAAGATTTTCATATGTTTATAAATCTGCTTGATTTTAACCATTTTTGGAGTTCAAAACTTTATAATTAGATATGAAAATAGATTTTGAGATAATCCTAAGAATATTTTACACCAAAATTACATGATATGATAAAATTTGGAGGTGCACCATAATTGGATTGTTTAAGGTTGCAACCTTATAGAAACCACACCTATATATATATATAGACACACACACACACACACGCACGCACGCACACACATCATAGCCTTAAAAGTTTATAAGACTTTTTTACTATAAAATACCCTTTCATGGTCAAAATAGACTTAAAAATTATAGAAATTTTTTACTGCAAAATAGCCTTAAGATCGCCTTAAAAGTTTTTTACTACAAAATAGCCTTAAAAGTTATAGAATTTTTTTACTATAAAATACCCTTTCATGGTCAAAAATGAGTTTTTACCATAAATATTTCATGCACTTTAAAAAGGGTATTTCGGTCTTTCTAAAATCCCTCCAAAACTCAATTTCAAATTCAAAAAGATCCCTTTGACTTTTGAATGATGATTGGACTTTAAAGATAAGTTAAAATTACAAAAATGCCCTGCTCAAAATTTTTGAAGTAAGCCATTGTTAATATACTTTATTATATCTATAAGGGCATTTGATGTCAAAAATTTTGAAAATTCAAAGTTTACCATTAGTTTATTGTATTATGGAATAGCATATATGTGTATATATATAAAAGAGAGAGAGAGAGAGAGAGAGAGAGAGAGAGAGATAAATACATACATATATCATATATATTCATGTCAATAATATTTTCTTATAGTTTCTAATGCATCTAGCTTACTTCGAATGTTTCGGAAGTAGTATTTCGGAGATAATTCCGGTTTGTGCATAGGGATGGTGTGTAGCTTTCGAGACCAGTCATCGGCGAATCAACTTTTTCTTTCCATATTCTTTGTTTCTCTGACTCTTTCTGATATGCAATTGTCACTCTATGGAATATATTAGTAACTCATTAATCATAGACTCTTTAATATGAATTGGGAACTTAGAAATTGTTGAACTCGTTTGAACTTGCACTGGATATTAGAAATTATGGAATCATTGAATGTTACATTAGATATCAAATAATTCAGCAAATGTGAGACAATAAAATTAATTTTATCATTTTTCATTTGTATTGTCTTCTAATTTTTTTTATTTTCCAATTTTTTTTGGATTTTTTACGACAACTAGCTAGCTTGGAAAAACTTGGCGATTTCACTGAGTATTCGCCAGGCTGACCTGCCGCCAGTCCATGGAAAGTGGCATAACAAGTCCATGTAATTAAACACTAATCAAGACTAACCGACTTATTCAAAGCATTGACGAGCATCTGTGATTGTTAGCGTTAGGCCATTCTGACTGATGAAGCTTAAACCACCAATTAAAGGGTAGGGATAAAAATATGAAGTATAAGGGGCAGTTCTATCAATGTTTACAATTTTATCTGCATATTTAGGATAAGGACACTCTGTCGTTGTTTCTGATTACATATATCCCAAGCCAGTTTTTCATTTTTAAGAAAAAAATTGAACAGTATTTTACCTGTTCACCAAAGGAGATTAATCTTCCTTTGTGAAATCAATTATCCACTACACAAAATTCGTCTAAGTATATCCCACCATGCCATCACATCATCAACCAATAGCAAATATAGGAACCCTATTTCTAAAAGAAAAAGCAATTCAGGGGTTTCAATTGCGTGGCTTAATGATTCGGGGATAATGGCTTCAATACTATGCTTCAAGGTCCAAACAAAGCTGACTCATTCAAGGTCCATAAAGTGGCATTTCTTTTCATGCCAAGGTATCAAAAGGTGGCCTGCCACAGCCCTAACAGGATTAGGTACCTCGCCTAGGCTGAAGTGTCCAGGCCTTAGGCGGCAGGTGCCCGTCTTGCATGGATCATGGGGGGAAATCAGGCTCGGGCCATGGGCAAAAAATATGTTTTGTGCCCCTTCTGAGGGGGAAGATTCCCCCCTCCCAAAAAAATCCAATGCATATCTTTGAGAGGAAAAACAAAACAAAAAAAGTGAAGATTTTGAAATTTGTGTGTGGGGAAAACAAAAAAGACAAAGTGAAGATTTTGAAATTTGTGCATGGGGGTGCCACAAATCCAAGGTGCCAGCCCCCCCCTTACAGCCCTAGCACTGCTTGAAACATTGTTTCCTGCATTTTCAAACCACAAAATGCAAGTCTGATAAGCAAGTCTGGTGAGCTTGTGACAATGGTATGCTTCACTTCTCTTGAACCAAGAGAACACTCCCCTAAAAAGTCATTTTACATTTCCACTAATATACATGCTTCATAAAGGAACACCACAAACTTATAATTCAGCACAAGTTCACTTGTTTCAAATGCTACCTAATTTCACTACATAACTACCTGGCAATTGAAAAGTAACAGAGAATTCACACCTTCCAAAGCATCATACATTAGCATCATACATTACTGGAGAACACATTTCAGAGTTCAAAACAGAATTTCCACCCAACAAAAATACATATTCAAATAAATTGACCGAAACAGAATTTCCACTTAAGAAGAATACTACTCATACAATGACCTAAACTATGGCACTTTTCATTAAAGCATTATGCATTGCAGGAGAGCATGTTTGAGAGCATTAGGCATTTTTTTGAGAACATGTTTGCGAGCATTATTCATTGCTTGTGAAAATTTTTGAAAGTTCAAAACAGAATATATAGTAAAAAAGAATTGTGCCCAAATACATAGAAGCAAACCATGAAAGCAATAAGAATGTTGAAAAGGGAAGCGAGGCAGAGATAGCTCACCCAAGCTGATCAATAGCAATGACCCTGAACCGGCTTGCAAGGGCATCAAAGTTCCGGAAAAAGAACCCTTGAGAGGCACCGTAGCCATGAACCATAACAAGCGTAGGGCGATCCTCAGGGCTATCAAAAGTGACTGTATTGATAAACCTTGGCTCATCACTTGTAGATCTAAACCATCTCACCTTTGAACCAGGAGGCCCAGACCCGATATTGACCTGTTCCTGAACATATCCGGTCCTGAAAACCACACAATTCAAAACCACACAATTCAGATAATTTTTCTTGGAGATCTCGAAAACGAGATGACTTCATTGCTAAAAAGTCATTGATACAGCCTAGGAAGAGATGGCACAGTTAGAAAAAACTCAAAATATGAGATGCCGGCTTTGTGTTCTGTCATAATTGGACATTTTCTTCAGTGGATGAGAAAAGAAAATTCCACACAACCCCAACTAAACATCATATAAAATGTGAAATGGTAAAAAAGAACTCAAATTATTCAGAAAAATGGGATTCGAATTATCCAAACAGTTCAAAGAAACTGAACCTATACCCCAAGGAAGAACAAACATCATTTAATGAGAAAAAATCTCCGAAAAATAGGCTAAATTCTGCAAATATCCAAATGTAACCATCACCAAATTATTTCCAAATTTCAATAAATTGGCTGTTGGGTTGCAGAAAATTGAACAAAAAACATATCTATCATTCAAGCAGCGCATATTTCACGAAACTTTGAAGCATGGGGATACTAATACATAGAATCTCCATCAACTCAACCAGAAATTTCATGAATTTCAAATCTCCATCAACTCAACCAGAAATTTCATGAATTTCATCAATAAACATCAGAAAAACAAGTTCACAACAATTGGGTTGTGGGTTCTCGAAATAATTCGACCCCAAAACCTATATGATCATGAAAAATCTCAAATTCAAGAGATTGAAACGATGAATCCTTACTTGACAACAGAGAGAAGGCGTTTCTCTGAAGCGATGATATGGTCCGTGGAGGTGGGGATCCAACGAAGAATAGAGGGCCATAAGGACCTCGATTTGATGGCGGCTGACTCTGCATTCGCTCTGCTAATTTCCTCCGCCATTTTAACTGCAGAGATGGACCATTTGCTACTCATTCCAATCCAACGCCCCCTCGATGCGGGGCTGCATCGCGAATCATATCATATAAATTATGAACTATGCATGCCCAGAGAGGGATCATATTATTAATTAACTACCATAAAGAGAGAGAACTGTGATGTTTCGAGCACAAACTTTGAAGCCAAAATGTTTTATACTACCGCGGGAGTATGATATCCATGTAATCCCTCGGTAGTACACATGCTAGGAATATCTTTTAGATCTCAAATATTGGGATATAATATCTGTGACCGATAAACTAATCTTAATAAAAATATTTTTTTTAAAAGAAATAGTTTATGTACTAAAAAAAAATGCCCTAAGATTAAATAGAGATCGTACAATTTTTTGAAGAGTTAGATCTAAGAGTTACAAAAAACCAAAATTCAAATTTTTCATCTTTTGGAAAATAATCATCTAGCAGTCCTCATGTGGTTCCCAAAATTTAAGACTAAAATAATCTTTTTAAATAGGTGTTTTGTGCACGGGAATAGACACATACTGTGCTCCTGCGGGAGTGGAGTTCACGTGCTGGTCAGTTCCGCGGGAGCATAGTATAACTTTGAAAACTGACCCCTCCCAAATTTATTAAAAAAAGGAAAGAAAACGAAGAAAAGAAAAGCCTTTTTTAATTCTTTGGTTTTGACGGTTGACTATTCGAGACTATAGAAGCCGAGGAAGCGAGGTTCAAAAAACGGCTGCCATGGGACGGATTTTGGGGCTGGTCGCTTCTGGTTTTGTAACATGGTAACAGCCTTTATGCGGTATAATCTGTCGTTAAATAAGAAGAGGAGTAAATGGATTAAAAAAGTAAAAAGAGGGGAAAAGGGGGAAAATAACCCAAAAAATGGAAAAAAAAGAAGAAGAAGGAATCACTGAAAATATTTGAAAGTTTATTTCCTTTTTATTAAAATATGATAAAAAAATTTAAACAAAATAACCCAATAAAACAAAAACAAAAAAAAAGCAAAAAATAAAAATAAAAAAAAAGAAGAAGAATGAATCACTGAAAGTATTCGAAAATTTATTTCCTTTTTAACTAAATATGATAAAAAATTTAAACTCAACCCTGATTTCATAAGAAACTGCCATTTATAACAGCTTTCTTATAGAATAAATTGGCCATTTCATCTTTGCAGACCCATTTTAACCCCCTCCTTATTGCCTTCACATAATGGGTGGGTCGTTTCACACAATGGTTGTTTCTTATACCCTGCAAGAAGGTGCGCGAAATAGACTCGGACGATAAATGCCCTTTATCTTATTCTGAAAATCATGAGATACATGATATATACCAAAAGATAATGTTTATTACTTTGTCAATTTTATTTGAATGGTGTAGACTTGATATTATTTTAATAGATGTGTCTCTATTTGTCATTGTCTTAAAAAAGTTCGAATTTTACACTATTTAACAAAAGAGATTATATACTATAAGACCATGTATTTTTGGTATAAGGAGGTTGCAATCACTTTTAGCCTTAGATATGAAATCCAATAGATGAAAGTATGTCACAACATTCATGAAATTTTGTTTTGGACTTTGCGCCTAAACAATGAAACATCATCAACAACCCGATTTTAAATCTAACAGTCAATAATACTTGTGAACGTTTTATATAAAAAATAAATGGTCTCATTATATACATTTCTTTAATAAAAATAGATAGTGTAGAAGATTGTAACGTTGCTTCTACCACTTTATATAAACCATACCCATATGTCATACACCAGTGTCAATCGGTGTGCATTTTATGCTACATCACAGGCACATTCACCATGCATTAGAAATGGATTGGTAGAGTTTCCACGTGACATGTGCACTCAAGGTATGAGGATCTCTATTGTCCATTAGCAATGTATGTGTAGCAATGTACGTGTAGAAATAAAGTTATGGTATTTTACACCATCCAATTTAATTGGTAAATTGGATTGTATTGATGTGACATGTCTTTTAAGCCAATCAAAATCTAAAGGGTGTGGTTTGTATAGAGTTGAGGCTCTAAACAATCAAATTCGAACTTACGTTCAAATAGTGTCGAGAAATGTGGTTTCAATATTGAATATCTTTGTGATAACCTTAAAATATATTTTTATATTTAATTATAAAATTTAAAGCTTAAAAAATAGTGTATATCGAACAGATATAAAAAAACTTGAAAATCTTGAAAATTGAAAGTAAAAAAATATGATACAAGATACAATATTTCCAAAACTTGAAATCCATTTTATTCTTACGTTTATGCTTCAGAGCTACAACCGGGAAAGGCATTTTTTTGACTAAGACCTAGCCTTAGACAGATCCAAAAGTTTGTGGCTTAAGATCAGCCCATCTTGAAATACCCCGCTTGGGGACATAATATGTAGCTCTTAAAAAAAATTCATAAATATATTACAAATATATTATACATATATTTCCAGCTGGGCTAAAGCTCAACCAGGCTCTGTCCCTGCTCCATCCCATAAGCCCACAGCCCAGTCGAGCCCCTCTGCAGCCCCATCTATTATGAGGATCAGGAATCGACCATGCATGATCCCATAATGTACACCTTAATGGGCCGTACACTTTCCTTGCATAAAAATTAGTTTGGGTAGGTTTTTTGTGTGACCAAGAGACCCGCCTAATATAGTAAGTTCACCCTTTTAAAACTCCATATATTTTGTATTCAAAATTTATAGTCGAGCATAAAGACCAATATGATGATGAATATGTAAGGAATATGAGTTATATGAGCCTTAAAATGCACTATCTTGTACTTTTCATAGAACAACATTTAATTTTTTTTAAGAGATCATTGGATCTATATTGTTTTTGAAGCTTCAAATTCAAATTCATGAGTTTAGGCAGAAACTCGCAAAAATATAGGATGTTTATCATTATTAAATGTTTTAAATACTTGATTAGGACACAATCCCCACTCAATTTTGAGTAGGAAGTTTATGATGTTATATCTCTCAATCTCTAAAGAACAACACCTTCTTTCTATTAGACCTACAGCTGTTCCCTTCTTCTTTGTTTGTTCTCTCCATGGTTAACTGCCATTGGCCTATGAACAAGTATCCCACCTCCTATTGCCAGGGCCCTCCAACCACATGCTGTACACAGAGGATGAGGCAGAAGAGGGCCACCAAATGCATAACCTGCAACTCTTGAGTCAATTCCTATTATTACGCTATGGATTCGCCGAAGAGACTCATCAAGTTGAGGCTTTGAGCGACATCAATAGAGCGCGTTTGGCCATGGATTTGCTGTTGATGGACCGGTTTTTTAACATCAGTCGGGCCTTGAGGTATAATGCTCTCATAAGAGGTCGAAGCAGTAGAGCACTCAGAAACCTCTCTACCACCATCAACAACGAAAGTTAGGAGCCATCCTCCTCAGGAGTTTCACTCCGAGGCGTTCCAATTCAGAAGCTCCTTATAATGGTTGCCCCCTCGAGCGTCATCCCTTGCTGAACAACTAGTCCTAATGAGGATTTTGGTCTGGAATGTAAAGGGTCTTGGTGATCTGATGGCGAAGACTGCTGAAGTAGTCTAACCCAATCGCACAAGGTTGTCCCAACCTAGCCTTTGTTTGTAGGATCTGGGGAAGCGTCACTGTCAATAAGTGTCTCTTGTTGCTTAGGGCTAATGTAGTGGGGCCTGGTTCATTTGGGACCCCAAGGTCTACACACAAATCTTTTTGTAAACACCCTAATTTTAGTTGACTGGTTTCTAGAATCCAAGTCTTGAACTCTAAAATTAATTCATTTTAATTCAGGATCCTCAAACCACAAATCCAGGACCCAGCATGCATACCAAAATACATCTACGTCCGCGTATTCTAGGTAAGAGATACCCACTATGAATCTGGCGGTACCCACTTTTTAGCCTTAAATGTAAGGCAAGTGGATACCGTTATATCTACTTTACTATAAAACTTACCTTTTATCAAACAAAAAAGTACTACAATACTTGAAGTGGATGTTTCCAAAGCTGCATCTTGCAGAAATCAAACATACGCTGAATATATTAAAACCCTTCTAAATAGCTCCAAAAAATAAACATGGGATAACCCCGAAAAGCAGCAAGAACAACACTCGGGGAGCTTGTTCATGCTCAACCTTAATCTATTCAAACTCCTGTAGCTCCCAAAACTTCCACGCAAAGTTCTAGTTAACTCAATATCCATTAAAAATAATTCTTCAGGCCCTCCTCTCTAACCCAACCACGCACACACTGACGTAGAGAAAAAGTAGTAAACCAAAAAACTAAAAATAGAAATAAATGTTAGAGAGATTATACCCTTTCTTTAAGTGTGAAAGGGAGTCTACCAAAGATCTTTTCAAGAGATCAAACTCTTTTTTTATTCTTCAATCACCTCCTCCTTCAAAGAACAGACTTCCATTTAAATACGACTTAGAAGAAATAATATATTATAAGAAACCTCCACAAAAAACAAACTCTCTCACTCCTCCATACAACTTTCTCTTTCCATCTACCACTCTAAACGTCACTTGAAACCCCACAATTTTAGGAAGTCCCCACCCATCTCTATACACTTTCTAATCCGTTTTTTTTTTTTCCTTTTATGATGCTTATCAACTCATTAAGACCTTTCATGATGCTTATCAACCTGAATTACAAAAATAGAAATTATATCATGTATAAAAATAAGTCCTAACTAAGTCCCAGACATGATGTATTATTCTACTTCTTAAATCTCTACAACTAAAGAAGACAAGTACAATCCTAAAGAAAACTTAAACTCAAATAACACTTTTTCTAAAAGTTCAAAATATAAAATAAAAAAAATTAAAAACCCCTAATTTTTATTTGTATCATTCTCCCTGGGTTGGGAGAAGCTCTACCTCGAACTAATCGAACTCAAATCTTTTAGAATCCTTCTCAAAAGTAAATGATGTAGTCCCAATATTCTTCGGGGTACTTTTTCTTTTTCAAATAAACAATAATTTGTAATAGAACTCTAAGATATCGAACTTTGGAATACTAAATTCAAATTTGATTTTTTCTTCAAGTTCATAGGTTGGATTTTACTTACTGCATCACGCATATCTTCCTCTTCATAATTGATTTTCTAAAAAATTTACACGTTTGGGTTATCGACATTGTCTTTTGTATCGAGGTCTGCCTCTTTATATTCTTGTTCCTCTTGTTGCAATATACTAAGTCGATCTTGTAGATATCATTGTATCGATTTGCAAAGGTCTTCCATGTGTCTTTCGAATCGTTGATCTAGTTCAAATATTTGACCAAATCAACCCAAACGCTCCATGTGGTGTATGGATCTTTGATCTCTAGGCTCTGATACCAACTACTATAAGAAACAAATACTAAACCGAAAAAGTAAAAATAAAAATAAATGTTGGAGATATTATACCCCAAATCGATCCATATACTCCATATGTTGTATGAATATTTGATCTCAAGGCTTTAATACCAACTGATGTAAGGAAAAAATAGTAAACTAAAAGAATAAAATTAAAAATAAATGTTGCATATATTATACCCTTTCTCTGGGCCTATTAGGGAATGGTCTTCATAATTGATTTTTAAAATCTTTTACATGTTTGGGTTATTGAGATTGTCTTTCGTATCGAGATCTACCTTTTTCATATTATTATTCCTTTTGTTGCAATATACTAGATCAACATTGTAGATACTATTGTATTGATCTAAAAAGGTCTATGTGTATTTCGAATTGTTGATCCAATTGATCAAATATTTGATCAAATCGATCCAAATTCTCCACATGGTGTATGGATCTTTGATCTCAAGGCTTTGATACTAACTGATGCAGGAAAAAATAGTAAACCAAAAAAAAAAAATGTTGGAGATATTATATTCGCAAATCAATCCAAACGATCCTAATGATGTATGGATATTTGGTCCCAAGGCTTTGATATCAACTGATGTATAGGAAAATTAGTAAATTAAAAACATTAAACTAAAAATAAATGTTGCAGATATTATACCCTATCTCTAGGCCTGTAAGGGATTCCACCGCAAGATCTTTTCATAAAATCAAATTCTTTTTTTATTCTCCAATCAGTCCTCCTTCAAAGGACAACTTCTCTTTAAATGCTTAACAAAAAATAAAATATCTCTCTTTTTCTCCCCCCCTAAGTTTTCTCTTTCCATCTACCTCCAATTTTAGGAAGCCTCACCTATCTCAATGCACTTCCTATTCCCTTTCTTTTTTTATTTTTCCTTACACTTATCAATCCATTAAGAGATAATAACCTCAACCCCTACAAAAATAAAAACTATATCTTGTATAAAAATCTATTCTAACTAACTCCCTCCCCTTAAATCTCTACAATTAAAGAAGACAAGACTAACCCTAAAGAAAACTAAAAACTCAAATAACATTCTTTTTAAAATTTAAAAAATATAAAATAAAATTTAAATAACCCCAATTTTCATTTTCATCACATACCTTCTACAAATATTTACAAGAAGCCCATTGAGAAACTGATTACCAACCAACTCCAATGATTTTCCTTCCTATGGGTGATCGTGGGTTCTCTTCATTTTCCTGGAAATGGAAAAAATGGTTCAACTTGAAATTTCCTTATTTCAATAGTGAAAGTGGGACTTTAGTCTATTGCTGCCCCTTTAAAAAATCCATGTAGAGGTGGTGACATTCAAAGTCATGAACCAAAACATCAGACAGAAGAACATCCATAGACGTTTTTTATGTTAAAAAGCCTCAAAATACTGAAAGGCATAATGAGTTTCCAGTTTGGATAATCTGATGCATGATGATTCACTTTCCAACATGACAGAAGTAGTATCTACATATTTTTCCTTCACATGATCCATATGGCCATAATAACTTGCTGGGTATCATTATCCTCTCCCATCAATATTTTGGAATATCTTGAAGGAATTCGTTCCCACCATTCAAATTTCATTGATGAATATACAGTCCTACTTCCTCCATAACTAGGGGTGGCAATGGGATGGGTCGTCTGTTTGGCCCTAAAAAATTAGGGCTTGGGCTTGGGCTAGGGCTAGGGCAAGAGAGGCTCGGCCTGGTTGGGCCCTTATTTTCTTTAACTCTATGCTTTTCTTTTTTTATATATATAAAAAAAAATAAATTACCCAGCCTGGCCCTTACAAGAATAGGGCCAAGGCTGGCCTAGCAAGATCCGGCCCGTTGCCGGCCCTATCCATAACTGTCCAATTGGTTAATTTGATAGTAATATGCTCATATGTCTTACATTTCATTATGACCACATGGCATGCGGCCCTCTTGAGACTCCATTCCACTAGCAAGATAAGGTTTTTAGGTTGCAGTTGCACTGCACTAACTACCATGCCAAGGGCTCCTTTTATTATGACCTACCTAAGAGAGAGTCTGACAACTAAGTTCCCTAACCTTATCCTTGAGATTTTTAATCTTGCAATTGCAAGTCCTACTATAGTGGGGTTTATTTGGTACATAAACCTAACCATTTTTTTAGCTAAAGATGAGCTCTCTCGTGCCCTTTTTTTTAATTTATTTTTTCTTTTTATTTTCAAGTTGTTCTAGGTTAATGTCTTTGTGGGTTATGTCACGTAATTTCTTCAGGTTCTTCCTTTATTTTATGGGATTATATACAAGGATGAAATTGGCATACGGGTACATCCGTCGGTGTATAGGTAAGGTGCACCTTCAAATTTTATTATGGTATATAATTTTGACGTAAAATGTCCTTAGGATTATCTCAAAATCTATTTTTATATCTAATTATAAAATTTTAAATTTCAAAAATGGTTAAAATCAAGTAGATTTATAAACATATGAAAATCTTGAAAATGGAAGGTGTAGATAATATGTTGTGAAATGCACTGTTTATGAGACTTAAAATCTTTTTATTTTTCATAGTCATACATCTCGATGTCGAGATGATCAATCAAAGGGTTTTTCAACATTAAAACTACCTTTTTCGATGGATTTTTTAGGGGCATCTGTGGTTCTACATTATAAGGTAACATCTTTATATAAACTTTTTCCTATATACAATGAGATCATTTACCTTTGACACAAAGAGGTCACAATTACTTACAGCTATCTGATATAAAATCTGATAGCATGAGTGTGTCACAAAGTTCGAAAAAAAAAAAATTTGAAGTTTGAGTTTGGTCAATAGAATAAATGCAGCCATCCAATTTCACATCAAATGATCAAGATTAATTGTGACCACCTTGTACCAAAGGTAAATGGTCTCATTGTATACGTTTTTTTTATCTTTCTTTTTCTTTCGACAAATATTGTCTCCTTTATTTATAAAAGTCTCACATGAAAGAAATTACATCATAAGAGAAAGAAAGAGTGGGCAAAGAGGCACACCCTTTATCAAAATAGTTTGTCAAAAAGTTAGCCTCTCTATAAACATAAAGAAAAGCTACAAATAACTGTTAACCCAAATCCATAATCTGCAGCCAACAAGACCTGAGCTCCCAAGGAACCCATTGTTCCTTGTTAAACCATGTTATAACATTCAAGAAATCGCTTTCAATCACACAACAATTGCCAAGGTTTCGCAAGACACAAACTTTCAAACCTTGAAGCAAGGTAAGCAATTCTACATGATTTGCAGTGATTATACCAACTGATCCTACATATGTGAAATAATATCCACATAACAATTGCACATTATACCACCAAAACCTGTCAATCTTAGATTACCCAAAGAGCTACCATCAAAGTTCAATTTGAGTCCACCTAGATTCGGTGCAACGCAAATACTTCTCCATCTCATCTTGAAGCCTCCCATCACAAAAAAGTTATGCAAGTTGGCCATAACATCTGGTTGTGTGACCCCTCAACGTTCTTTTGTAACCGAAAACTAACACCAAATGGAAAGTTTGATTTTAGTGAGCAATCTGTCAAAAGGTATGCACTCTCCTTTAAAAGTTCTCATATTTCTCTCCTTCTAGATTTCCCATAAAACTGCCCCTCTCCCTATCTTCCACACCACACTTCCCAAGGATGGTAGATGTTGAAAGGCTAACTGTGATACAATACCCATCACAGATTGGGGTAAAAAAGCATTAAGCCCAAGTAACCCAAACAACCAATACCAAATCCTTGTGGCAAAGGAACATTGGATAAATAGATGTATAACAGATTCTCCATCTGCTTTACAAAGCAAATTTTCCTTATTTTATTTTTTAGTTTTTTTTTGAGATAGTAAAGTACACTAATGTAGCATACGGGCAACACAGTCCATGTAGCCTCAAGACTCCCGACAACTACAATTGAGATGACTCATGGTAGCATCATTTTTGCCCTAGCCAAGATCTAGGCTTTCATTCTCTTCTAACGCACTAAAAAACCACTCACTATTTAAAAAACAAGTAAAGGCTCGTCATCCCCACTAAATTACCTAAAAAAAAAAAACAACATGTAATGTTGTACTATGAGGAAGAATGGCTCTTGTCAATTCTCAACCATACAGTTGAGATTATGTGCAGCAGTATAACTTCTCTATACTGCATGAAGTATACTACCGTGTGACTATATAATGATAGTCCCATGAAATTTTGGATCCTCAGACCCGATGGAACGGTGGAAGCACGAGCTAAGCTACAAGTGCATCCAATAGGCACCTAATCCCTAGGGGCAAACCTATGCCAGGTCAGCTCTGGCCCGAACCCAGCCCAAGCCCTACAGGGCTGGTCCGAGGCCGAGCCGGACCATTGCCAGCCTAAGGATTACAGGACTATAAATTCACGGGGCTCACATTACTTCTTACGCCAAAAGATTCAAAGGTCGAAGTTGCCTACCCAAATATACAGCTGTAAGCCGAGAGTCCACCACACCACTAGAACAAAATCTAGGAAAAAAGCACAAAAAAATAGTCCCAACCAAACCTCCGACGAAGATTTTCAAATACAAGAAATTAGCAAACCATCAAAAGAAATTAGGTGGGCCTACGTGGCATAAAACAGATGATGATGTCCACGTTAGCATTTGACAAGTGGGGGCCTTCATTTAAGGGTATATCACCACGAGTTGCTTCCATTAATGGTGGCAGGGGCTGGGCCTAGGCTTCTGCCTAATCTGGAAAGGCTATTTTTTTAAAACCTTTTTTTTATTATTATAGAAAATCCAAAATTGTATTAAGCTAGAATGAAATTACATAATAAAAAACAGTAGTATCGGAAAGGTAGGAGCCTCATTTAGTAAGAAAGTCAGCCTGTTTATTGGCCTCCTTATAAACATGATAAAAAGAAACAAAAAAAAAACATGATCAAAAGAAACCAAAAAAAAAAGAATGAGAGATCCAAAATCTGAAACAGTAAATATTTGAACTTTCAAAACAACTTCTAATCCCCTTTACACCACTTAATGACATTGAGTGAATCCCTTTCAATGATGCAAGAGTACTCCAAATCCCCTTCAAAGATACACAGGTCATAGAAACAGTTATGCAAAATTAACGGTACACATCTCAAGTCACCTTACATACGTAAAGATAACATTCCCCATCCAATCCCGAAGCACGCCTCTAAAACCAGCTAGACCCGGGTTCCGTATCGAGTTATCATCAAAATTAAATTTGTAAACGAAAGGGGTGGAGCCACACGTCTTCCTTTAGACCTGCATTTAAGGGAACCCATTTGGAACCTGGGTCCTAACCAAACCTCCCAGGAAGATTTTCAAAAAGTCAGAGGAGATTACCTAACCATCGAAAAAAAAAATTGGTGGGCCTATGTGGCATCATCAGTGATGATGTTCACGTTAGCATTTGACGAGAGGGAGTGAATTAAGTTCGGTATATTACCACTAGTTGCCTTGATTAAGGGTGGCAATTGGGCCCACTAGTTGCTTCTCAAACAGGTTGCAATGGGCCTGTTCCTTATCCCATGGGTCCACTAGGGCTGGCAGGCTAAAAAGTAAAAAAATAAATAAAAGAAAAACTATGAAAAAAAAAAGGCTGGTCGAGGCTCAATTGGGCCAACACCATATGCCCCAAGTGCTTCTTTTTTAGGGCACCCGGCCCATTGCCAAACCTAACTTCCATTGCTTCTCGTCCTAGCAGCATTCCATAATGCCTATCTTTATGTTGGATTTTATTGGCAGACAAAAGGTGGCATGTTCGGTTGATTAGGTTTTGGCAACTTGACTAAAAGGAAATCCCTTTTTGTGATTTGCTTGCGAAATTTGTTCTTTGAATTTAGACAAGGCGACATGAAAATCGACAAAAAATAAAGGCGAGGCGATTTCAATTTTTCCTGCCATTCAACACTACCTCACAACACTCCCAATTTTCTTTTTTCCCTGTTTTATTTTAGGACTTTGTAGTGCCTCTAGTCTAGAAAACTTCATATAAAAACAAAAGTGACACTGCTATTTTCGTCTCCGCCAAATTTGACCGAATGCCAAATTACACCACCCATTGTCCATACCCTTCATGTTCGTTTCTAAATTCCAAGGAGCATCACATATTTTGTTATGCAAAATTGAAAATTGAAATTACAAAAAATAATAATAATAATTTGTTACGTATCAAATATTTTAATAGACTCATTATAATGCTATAAGGATATCACAATTATTTACAACCATCTAATGTGAAATTTGATAATTTGGGTGTGACGCAAAGTTCAAAAAAATTTCTTTTGAAATTTGAGCTTGGACAATGGAATTAATTAATCCATCCAATTTCACATCAAATGATCAAAATAAATTGTGACCACTTTGTACCAAAGATAAATAGTCTCATTATATACTTGGAAAAGGTTTCTATATTTTCCCTACAGCATAGAAGATATATGCTTCCCCTACCAACCAGCCATCCGATTTTGATCAAGAAATTTTGATCAAGAGAACTACTCACCATTTGATCTTAAATCCAACGTCTCAGTGTTTTATTTTTAGTTCTTTTAAATACAGATTTTATGAATATGAAAATTTGGTATGTGCCATCTTCTCCTTGTGGTGCACCTATAAAAAAAATATTAAAAATAATTTTTCGATAAAATATAATAACTACAATACCCTTTGAAATTTTCAAGAATATTTTCGTTATTTTGTTTTATTGAAAATATTTTTTACATATTTTTCACTAGTATGAGTATAAATAGAAGATTAAAAGTTTATAGGAAAAAATTAAAAATAAAATAGTGTAGAGACGATGACATTGTGATTGATACAATCTTAACCCTCCATTCAAAATGGAAGATTGGTTAAAAAGAAGAATATAAGTTTTATGCTGTAGAAGAAACATAAAAAACTTACCCTATATACTTTTGCTTTTAATATAGGTGTAGGAGTATTGCATATTTATATATCCCCCCGGAGTACCACCAAAATAGGAGTATTGCATATTTATATATCCCCCGGAGTACCACCAGAATAGGAGTATTGCATATTTATATATACCCCGGAGTACCACCGGAATAGGAGTATTGCATATTTATATATCCCCCGGAGTACCACCATAACCTTTTTGTTAGTATTAATCCCTGGTGGTTCTTAGCATGAAACCGACGAACCCTTTGAGAACTCGTGAGAAACTTTAGATGCAGAGGAACAAGAAAATTCCCATTACATCCTATTTCTTAGCTTTCTCACATAAAAATCAGACGACCCATGGTGATCCACATGATCATCACGTGAGGACATGCCTCAATGTATGGTGGCCTTTAAAAAGGACCCTAAGGTCATGTGAGCGGTTGGACCACTGACCTTCATTGCCTCTCTCTCCCCACAACCACACAACAGCGGACTACTGGCCCTCTCTCCATCATTTCCTCTATGAGATTTAGAGAGAGATCGGACTGACCCTCTCTCCTCTCAGAGGTTTAGAGTAGGTCGGTCCCTCTCCGTTGAAAAATACCGCCCGCCCCGCTTCTCTCTACCTCAGATGACTACTAAAGGGGAAAGAAGCCTCGCTCCTTTTTTTTATTTTTATTTTTAACAAAGACCCTGTGGCCCACGGCCCACCCTATCCCAAGGACCACAACTCTAAAGCTGCCGATTATTATTGTGGAAGAGAACAAAACCAGAATCCGCACACGTGGAAAAGTAAGACGCGTCTCGAGAGAGAATCTACACCTCTCTCTCTCTCTCAAACTTTTTCAAAAACCCCATTACGTCACCGTCCAACCCCCAAAAATACCCCTCGCCTAGGGCCCACTCACCAAGTTAAAAAATACCGCAAAAAAACATGAAGTATCTGAAGGTTTTGTTCCCGCTGGTGATTGATTCTAAAAACAAAGGAATTATTGAAAATTAAGAGCGAGCTTTTTTCCTTTCTTTTCCCACGAATAACGTTAGTCCACAGACGCTTATTACATCACGGCGACCAACGTCAACGAAAAAAGGGAAAGACGCAACTAAAATCAAATACAAAAAAATAAAAAATAAAAAGACAGGACTGGGGGTAGCAGCCCTAAAAACACAAGCTCTCGCTCCAATACTAAGCCCATCAAGGGCAACGGCAAAACGAGAAGCAACGGGCGACGGTTCCCAAATCACTTATTTCGTAACTCAGTGGCCAAGTCTAGTAATAGTCGTAGCCCCCCCACTCGTGCTCATCGCCAGCCGCCGTGGTGGCGCCGTGCCGAAGGTAAGGCATCGCGTTGAAGGACCACGCCAGAGTGCGCGCCACCGACTCCCCCATGAAGCAGTCCTCGGCCCTGCACTTGAGCGCCTCAAACATCGAGTCCGGCTCATGCCGCATTGCCCGCAGCACATCAGCACACGACTGCCCGGGAACCGCCCCGGTCACTGCAAATGCCTGCCCTCCGCCATCGCTCCCGACCACACGCACCACGCTGGCGCTCCCAAGCAGGTTGTGGAGCCCACCCAGCGCCTCCTGGTAGGCGCCACCCAGGAACATGCCCAAATAGTAGGGCTCACCCGGTCGCGACTCGTGCAGTGGCAAGCTCGTCGCTCCGCCAATGAATTTGGTCACCTTACCATCGCTATCGCAGGTGAGATCGGACAAAATGGCATTGATGCTCGGCCTTTGATCCAGGCGATGGATGGGCATGATCGGAAACAGCTGCTCAATGGCCCAGAAGTCAGGAATGGAGGAGAAGACGGAGAGGTTGACATGGTAGGTGCGAACGCTATCAGCCTGTTGGCTGGCGTGCGAGAGCAGGTCGCAGAGCATGTCCACAGCAGCAAGCTGCTCGAGCGCGAACGACCCGAGCTTGAACTCCTCCACACAGCGCTGCTTCAGCTGCTCCGCGTGCACCAAACACAGCTCATACTCACCCTTCATCGCCGCACCCATCAAATTGCCATATTCAGTTCGAGCGTCGTCGCTGAGCCCCAATGTCAAATAAGAAAGATCTAGGCCCGGTGTGGCAACTTCCCTTGCAGCAGTAGCCTCAAACACAAGCACCGAGTGATGCGACACAAGCGCACGGCCACTCTCGCTGCAGATAACTGGGTGCTTAACAAACTTTTGATCGCACACATAGCGCACGGCTTGGACCACGGTGGCTGCATATTCCTCAAGAGTGTAACCAATCGACATATCCGATGCAGAGGATTTTGAGCCATCGTAGTCGACGCCAAGGCCACCACCGATATCGATCACTCGCATTCCGGCACCAAGGCGCACGAGCTCACAGTATATCTGGGCCGCCTCACCGACACCATCGCCTAGTAGAGAAACTGATGGGATCTGAGAGCCAATGTGGAAGTGCAAGAGTTGCAGGCAATCGAGCATGGCCACCCCTCTGAGCTTTCGGACCACACCAAGAATTTCCAGAGTTGTTAAACCGAACTTGCCTTTTTCACCAGAGGTCGAGCCGAAATGGCCAGAATGCTTCGTCCTGAGCTTTGCTCTGATTCCAATCACTGGCCTCACAGAAAGCTTTTTGCTGATTTCAATGACCAGATCGACCTCCTCTTCTTGCTCCAAAACGATGACAGTATCAAGCCCCATCTTCCTCGCCATTAAGGCAAGAGAGATGTACTCTTCGTCTTTGTAGCCGTTGCATATGAGGTAGGATTCAGGGCTACCTTTACAGAGCGCGCTCATGGCGAGGAGAAGCTCGGGTTTTGACCCGGCCTCGAGCCCAAAACGATGGGACCTACCAAACGCGACGATGTCTTCCACGATGGAGCGATCCTGGTTACATTTGACCGGGTAAACGCCCTGGTAATGCGAGTCGTATGACTGTGATCGAATCGCCGAGTCAAAGGCCGACTGCAGCGAATCGATCCTGTGCTTCAACACGTCAGGCAAGCGCACGATAAGCGGGAGTTGCAGGCCGAGTCCGCCATTAGATCTAGAGTCAACCGCTTTCTTCACGACCTTCATCAAATCGATCTCCTCAAAAAGGAGGGTCTCGAGGCCATGTGGCCTTACAGAGAGGTTGCCGGAGCCGTTGATGGAAAAGTAAGGAGCGCCCCAGCCGTTGATCCTGTACAGAGAGGCAGACAGCTCCGGAGACCAGAGCCCGCCAATGTTAGGGTTTGTCACCTCATCGGAGAAGTCTTTTTCAGGCAAATCTTGGCCTGAAAATCCATTCTCCAGCAACGGTGACAAGCCGGGAAGAGAGCTTTCCCCAGCTAAAGAGAAAGCAAAAGCAGGGGGGAGAGCTGCAATGGCTTGGTCGAAACATGCTAGGGCAGGCATCTCTTCCCGGTTTTGTTAGAAAGGGTCCAGAAGAGAGGTTGTGAGGGCGGGGGCTTTGCCAAAAGCCGAGGCCGAGGCCCCGGCTACCCCCCCAAAAGAAGCAGTAAGGTTCTAAGAAAAGGAAAAGCCTAACCCCCGAAGCTTGAGGAGCAACTTAATCCCCACCTCACCTCAGGAGAAGAAGAAGCACAAGATGAAGCTCTTTTAATGGAGGAAAAGGAGGGCGACAGCTTTTGTTCTGCTCTTGAGAGGTCTATGCAGGGTTGGCTTGAAGAGAGAGAAAGAGAGATACGGATCTGAAAATCGAGACGGAAAAAGAGGTAAGAGAAGGTCCCCTGCGATTTAGAGACAGAAAGAAAAGCAATGGATCAAAAAGATAGCAAAGAACGAAGCCTCTGCGTAAGAACCCTAACCAGAAGAACAGGAGAAACCAAAACAGTACGATTAAAAGCTTCGACAAAACCCTAGGGATGAAGCGAAAGCACCCACGAAAATACAGATCAGAGAGGCCGAATGATATCAGACGAAAAAAGCCGAGGGTTTCTTTATACTAGTTTTAACAGCGGCAAAGAGGACGAGAGGATAAGAAGACCGGAACCCTAACGATCAAACGGCTAGCTCTGAAACGGAAGATCGAGAGATCTAGGGAGAGGGGGGGGGCGCAACCACGAGCAGAGAAGCGGGCGAGAATTGCACGAGAAGCGGGGTCGATTTATATAGGAAAAAAAGGCCCTAATTTTTTAAAATTAAAAAAAAACGATAAAAGGGCGTGACCTTTATTAGGGGCCTGTAGAGGGAAAATTACTTTCAGGACCTCGTGGTGAACGTTACGGCGTTCTAATCCTCAGGGGCTTTTTGGGGGAAATTCCTAAGTTTAGGGGGCCGCGTCGAGTTGCCGCGTGGCCTAATCGCCGTCGTTGCTGCAGTAACCCCTGCCCCTCTCTCTCCTTAAACCTTATCCCCGTTTTTGACACTCCCATCGACGCCTCGACGCGCTTTCTTGACGCGTGGGCGTCAAAGTTTACGGTGGGCGGACCCACTCGTGCGAAACCGTTTCGCGACGCCCCTTTTGGCACGTGTGTGGCGTCCCGCAAACTGGAGGTCTTGAGCCTGACGTGCTGCCTTGCGTTACTTCGGAGAATTTTACGGGGTATATATTTATATAAAAATGCCCCTAAACGTATTACTTACTTCATATTCGTCAATGACTAAGTGGTCCTCAGTGCTCATGATCACAGGGAAGGCGCTGCGTCTGAGTCAGCTTTGACCGTAGCCCCGTCCAATGTACGCCAAAGAGTAGGCCGAGCCAGTTCGAGCCCACATGTGGAAAAAATTAGAGAAAATGAGGGCTTCTCTAGTCAGAACCGGCGGCCTGGTTTGACACTCGAACTACATTTTGTGGTCCAAGGCCTACTATTTTACGGTCGAGCCGACCCGGCAAGGCCAAGCCGTGTGCCCCGTTACTAGCCTTAATCATAAGTAATTTTTTTTTTTATAGGATGTTATTTCTACAAGGTTGCAAACTTATACAATTCAATTAAGGTGCACCTCCAAAATTTATCATAATATTTACTTTTAATATTAAAAAATCTTAGGATTATCTTAAAAATTATTTTCATATCTAATTATAAACTTTTTAACTCTAAAAATGGTTAAAATCAAGTAGATTTATAAACATATAAAAATCTTAAAAATAGACGGCTCAAAAAATATGTTGCAAGATACATTATTTCTAGGACTCAAAAACCCTTTTTTTTTTTTTATATACATCTCGATGTCGAGATTATCAATTAGAAGGTTTTTCAACATTAAAACAATATTTTCCAATAGATTTTTGAGGTGCATATATAATTCTATATTTTAAGGTTGTAATCTTATATAATATATTTTATTTTTTTAGTAGGCAGCCAGATTGTCTACAAATAGACCATTTATCTTTTATACATAGAGCTCACAATTATTCTCAATAATTAAATGTTAAATTGGATGGCTTTGAGTGAGTCACAAAATTGAAGATTTTTTTTTTGAAACACTCATTACGAAATTTAAGGGACAAAAATGATTATAATCTCTTTGTACAAAAAATAAATGGTATCTTTGTAGACAATCCCATAACTATAGGTAAATTATTTATTGAGTAAAAATAAGGGTTCTTAATTTGACGGTGGTTTTGTGTCACCGTTTTTTAGTCTTATAAAATTTATGCTACGTGGAGCGGTTTTCTACGGTTGGCCTTTTGCCTTATAAGATTTTGCTATTTTTAGGTGTATTTTTTTGGGTTGGTTCATGCATAACATCTCCTCACAATTTTATGTTTATCTCTTTTCATTTAACTTGCGGTGTTATTTACTAATAATGTCAAGTAGAAGATATGCACAACTTCCATCTTTGCACAATTAAATAGATATATATTAGGAGGAATATATATAAGAGTGTACAAATTTTGAGTTTTTTATGAATTTTTTTTAAGTTTTCGATATTTTTTACAATTAATACCTTTGAATTCCTAGATAATCTTTATATATGTATTATAAGTATATCTACTTCTAATCTAATCTATAGTGATATATTTAGATTAAATTGAAAAATTCCGTCCAATTTCAAACAGCTATATCTATATCGGCGTACACATGCATTTATCCATGTATCATCTATTTTTATGATTTTTATAGATAAATGCATGTATTATCTATTTTTATGATTTTGATATGATTTTTATGTACCAGATATGTTATTTGTGTCCAGAGCTATGGTGTCCTTCCCTTCTACTAAACTAAATAGCTGTCTTATACGTATTACAATTTAATTATTGAAATAAATGGATCAGATTTAGTCTCTAGACAACCTTGTTTTTTTCTAATAATCTTATACATATTAGAATTTAATTATTGAACTAAATGGATGAGATTTGGTCTCTAGACAATCTTGTTTCTTTCTAATAAAAAAGTCATTGCAATTGATGGAAAAAATAGGCCTATTAAAGGCAAAAAATAAAAAATAAAAAAATAGAGGGTAAATTTTGTTCTCAATTTCTACCTCTAAGCAGCCTATAGACAAATCTACCTCTATCTACAAATTCGAGATTTTAAATATAACTGGAAATTCAATTATTTCTGTTAAAATTAAGTGTTTATCTACAAGATCAATACCATTTTTCAACTTCAAATTTCATAATAAGTATTTGAATTAATTTTATAGGGTTATGGAGATTTTTTTATGACCAAAATGCTTTTTAGATGAGCATTTCGAGGAGAGGCTTTACTTTATTTTCATAAAGCCTAGGCCTTACCGAAACTGTATGAATCTCAAGCTCCATTTAGAGGGAGACGTTTCTAACAAGGGTGCGGTTTGGATAGTCGAGGCTCTAACCCATCAAAGTAAAGCGCACCTTCAAAGTAACGCGTGCCTTGAAATAGTATCGAGAAATGTGGTTTCAATACTGGAAGTCCTTGTGATAGCCTTGAAATATATTATTATCTCTAATTATAAAATTTAAAGCTTCAAAAATAGTGTAGGTTGAGCAGATCTAGGAAAACTCGAAAATCTTGAAAATTGACGATCTAAAAATGCATTCTTTTCAAATTTTAAAATCTATTTTTTTCTCATGTCTATGCATCTTGATGTAGAGATGATCAATTTGAGGATATTTGGGCATCAAAACAACCTCCTCTAATAAAAATTTTGTGGTGGGCTCTAATTTGATTGTTTAGAGCCTCGGCTCTATATAAACTTTTTCCACCTAAATATCACCAACGGCTAAAAACGAGTCGAACCTTTTCTAAATAATCATAGTATTTTAGTGGCGATTAAGGATGTTTCTCCGATGTGACCTAAAATGAAGAGTCCAATAATATTCCCCAGTAGAATGAAAAGCTCTTTTGTTTCGTTCACTCATTATTTTGTCGTGTGTTGTTAGAATTGATTATTCATATTCAACTAAATATTCAAAAAAAAATGAAAATAAAAATAAAAATATGATGGGAGGGATAAATCCCTTCCTTCCTACCAAACATAAATGTGATATTGGGGAAAATTTGTGTTAATACAAGGCGCACTTCTAAATTTTATTTGAGATCTAGTTTTATTAGCAAAAACGTTACGATGGCTTGAAAAAATTGTATTCCGCCCTAATTATAAAACTGAAAATTTAAAAAATGAATTCAAATCGAGCATATCTATAAACATTTGTAAATCTTGAAAAATAGACGGTCAAGATAATTTGTGACAAGGTATACTATTTTTTGAATTTCGAATATATATATATATTTTATATATGTACATCTCGACATCAAGATGATCAATTAGAAGTTTTTTTAAGTTTGGAACACTCTTTTCTACTAGTTTTTTGAGATGTAGCATATTTCTACAATATAAGGTTGCAACCTTATGAAACTTTTTCTATATGATATTTACCTCTGTTTTTTTTTTTAAAGGGCAAAGTTCAAGATATGAACCCTTTTCTATTTAATTGTGAATTAAATTCCCAATAAAGTATCCATTTATAAAAAAAGGTAGAGATTGATTTGAATTAAGAGATTGAGTTTCTTATTTTGTAGGGTTCCACTCAATAACTCAATAGGTCCTCTAAAATTTCTCTTCCTACATGGTTCTACCTAGTTCAATTTCATGTATCCTCACACTTAGCAATTGAATGTCATATATTCCAATTGAATGTCAAATATCCCTGCCCTTAACTAGAGCAATATATGTAAAATAAATTAATGTATATAGCATCCTCCCTTGGGAGGATATATTGCACAACAACTCCCTCCAGTAAAACAATAACTTAGGAGACTTTTTTTTTTTTATCTGAAATTTTGGGATCCATCCAGGCATCACCAAATGATTATTTCCTAGAAAAAAAAAAAAGATTTTAACTCACCAAATGATTATTTCCAAGGATAAAAAGAAAATATTTTAACTTCTTGAAAACCTAGATCTTGGCCTTCAAAAACTGCCTAAAAAAACTGGATGCTTCTTGTTCAAACCTTGGGGCACTATTTTTCTAGGGAAAAAGTTTACATAAGTGCGAGACTCTAAATAATAAAATTAAGACGCATCTCAAAATTTTCACTAGAAGAAGTTTCTTCGATGGCCAAAAATCCTCAAATTGATCATCACGACCTCAAGATGCATAGACATGATATGAATTTCAAGTTTTGGAAATAGTGCAACTTGCAATGTATTTTTGGACCATCAATTCTCAAGATTTTACAGTGTTCATAGATAGGCTCGATATACGTTATTTCTGAAGTTTTAAATTTTATAATTAAAGATGAAAATAAATTTTCAGGCTACCACAAAGATTTCTGATACATAAACAACATATTTCAGTACTATTTTAAGGTGAACCCTACTTTGATTGTTTAGGGCTTCAACCCCATAGTAACCGCATCATTTTTCTAGAGGCACATTAATAGTCCTATTTAAATGTTGGCCGCCCGTTTGTATAGAGCCTAGGCGGTAAACAATCAAATTGGAGCCTACCTTTAAATAGTATTGAGAAATGCCGTTTCAATATTGAAAATCATTGTTACCGTCTTCAAATATATTTTCATATTTATTCATAAAGTTTAAAACTTCATCTTTATTCATAAAGTTTAAAACTTCAATCTCTATTCGTAAAGTTTAAAACTTCAAAAGTAGTGTAAATCGACATATCTATGAAAATTTGAAAATCTTGAAAATGGACAGTCCAAAAATACGTTACAAAATACACTATTTCCAAACCTTGAAATCCATTTTTTCTAATCTCCATATATCTTGATGTCGAGATGATCAATTTGAGGATATTTGGACGTCAAAACCTCTTCTAATGAAATTTTTTAAGGTAAGCTCTAATTTGATTTTTTAGAGTCTCAGCTCTATATAAACTTTTCCCTTAAATGTCTTGTTTCTCTCTTTTCTTGCGTGTTAATATGTGTAGTACCTCAGGGAGCAAATGCACAATATGATCCCACGGGAGTGCAGCAAATCTCGAGATCTAGAAAACCAGCGAACTCGTACGGCAATTGAACAAATTCCTATCTTCCACAATACTTTTTCAGTTCTAAAGGAGTAGTTGTCTACTGGTGGGATGCAGAAGATCGACACCTACCACTTTACAAGAAATAAATCATTTCAGTGTGCTTTAACGAGTTTAAACTGTTTTTAGTGATCGTACCCACAATACAGACGAACCTCTATTTCAAAAAACCCAAAACAAAAAAAAAACCACCAAAAAAAAATTTCATTTCACTGTGCTTTAGGGAGCTTTCAGTGGTCGTATCTACAAAACATAAGTGTCTCTATTTCAAAAAACACCCAAAAAAAAAGAAAAAAAAGAAAGTAAATCATCACATAAAATAGTGATTAAAAAGGTGGATCGATGACCTGGATAAGGCATCACAAAAACCGGTCTAGATTGGTGAATTGGTGGTCCAGATCATCATTTTATTATGCTGAAAAAATAGTCAATTGACAAAAAACCAATTTATAAACACAGTGAAATGGCCGAAAACCTATCCGGATCAGTGAATCGACGTTTAAACTATAGCAAAACGACATTTCTACTATAGAAAAATATAGCAAATCACTACTTCTTTTCTAAAACCTGACGATTCCTTATATATTGACAAAATAAATTGGTACGGAGTGACTGATTCTTATGTCGGACTAAACGATCCCGTGCTGACCTAACGTGGTGAATCGGCGTTTTAACTGTAGCAAAACGACATTTTTACTATAGCAAAATGTAGCAAATCGCCATTTCTTTTCTAGATCCTGATGATTCCCTATATATTGACAAATTTGACACGGAGTGACTGATTCTTAAGTGGGACTAATGATTCTTAAGTGGGACTAAACGATTCCGTACTGACCTAGCTTTTTTAGACCACTGCAAAACAAAAAAAAAAAGTGCCTAAAAGAATAATATTTTAGTTTTAATGTGGAAAAGGCCTCCAATTGCAAGCATCACAAAAAATATACATAATAAGGACTACGTAGTTGCAATAGGGCTAGGATGATAATAATAATGACATTAACGATTAAATGGAAACCAAATGATACATAAAGAATACGAAAGCACGAGTCGACACACTACAAAGCTTATAAATAATATAAAATTACAGTAAAATTATCTGTTTAATAAAAAGAAATAAAAATTATGAAGAAAATCACAAGAAGAAAAAACAAAACAACTGCCGAGAAATAAAAATCGTAAAAAAAATCACAAGAAGAAAAAACAAAATATGCTAATACGAATATTCCGGCACGAGCCCATACACACAAGAGAAAAAAAACACACCCACAAAGAGCAAACTCACAAAAGGTTTTTCTCTAAGTAAACACTTTCTTTATTCCAAAAAATTCAATCCCAAATACAATTCACGTTCATCCCTTTTATACATTTAAATCACCTCCTCATGTGACTCTCATAGATAATCCCTAATATATCTCTTTACTAATGAAAATGATAACTATCCAAAATAAATCTATCTCTTGATTCTTTTTATATTGATTACAACTCCCTACTTCATCCTTTTCACCTACGTGACTTATTATTTGGTAATTTCAACCCAACACAATATAGAAAACACTCCCTTTAATCTTTAAATTAGGAGACAAAATATATTTCTTAAAGACTAAAGATAAGCACCTTGTACCCTAACTCTTAAAATAGAAAACAAAATATATTTCTTAAAAACTAAAGATAAACACCTTGAACCCCCAACTAATACAAAGATAAACTTAACTAAACGTGACATCTATTCTTTCAATCTCACGCCCATCTCTTTTAGATGGAACTCTTTCTAAATATTTCTTCCAAATAAAAGATGAACATAACTTAAGATAAATATACCTAAAATCAACTCACTTAAGAAATGAAACAAAAAATGAACTTATCAAAATAAACTAAAAATTCATACGAATCTTATTTCTAAAAGATTAACTCTAATAATAAAAAGGTTATCTACATCTCTAAAAATAGAAATTGTAGCCACCGCATTTTTTATCCGCATCAAGGAGAATAAAGTGATTAAAAAAAAAATAGTAAAAGAATAAAATAAATTGATCAATTCAACTAAAAAGTAAAACGATTGAAAGTGAAACTATCCTTTCAATAAGATCTGAAGAAGAGGTACATCGTGATCTCTTCAAAATACAGCATGTCATGGGATAACTTTTGGTAAGAGCACAATAATTCAAGTTCTGATTCTTCAGGCAATGGCCATGTGCCATGTGCCATATGCTCACAATTAATTTTGGAAGCACCTTTGCATGATCGAGATCACAGTTAGCAAGTCGTCGATTTAAATGAGTTTTTGTTAAAAAAAAAATTATCGTTTATCAATACGTTTAATACTGCATTTTGTTGAAAATAGCGGGAAAAAAGCACGATATTTTGAGGAAAATGTTTAAAACGAGTTATATTTACTTTTTAAAATAATACATTCAAAAAGACTTTTCTTTTATGGGTGCGGTTTGTATGAAGCGGAGGCTCTAAGTAGAGCCCACCTTCAAATTGTGTGGAGAAATGTGGTTTCAATACTGAAAATCTTTGTGGTTGTCTTAAAATATATTTTCATCTCTATTTATAAAATTTAAAGCTTAAAAAATACTGTAGATCGAGTTGATCTATAAAATCTTGAAATTTGACGGTTCAAAATGGATGCACTATTTTCAATACTTGAAATCCATTTTTTTCTCATATCCATGGGTCTTAATGTCGAGATGATCAATTTGAAGATATTTGGACCATAGTTAGCAAGTCGGCGTTTAAAACTAGACTTTGTTAAAAATACGGAGTTTTTTTCAAAAACGTTTAAAACTGCTACTTTTTGAAAGATTGGCAAAAATACATGTTTTTTTGATGTAAACATTTAAAACACGTCTTATTGATCTTTATAAAAAAATGGGTCCAAAAAAACTTTGCCTTTTTTACATGTATTTTTTTTTCTAAAAGGTGAAAGCTTTTTTCTTGTTTTATGTAATTGTTATTTCCATGCTTTCTTAAAAGTATATAATTTTAAAAAAAATATATCCTTAAAATTTTTATTTTTTCCCCAAGTATATTGTTAGGGTTTATTATCTTAGGGTTTATGCTCAAATCCATTGAATCAAATTAGAATAAAATACCATAAAAACCATCGAATAAAAAATCCCCAAATTTTGACTTGGCAAAATTCCACCAAAAAATCCGTCCAAATTAGGGCTCACAGACCCAGATTATCACAATTTGTACAACATCTTAAATCCCTAAAACAAAAGCTTAAAAAAAAAAAAGGGCAGATTAGAGCTCAATCCCCAAACCTAATTCATGACTGGAAATATTGGATTAGGGTTTATGTCCACCATGTTCTTCATCTTCTTTGAGATTTTATGTCCGTCTTGTTTCTCTGTTGCCTATGCATGTTCTTTCTTGTTTCTCTATTGCCTATGCATGTTCTTTCTCTCACTCTGCGTTTCTTTATCGAATATTTTGTATTTGCTTCTCTCTCACTTTGTGTAATGCTTGTCTTCTTGTTCTGTGTTTCTTCTTGGTCTGGTGCGTTTGTTGCTTGTCTAACCAAAAAAAGTGTGCATCTTCTCATTGCTTAACTATTGCTTAACTTTGTGTAATGCTTGTCTTCTTGTTCTGTGTTTCTTCTTGGTCTGGTGCGTTTGTTGCTTGTCTAACCAAAAAAAGTGTGCATCTTCTCATTGCTTAACTATGGTTATGAAGGGCCGGTTACCATACAGAGAGAGACATGGATATATCCAACTCAATTCTACTTATCTCACATTCTCCCTTTTTTTTTGCGCTATGTATTAAGTATTTGCAATGTTTGTTAAAGCATTTAATGAGAAAATTCATATCGTATATTTATCAGCAACTTATCATTTTATTTTTTTAATTTCAACTTAATTTTATTTTAATTTCTAATTAATTTTATTTTAAACATATCCGCTTTTTCCACTCCGATTTTTTGAGCCTAGTCCGATATATTTACGATATTTTTATATAAAGTATTTTTGCCGATCCGTATTTTTGACCCGATTTTTTCATCTAACTTTTTGAAATAAAAACAATTTATTTTCGATTTTATGGTGAGCCGATATATTGATCTTCCCCGACTTGCTAACTATGATTTGGACATCAAAACAACCTTTATAGTGAAATTTTTGAGGTGGGCTTTAATTTGATTGTTTAGAGCCTCGGCTCTATATAAAGTTTTTCCTTGTTTTATTGCTCGCTGAAAAGTTTCTTTTTTGAAAGATATATACTTTTTTTTCTTTTTTTTGAAATTTTTTTTTTTGTTTAACCTAAAAAATCGTGTTATATTCGCATTTTAAAAAACAGGTTTAAAAAAATATTTCCTTCTATTACTTGCAAAAAAAGTTTCTTTTTGAAAGATATATACCTTTTTTACTTTTTTTGAAATTTATATTTTTACCTAACCTAAAAAATTGTATTACTTTTTTCCAAAGACAAACATTGCTTGCCAAAAATATTGTTTTCCTAAATATTGGGTGTATCCCTGGCTCTACTTGGGTTTATCTCGTGTAAGATAAACTTCATCTCAAGTATTCTTCTTCAAAGTTCTAGTTGCATACTAAAAGTATGGGGTTTTTATTAAAATAAAAAAAAGAAAAGTATGGTTTTTTCCGTTGAATGTGGTTGCATATTCCAATGACACCATGTTAAAAACTTTATTTCTGTAGCCTTTGGTCCCCATAGAAGATTATTTCATAATACTACAAAGAATTCTATTAAATTATTGATTAATCAAGAATATACAAGATTCCGTATAAATATACTGTCAGTAAAAGTTAAAAATAAATACCAATGGTTATGGATAGACACCACCTAATCTTATCAAGATATATGTATCTATATCGATGCATATCCATACTGATAAGATACATATCCTAATCTTATTGATAAGATACATATAGATACATATCCTAATCTTATCAAGAGATATATGATATGTATCCGTAACTATATATATCCATATCCTAACGGCTATTGTGGAAAATAACTATATAAAATTCATATTATTTGTATTAAATTTTATTTTATTTTATTTCTTATTTGGATTGTTTGAAGTGTTGAACAATGTTTTTTTTTGTTTTTTTTGAGTAATCTTCATTTTATTTGTGATTTTAATTACCAGTGAATATGGATAAACAATGGTAATGCTCGATAGATGGGTTTTGCTCTATCTACTCTCTCTCTCTCTTCTATTGACATGCATGGGTGTACTACTCAATCATCAATGTCTTAGTGAGAGAGAACACAGACTTGGCTAGGGATTTTTACAGGCAAAAGATGGTGAAATCTAGAATTTGTGCTCACCAGTAAATGTTTGATGTATTGATGAAGGGCTTGTCTGCAACTAATAGAGTTTTTGATGGGTTCAAGCCCCTGCAATTGATGAAAACCCTTGAGCCCAACTGGTGGTCTATGATACTCTAATTTATTCTCTTGAAAAATGAGAAGCTGCGTAGAGCCAAAAGCTTGATGAGTGAGATAAACCCTTTTGCCTCTAAGAGATTATTCACAAGAAATTTAAATTGATTGACTTAATTATATTAATTTAGTAAAAAATTTATTACTTATTAATTGTTTTTTCAAAGTGTTTATTTTTTAAAATTTTAAAATTTAAAATGTTTAAACATATTCGATTTTTTCCCACCGATTTTTGAATTCAATCCAATATATTTGCGATACTTTGATGTACAGTATTTTTGCCGATACATATATTTGCTCCGAATTTTTGCGTCTGACTTTTTGAATGAAAACCAATTAAATTCTAATTTTATGGTGAGCCCATATTTTGACATTCCTCAACTTGCTGACTATGATCGAGAGTAATACGACACAAACTACGCATAAAAGTGGGCTTAAGGCAAGTAGTAGCATGGATAAAGTAAGCAACAATAACATTGGCACATGTATAAATTGGAGATAAATAAAGCTACGTTGGGTCACAACCCTTGGGATAAGGTATCGGGGACTTGGCATTGGTATTATTGGTTTCAAAGACCCGTGAGAGACTAATGAGTGCACTGGCAGTGCCAGTTTTAAGTATGTGTAAATTGTTTTAAAAATATAATTTAAAATTTTATTAACTAAAATAATAGAAAATTGTAAATATTAAACTAATTTTTTTTTTTAAAAAAATTAAATTAAATACACATAAGAATACTTACTTTTGGAAACTGGGAACCTGGAGTTTCGAGTTTCAATCAGGCCGTCCTTCTGATTTGCACTACCATTTGCTTTTTGGATGCCTTATGCTCACTGCCTTAGGCTTGTTGGAATTGGTAGATGGTAGATTTATCGGTTGCCTTATGCTTGATGGCATTCTGATTTACACCACAATCTCTTTTTTTGATGTCACCATCTCCTTTTTTTGATGCTTTATGCTTGCTCGAATTGGTAGATGGTAGATCTATTAGTTTTTTGATGCTTTATGCTCGCTGGAATTGGTAGATGGTAGATCTATAGGTTCCATTATGCTTGCTGGAATTGGTAGATCTATAGGTCTTTCACCTACATCTAGGGTTTCTAAAGCAAGGGAAAAGCTCGAGAAGGCAAAAGGAAAAGCTCAGGATTTTTAGAAGAATTTCCATAGTTTTCTAAGATTTTGGGGATCTTCTAAGGTAAAATATGAATTTTGAGATTTTTGGTATTTTTTGTTTTTTGAATTTTTTAGATTTTATTTTTATTTTTATTTTCTAGAAACTTTCTAAGGCTTTTTTTCCTCCTTTTGGGGTATTTTTCCAAATTTTGGGATTTCCCCTTATTTTCTAAGGATTTTCAAATATATTTTTGCATGGTTTTTAGAGGTTTCAGAGGGGGTATATATAGGTCAAACTAGATTTAGGGTTGAAATTATTCAACCTAATCTCCTAGTTTAATTAGGATAAATCTAGAGATTATTTCGTAAATTTTTAAGATTTTTTTTGGATTTATCCAAAGCCAAAAAACATGAAACCTGAGGAAGAAGGGGAAGGACAAGCTGTATTTCAATTGGCTTGATGATGTCTTTCGAGGAGGTGCAGTGGCAAAACTAGAGTCTCTTAGGGATAGTGGTGGCAACGGGTTGGGTACGAGTCAGGTCTAACTGAATCCGAACCCAGACTTAGGACCGGACCCGAGTAGTATTTGGATCCAAAATTTAGACCGGTACCCAGACCCATCGGGTCTCAGGTTTAGTTGGATCCATTGCCATCCCTATGACTATGAGCGTTTTTTTTATTTTGCCTTTTTTTGACCATCATATTGTTGTGCGCGGAAGCTTTAAACCTGATGAGTTGATTTTTGACAAATAAAGTATGAGAAATAAAATATAAAACATATAATCACAAGAACACAAAGATTTACATTCATGGGCACGGCAAACAGAAATCTACTATACCAATGAAAATTGCATAAAAGGATTTGGAATAAACCTCGACAAAAACATAGTCGAGCAAACCCTTTTAAACCTACTATCCCAAATGGCACTATGCGAGATTTCTCATCTCTATTCCATAATAGCACCGTGTCGATATCTCTTCTCTATTCCTTAACGGTACCATGCTGATTTCTCATCTCTATTCCATAACTAGACCACTGTATAGGAAACGAATAACTTTGAGAGCTCTCATCTCTAGTCCATAACTAGACCACTGTCTAGATAATGAATAACTGTGAGAGAAAACAAGATTTTGTCTCATTAAAAGGTGAAACAACCCAAAATCTCTATGAAAGCCGTTTCTCTACAAGAAATCAATACATCACTCTGCAAGAGTCTTCAGGAGGCACCATCAATGTTTCTCTTAATAGGAAGCTCTATTCTCTGAGAAGAAATTGAATCTTATGCACAAGAGCCATTTGCCTCTCTCTCTCTAGAAGAACCACGATTCCCATGTGGTGAGCCAAATAGGGCATACAAATTGCCTCATCCATATATATAATATTAGAAATCCATACTTGATGCTACACATAGATCAAGAAACCAAGAGATATATCCAAGAGTCCTAATCCATTTTGGATTTTTATTTGTTTTAAGAAAATTAATAAATATCAATATCAATTTCAAAATATCTCAATCCTACGTAATATGATAATAGCTCAATCCTACATAATATGAGAATATTTCAATCCCATGTAATACAGGATTTCCTTACATGGGTGATTTTAGATAGCATTAAATCCAACACATATACCCTATGACTATGAGCTTCATTTTGTTTTTTTGCTAATGATATTGTAAATGGTGCCAATATTGTAATAATATGAACACCAAACGTGCGCCTAAAGACGATTGCCATCATATACCCTATGACTATAGGTACATATCGGGTCGGGATGGTCCCGGACCTGAATAGTATTCGAAATTTGGACCCATACCGGACCCGAGGTCGGGTTTACCCATCGGGTCCCAGGTCTATCTAAGTTTATTGTCACCCCTACTCAGGAAGAGTCACGCAGACCGCAATGGATTCCCGATCCTTTTGTTGAGGACAAGGCTGAGGCAGTTGATGAGGATGGTCGGGCTGTGAGAGTCTGGAGGTGGATCGCTCTTTGGACCAAGTCGGGCAGTTAGATCTAGGGATTACAACCCCAATATATGTGGTGCAAAAAATATTCATAATATGAGTATTACCTCAGGGAGCAAATACACAATATGCTCCGACAAGAGTGCAGTAAAACTTGTAACAAAATAAAAATAGATATCTAGAATCCCTGTGCTTAACATATACGGCTGGGTTGTTGAAAAAATGCACATTTGAAATTGGAAATGTTCAGAATTTATATTTGAATCAATTTCATCGTTATCTTCCACAAAACGTTTTTCAGCTTTAATGGTTACTTTAGGTGTTTACTGGGGGAAACTGTTTCATACAAGCCTGCCTGTCAATGAGCTTTAAGGAGTTGTCAATGATTGTACCCACAAAACAGAAGCATCTCGATTTTTGTTTATAAAAAAAAAAGTAAATTATCACATAAAAAACCCATTCTTAAGTGCCTTGAGGAAGCATGGCAAAACTCTTGGAAAGAGTACAATGATTCGAGGAGGACTGATTCTTCAGGCCCTGACCATGTGCCATATGCATCACAATTAATTTTGGAAGCACCCTTGCATGGTCGAGATCATAGTTAGCAAATCGCCCGGTTTAAATGCAATTTTTTTTCAAAAAAATTATTGGTTTTATAAAGGAAAATTGTTTTCTGCGGGCTGGATCTACAATATGTGATCCCAAGATATAAAGCATCCACTTTAAAAATGGATGTAGATACGTGGTCCATCTCAAAACAATTGAAATTAACGGTCCAAATGATTTCTTCATAAAA
>NW_006499949.1:126326-137137 GCF_000471905.2 Amborella trichopoda | reverse complement strand
AAAATTCATGATCTCCATGTTAAAGATTACATGTACTTAAATATTGGGTCCAAAAAACCATCTCAAAATAGATTTTTAAGAGTCGACTCATTTCTACGTGGATTCATAGAAACATGTTCTTTTATTAATGCGTTTAAAACTGCCTTTTTTTTTTTAAATAGCATGAAAATAGCATGATAATTTGAGGAAAACGTTTAAAATAACTTATATTCACTTTTTCGAAAATACAATTCCAAAAGACTCTAATTTATTCTATGTAAAAATGGGGTGGTTGGTAGAGCCGAGCTTGATGAGTGTGATAAACCCTCCTTTGCGGAACTAGAGAGAGCGCAGGTAGATCCAAAGAGAGAAAAAAAGAAGAAAAAAAAAAAGAGGAAAAACCAGAGGAGAATCATGAGGCATCTAAATTGATTGATTTAATTATATTATTTTAATAAAATTTTTATTATTTATTAATTATTTTTTCAAATTATTTATTTTTTAAAATTTAAAATGTAAAATTTTTAAACATATCCGATTTTTTTGTGTAGATTTCTTTGAATTCTGATATATTTGTAATAATTTTAAGTACAATATTTTTTCCGATCCATATATTTGCCCCGAATATTTATATCTGACTTTTTAAACCAAAACCGATTTAATTCTGATTTTATGGTGAGCAGATATTTTGATATTCCCCAACTTGCTAACTATGGTGGAGATCCAAGGCAATGGTTTAAATCGAGGCCATGAGCAAAACGTACCTAGACGAGAACGCATACAAGTGGGCTTAAGGCAAGTACTAGCATGGATAATGTGAGCAACAATAAAATAGTTACATATATATATTTGGAGATATATATAGGTAGGATGGGCCACAATCCCAGGGATAAGGTTGGGGTGGTATTAGTGGTTTCAAAGACCTGTGAGGCACTAAATGAGTTTACAATTGCAAGATGAAAGTTTAGAAAAACGAAAATGTTTTAATAGGGCTGCAATGATGATAACTAAAAATGACGGTTCTCGCAACAGAAAACCTTCACATCAATCATCTCGGTCTTGACCATTATGTTTGTGTAAAAGAATTAAGATTTCAAGCTTTAAAAATAATGTACATTATAAAACATTATTTATACTTTTTAATTGCTTTAAAAATAAGTTTTACGGATCCACAAGATCTGTGCATTTTTTTAACTTCAAATTTCACAGTAGTGTTAGAAATCGATTTTAGTGCCACCATGGAGATTTTTGATGCCCAAAATACTTCTGGATGAAGATTCCAGGTGACGCTTTACTTTATTTTCATAAAACCTAGGGCTTATAGAAATTGCATCCTTTAAAAAATTGTTCCATGTGCACTTATTCATACATGCCCTAGCTCTTTTTTTAAAAAAAAACGGTAAGTAAATTTCATTGAGATAATGATAGAAGATCATGGGTACTCTTTACAAGCCCTAACATGCAAAGCACTGATGCCAAACACGTGTATAAAGCTATGCCTTTTAAAAAATGCAAAGTTTAAATGAACTTGGATCACAAGGTGGCAATTGAGTTATTGGGTATAAGTTAATGCATTGACATTATTCAGGGGTGCCCTGCAGTACTCTCTTGACTTGCAATGTGGCCATGCCTAAGTAACATGGATGGGTGTCCACATTGGAGGAGACACTCATGTTTGACTCTTAAAATTCTAGATATTTATTGTTAACTTTTCTTATTGAAATACTACTATAAAAGTACTTTGCTCTCATGTTTGTACGAGTGTAGGAAAAATCGAATCACAATGGTTAACCGGTTATGGGGCTAAAAAGCACTTGCTCGATACTCAACGGTAAACTGGCTGGTTCTACCAGCCTAACAGAGCAAGTCTCACACGGTCAAAAAAGTAATAAAAAAATAAAAAATAATAAAAAAATAAATAATATATTTAAAGCATGATTAAACAAAGAACATCCAAATGAAGTTTAAAATTAATGGAAAAAAATGAATTTTAAATAATCAATTTGTACCGGGGATATTTTTGAACTTTTCTAAAACAAAACGAAAAAATGTAAAAATAAATATTAATGGCCACAATAATTTTGAATCATTGCCAAAATGAAAAAAAATATTAAAAGATACATTACAAATAAAATCCTTTATTTTTTGAGATTTTATATAATTTTTTAAAATACTCATCGGGATCACCAAAACCAGCCAGCGGCCGATTCCCATCTAACCAGGCGGTTAGGATTTGAACTGCCAGATTTTTCCTATACTGATTTGTATAGATTATTCTCAAGTTGACATTTCAGGCATTGGTACCAATGTTTGATGCTACCACGAATATTCATGTCTTTGACATATAGAGGCCATGAACTGTTGTATTTCTGAGATAATTTGGAGTGTCCTTGATTTAAGAACACTCAATTTGGTATCCTTTGTGGCCCTCAAGGCTCCTATTTTGTGTCTCTCCTATTTTATGAATATTAGTATTAGATGGATTAATAAACTCCTGACTTCCTTATAATGACATACTACCACCACCAACACTCACCAAAAATGTGGCTAAAACATTATTTTTGGTATCCACATTTGTTGACAGTGCATCATGCATAGGGTTAAGAATTTATCCTATCTGGATCCGAAATCCGAAATTCAAATTCTATTCGGTTCCATATATGGATCCAAAATTTGGATCCGAATTTAAAATATAGATCCGAATAGTAATTTGAGACGGATTTGAGTATAGGTGGATCCGATATGGATCCGATTCAGTTTTTTAAAATAACATATTATTATATATACATATATTTTATAATACAAAATTGAAATTGATTTGGATTCGGAGTCAATTCCATTAATAGTTTTAGATCCAGATCCAAATCTGAAAATGAACTTGGTTTGGCCAGCAATGGCAACTACAATTTCGCTGGAATCGTCGGCAAAAATTAAAGTCTTTTAATTGTGGGGTAGGCTGCCTCTAAAACTAGTGGGTAGTTGTTAACTATTAAAAAAAAGGAAGGTGTTGGTAGGTGGGATCGAGTGTTTTGGATTCTTTTTGGAAAAAGTTTATATAGAACCGAGCCTTTAAACAATCAAATTAGAGCCCACCTCAAATTTTTTTTTAAAAGAGGTCTTTTTGATGCTCAAATATCCTCAAATTGATCATCTCTTCATCAAGATGCATGGGCATGAGAAAAAAAACGGATTTCAAGTTTTGAAAATGGTGTATCTTGTAACGCATTGTTGGACCGTCAATTTTCAAGATTTTCATAAATCTGCTCAATCTACATTATTTTTTAAGCTTTAAATTTTATAATTTAGGATGAAATATATTTTAAGGTTATTATAAAGGCTTCCAGTATTGAAACCACATTTCTCGTTATTTGATGGTACGCTTTACTTTGTTTGTTTAGAGCCTCGGCTTTATACAAACCGCACGGGAGAAGCCAAGGGCCTTGAACTTAAATTTGAGGTATTTGGCAGACCCTGCTGCACGGCCTTGAATTTTATGTGATGCCGAGAAAAACAAGGGGAAATTTAGATTTGATTGAAGCCCCTTTTAATATAATATAATATAGAATTTTGACTAAGGTATATAATAGCATTCATAAAAGTTATGGAGGTAGCTGGAAGCCTCAAGTTTTTTCGTGCAGACAAACTTTAAGGAAATTTTACACACAAATATAAGGAAAAAGAATTAATTATTAAAATTTAAAAGTAGTCTTGTAAATTTTATATCTCAAGTTCTACTTTTTTTAAAGTGTATATTGTACTTTTAGTATTATTTCTTTTTTATATTTCCCACTATCTTACATTTGGAAAAAATACTAAAAAGTAATGTTATCAAATTTGCTTCGCTTAGGCCGAAGAAGCTGAAGTCTTCGAATTTTGGGCATAAGCCGAAGAGAAGCGAAGCTGGGTGCTCCCGCTTCGCTCAGATTCGGGCCACTTCGGGTCTGCTTCGGATATGATTCGGGTCTGCTTCGGCCAACAAAGAAATAGCTACGTCAAAGTATTTTTTATTTCTTATTTTTTATTTTTTTCCCATTATTCGTATATATTATATATATAAATATTTAATTTATTTATACTAAATTTAAAAAAACTCCGAAGTCTTCTCCTGAGTCGGTCGAAGAACCGAAGTGCTTCATTTCTCTCATCAAACCGAAGAAGACTCTGATGCGAATATGACAAGTACTAAACAATATTTTAAAATAAATAAATTGACAAAAGTACCTCTAAAATTTACAAATTTGTAGGGGTATTTTAATTTTATATTTAATTAAAAAAAAACTGTAGACTATATCTCTTAAAATTTTCAAAATTTGAGGCCTTCCTCTCTTTTTTTTCAAATATATGTCCATACCTAATTTTCAACATTTTCTTATCCCTAAAATGACTTTCATGAGCCCAACTATAGGGTCCTCAAGAACCCTCTCTTGCAAAACTAGGAATCCCAAATATGTGGATCTCACCTAAGGCCATGTACATAATTGGTTAAATGTAAATAGATAAATACAACCTCGAATTGAGTGTAAGAAATAAGGAAAAACCAAACGCACACTACAAAGATACATATATTTAGGTGGTTCATCCAGTAGGGCTATGTCTACGTCCTTGATAAGCAAAAATTAACTATCGTAATGAGAATTACAGTTTTGGGTTATAAGATATTTACATATCGGCAAAAAACCTCACTAATCTTTCCTCCTAAACTCACTCTCCCAATCTAGCAACATTGCTATTGTCAGCACTAAACCTGACATAGCACAAGCAGTGGGAGTTTGAGCAGATATATATCAAATCCTGGCCATGATCACTGGACCACTGTGAAATGGATTCTTCAATATTTGAAAGGAACTTGTAATACTGATACTTGTTATAGTGGAATAGATTTGAAAGTCACTGGTTTTGTTGATACAGATTTTGTAGGTGACTTGGATAAAAGGTTTGCTACTGAGTATGTTTTTTCTTTAAGAGGTGATACAATTAGTTGGTTATCAAGTTTGCAGCAACATTATCTTCTACAAAAGATTAGTATATGTCACTTACTCATGCATTTAAAGAAGCAATTTGGCTAAACAAGTTACTTGGTGAATTTCGAGTTATGCAAGAAGGTATATTGTTTCATTGTGATAACTAGGGTGTCTTGTTTCTAGCAAGGAATCCAGCCATACATAATACGACTAAACATATTGATTTTCAATATTACTTTATTCATGATGTGGTAGAAGATGGAAGAATTTTACTATAGAAATTCATATATATGACAATCTAGCGGATATGTTAACTAAGCCCATCGGGAAGAGAAAATTCACTTGGGGCAAGACTTCCTTGGGGGCTTGTGGTTACTTGATATTAGTAACTGGTAGGCAACAATTTTTGGAGTATACTAGTCAGAATGGAAACCTGTCTTCAAGTGTGAGAATGTTGGCGATGAAGCCATATTTCCTAAACTATAGGATTTCTTAAGTTTACAAGAACTTCAGGGACATTTCTTGTGTTCTTATTATATAGGAAACTACATCCTATTTTTATGGGGATGTAAAGTTTTTTGGTTTGGATAGATCACATTAAAGCCTTATGTGTTTAGGAAACCCAATCAAATTAGGAATGGGAGAGAGGCCTCGTGTGGGTCTCTTGGGTTTTCTATAAAAACAAGTTTTGTAGAGAGAGAAAATAACACAAAAAAAATAGAGGTACAAAACTAGAGAGAAAATTTAGTTTTCTTTAGTCCTTGAGTGGGTATTCTAGTGAGAGAAATACCATGTTTTAGGGCTTGAGGGAGATCTTGTAATCTCTTGTATTTTTCAGACTTGCATGGTGTTTTTCTTATTAGTGGAGGAGAACTTTGCTGGCCCCTAGATGTAGGCAACTTGTTGGAACACATAAATCGTTGTGTCTCTTATCTTTTAATTTTTGCACTATTTTTCTTTCCCTTTAGGTGTGACATCAATTGAATTTCGGTGTGACACCAACTTATTGAATTTAGGTGTGGCACCAATATACGATAAGATGAGAGAGAGTAGACTTAGGTGAGTGACCATGTGTGGCGCCGACCAAGTACAATACCTGTTAACAGATCCGAGTTAGTTCAAGTCAAAGAACTGGAAATGGCAAAGGGTAGACGTAAAAGGATCTGGTTAGAAGTAGTCCTAAAAGATGTAGGGATTTATTTTTAATAGAGTAGAATGGTGGATTAGGATTCGTGTAGCCGACCCTAATTAATTGGAAAAAAGTCTATGATGATGATTTTTATGTCTCTTATTTTTCTCTAATCTTGGTTTTTATTATCTACGTGGAGCACGTGAAACGCACGAGGCGTACGCGTACGTGGGCATGCATGTAGGCGTAAGGGCACTTGATGGAATACTTTGCACTTTGTATCGGCGCCCCTTGCCCATGTATGGGTCGGGCGCAAAGCTCGAGATCGTTTTGTGATCGCAGCGCATGTGTGACATCCAATGGTCATCTAACCGTTGATGAAATAGAGGCATGTAATAACAGCTTTAAGAGGATACATGTAACATGTAACTGTTGGTGGTGCATATATCCACTGCAACAATAAATGTGCAGCTTCTTTATAGCTCTATAAAATGGGGTCCTTTCATACGAAAGACACATTTGAACACACTTTTTGAGTCTCTCAACAAACACCTTTTTCTGTGAATTTCTAGAGACCAACCAATGAACTCATCTCTCTCTATTCATTTTTCTCTCTTTCTCTCTCTAAAACTTCACAAAACTTTGGTTTGTGGGTTTCCATGCTCATGTCCATAGAGCTTTGGAACATAAAAATAAACTTATTTTTATGTATCCCAAGGACGAGTTACCATTCCTATGCACACCAATTATAGTTTCGAAGAGGGGCAAATTGTTGGGTTTATGTGGCTTTTAAAGGCCTTATGAGTATGTAATGAAAAACATTTATTATAGTGGAACATAAACTCAGTGGAAGTGTAGTCCCTTGAGAACCATATTAAGTAAATGATGTTTGCTGATATTGGGCTGTGCTTGACGATCTAGGCCAGTTGGTTGGAAAACCCAAGGTACTTGGGCATAAAGAATAAATCGAGAAGGGTTGTGGGTTAGCCCTTGATGAGGTCAGAGCGTATACCTGGATGAATGAGCCGAGGGATTGTGTGACCATTGTGTGTGATGGTAGGCCTACAGAGACGGGGGTCAAAACCTCATCCATGTTCCACCACACGGCATGCATATCGATAGATCGTTCGGGAAAGCCAGTTATCCACATTTTGGGTGAAGCGTATGCATGTACGAGAGATACACTATGCACCATAGAACTGTGGTCGCATCAGGTTGTGGTGACCTTGACTCGTCTCTAGGGGATGACCTATAATCTACAGACTGGGATTGCGACCCCTTGACTCATCAGCCAAACTTTGGTGACTTGCTAATGAGCTCCTGCTTGGACTGTGGGTCATGGGAAACACTTGGTCGGTTCGATAAAGCAAGTGTGGTCTGTAGTCCGTAGTTGAAGTTGGAGTACCCCATAATTACCAATTGAATTCCTAAAACCATATGGATTCTTTTTCCATCATATTAATTTAATTGTGTTCATTTTATTATTGAAATGATTTTAATTTTATTAATTGAATTTTTATGAATCTCTCATTATTTTATTTATGATTTTTGGACTTATAAAAATATAGTTATTGATTTTACAAAGTTATAAAAATTCAAATATATATTAAATTATTTTATTTATTTTTTAAAAATATTTTATAAAATTCCATGGGGAGCCTATAGTGTACAGAGGTCCACCATGTGGCATGTGGGTGGGGGGCCCACATGTGCCACATAGGGTGGCACGCCCCACCCCTTTGGATTCTTTTTTGATTGCTTTTTGTTCAAGTCATTTAAGTTTTGGTAACTTTGATTTGTAGCATGTGGTCAAATCTTTAAAAGATATGGTAAATTTGAGTATATAGTAAACATTGACCTTATCTTGTTTAAATATGGTAGTATATATTCACTTGATAATATTTGACATATCCTTATGAAATATGTGAGATGGATCATGCAATTTTATGGAATGCATGATATTTATTTTATTTAAATATATTGATGGGAAAATGGTTTAAGGAAAAGAGGATAATAGTTCATGCACCTTCCATAATGTTGATGACCCATCTGTGGAATGGATGACTCAAATATCTCATCCTACAAATCACATTGATCAATGATCCATATTCAATCTCAAGAAAGAGGCAAACTATGAAAAACCCTAAAGAAACACTAGATCTAAATTTCACTATGAATAGGGTTGTTCTCCCCTCATCTCCACACACCTCTCTCTCTTCCAAAAACCCTCTCTCTCCTCTCAAATTTTCTCTCTCTAACTTTCTCACTCTAAAAGTTCCATAGAGGGCACGCCCCAACCCTATGTCTACTACTCTCGCTCTCTTGACCTAAAGATACTAAGGGTTTGGAAAATCATCGTTAAAGCTTTAGTTAATTTTAGGATTAGAGTTTTGTGGAGATTTAAGAGTGGTTACATAGTTTGGCCGAAATTAGCTTTCCTGGTTTGAGATTGAAGCTAGATCGCTGATCCCGCGCTATTAGATGTGGTGACTCGGTGTGAAGTGTAATAAACCCAGTTGAAGTAATCTCCGGCATCTTCTCTTTTACTTACTTGCTCTCTTTTATTTTTATATTCTCAAGTATAATATTAGGTTGAATAAATGGATGGCATCAAGTGGTTGAGTTTTATTTTATTGTTGTGCTGTTTCATTTTGAAAAATGTATTAATTGTAATAAGACCATCTGTAAGTGATCTTTTTGTCAAAATAAAAAAAAAGTGTGATTATTATCATTTAAAAAAAAAAAAATTGTATTCCCTAGCAAAATATCACATAAGTCTTTCTTTCAAAAATATCGTCTTGAGATAGCACTCATGTATGCCTGAAAATAAATAGGTTTTAAGCTTCAATTTTTTGATTTTGATCGACCTTTTGGCCTTTTTATACACCCAACCATTTTTTAACACGTGTATTGATGTTGTGATATGAGATGGGGGCTTAAGATTGTCTATTTATTAGATAGATGAACGACAACTTCCATCCAACTCCTTTATAAATACTTTTTTTTTTGGGGTGAGTATGTGGGGAGCTTAATTATCAAGTCAGGGAATAATAATATATCGGCAAACTAAAACATCAGTAATGAATCGGTTTTGTTTCAAAAAGTCGATGGAAAAAATCAGGTAAAAAATACGGATCGCCAAAAAATTAGGTAAGTTATAAAGTCGTGAATAATCCTGATTTGTCTCAAAAAAACAAAGTGAAAAAATCGATATGTAAAGATGACATAATATAGAATTATGATTTGCAGTTATTGTATAGATACATTAAAGCCATTGAACAATAATTTTATTATCTTACCTAGTGTCGTTACAGTAATACTTGATAATTTATTGTCTAAACTTTCAATAAATCCAACAACAGTGCTTACTCTGTTGTCACGACACAAAAAATATCACATATTTATTTAGAGTGTAAAATGAAATATAAATAATACTTAACACAAGAACTACTACCTACAAGAACTGTAAACTAAAATATAAGATTATTGTTTGAAAGAAAAAAAAAAAAAAAGACCTTTAGTATAGGATTGCAATTAACTAAAACAAAATACAAAACCCAAATACATAAAATAGTAGTCCATCCAAAATGCTATGTTGTGTGAACCAATGAAATAAAAAATAAAAAATAAAAAAAACCAAAATTCTCTATATATAAAGAAAATAACTAAATGTTTAAGCAAATTTGAATCTCATGCTGAATTCCTAGCTATTTAAATGTTTAATACACAAAATCTTTAAGCAAATTTGAATCTCACACGAAATGCTGCTTATAAGGATGCTCTGGGTCTAAAGAAAAACAAAAGAAAAGAAAAATCTTTTCATTGGGCCAATATTCTAACTCTGCCTATTATTTTGAGATATATGATTGTTATGATATCTTAGTTTTTGGGGAATATATTGTTTGTAATTTTTTGTAAAATTTTTTTTTAAGGGAAATTATTGGTGAAACGTTTTGTGGAATTTTACTTTAAATCATGCTTCTTAATTTACTCTTGCTATTAATTTGCTTATCTTTAAATAAAAATTTAATAATATTAAGTTAATGAAGTTACAAGGAAGAAGTTTTTTTGAAAAGTTTTTTTGAAACAAGATAAAATACGGATTTACATCGGTTCCATGAAAAAAAACGCGATTTTTTGAAAATCTTTTGAAAAACTCGAAGTTCTAAACAGATTTCAAAAAATCAAAGATTGTTTTGAAAAAATCGTGTTTTAAACATAAACTTGCTAACAATGGTGGGGAGATGGCCCTACCTTTTGTAAGAATTGAGCCTTGCAAATCACCAAGCGCAAAGCATTTAAGCTTGGGCTTTTTTTCCTATTTAAATACTTGTTTTTACATTTGGAATAAATATGTTACACCAGTAAATAATAAATTAAGAATGGGGTGGCAAGAGCTCGCAAATTAATTTTGACTAGCTAATGGAAGGTCTCTTTCTAAACTTAAAAAAGATAATTTGGGGCCTTCGTGGACCTAATAGCTCCACAAATGCTTTACTGACCTAGCAAGAAGGTCTCTCTAAGAAAGAGAATTTGGGGCCTTTGTGGATCAGTAAAAGCTTTATAAACCTATTAGGTCTATGAAAGTTATCTTGGGAATTAAAAAAAAAAAAGAGAAAAAATGGGTTTGGGCTTAAATTTGAAGATAAAAAAATTTAATTTTGAATTTTTGAAAATTTAACGGATTATTGATAATTTTGTATTAATTTAATTATATTTTATAATATTTTTACAAGTTTATT
>NW_006499949.1:106190-120653 GCF_000471905.2 Amborella trichopoda | reverse complement strand
GAAACAATGACAACGAAATTGCATAATTAAAATTTCAGATACATAAGATAATTTTCTATAGAGACTGGGCGCTCGATCCGTTAAAGCCAAAGACATTAAATACCAAAGGGTTTAAAGCATGGGATAAAGTGTTCACATATCATAACACGAAAACCTTGCATAGTTGGTATGTTCAGTTCAAATTAACTAACTTTACAGAATTTCCTAACCAGTTTAAACACTGGTTTCTTCTATGGGGATCATGTGAACAAATCCTTCATGAACAAATAAAAATATCCCAGAGAAAATTATCTGAATACAACAAACATTGTTTAAAAAGAAACTACCATCTTTATTTTATGACTTTATACAAAGTCCCTTGGATCCTTAAATGAACATACACAATTACCGAATATGACATAGATAGATGAGATTATATTTCAGAACTTCATAGGCAAATAGCCGTAAAATGATGGGACAATTAAATAAACGAGTCCTTAGAACCTGAGAATACTTACATGAAAATAATCCCTACTTTTCGCCACAGGATAATCCTAAAATGTGGATAACTGAATATGTTACAATTATGCTGCAACAAAATCCTAGATTAACTAAAGCAGAGCTTAAAAGGAAGTTGTTACTAGCCTTGGAAGAAGATAATAAAGATGACAAAATGTCTACATCAACCAAAGTTGAAGAAGAAGAAGAGGATTATAGTCCTCTAAATAGAGACGACTGTGAAGGAATTACTTTTCCTCCAAAAATAGAAACATAAAGAAAATACTTTTTTAAAGGGGACGGTGCGACTCCCAATTACCCAGGACACGACTCTCAGAACAAGGGGCCGATAGTCATCTGGATAGCTGACATCAACAACATTACTGTTCATCTTTCACTGTAGCTAACGGCCGACATAAATACCTTTCTACTATAGTGTCGGTGCGTCCGTACAATAATTCACCTTTCCACTGTAGTGTCGGTGCGTCCGTGTAATAATTCAACGGATTCCAAAATCTTACTTTGAAGTCCGGCCTTCAATCTATAAATAGGGAAGCCTCTCCCATGAGAGGCATCGTCGATTAGAGTTTACTTTGTGCTTTGAGTGTTAGAGTGTGATTTGTGCTTCGAGTGTTAGAGTGTGATTTGTGCTTTAAGTGTGCTTGTATATCCGGTGGTGTATCACTTAGCTGTGCATCTTACCAGCTGTACATCTTACCATCTGTGTATCTTACCACGTAAGTTTGTAAAACTTAATTAGATTTGTTACTCTGTTGTATTGTTCTTACTTAAGTTACCTATTTTTATTAATTCATTATCTGTTTTATCTGTGTATATCCTGTTCAGCTGTATTTGGTATCTTGCTATGCTGTATTTGGTTTTATAGCCAAGTTTTGAAAAATTTGCAAGTTTTAAATTATAACTAAAACCAAAGTCGTTGTGACCCAAATATCACTCTTAACAAACTAGAAAGTCAAGAAAGGTGTTGGGATTGTTTCCAATTGACTCGGTTAACAATTATAAAGTCAAAATGGCATATTTTATTAGGACAATATCTAATAGGACAACTTCTTCTAACACTCTTCGAGTAAACAAAAAGAAGAGGTTATTATTGACAATATTAAAAAACAAATCCAAAATTGGAATTTTTCGAAGTTTCTGGTAACAGATGTTTATAGGAGGGGGACTTTTGAGTTCAAAAGCAACTTTTCTATCAAAATAATGGAAGAAATTATTTATGTCATGGAAACCCAAGATAGTTCCAACTTTTATGTTCAAGGATGATTGAGGAATATAAAAAGAAAGGTTTTAACTATCTGTATATTGATCTTGTCCAAATAGTTGTTAAGCCCTTAACCAGAGCAGGGTTAAATAATTTTGTTTTATTTTGCTTAAGGGATAATAGGTACATAAGATTCCCAAGATTCACTGTTTAAGGGATCATTATGGATGTATGAGTATAGATCTTGGTCATCAAGTTAGTTTGGTGATAAGGCTCCTACTATTTACCTATATCTCCAAGAATCATACTATATTTATCCTGTAATTGTGTGATTGTCCTCTATATATAGAGGTACTTATTGATGTAAACATTCTTCTAAAATAGCGAAGATGTAGCCAGTTCGGCATCGACTTGAACCACGTAAATGTTGTGTTCTCTCTTCTTTTCTCTCCATATAATGTATATGCATGTATGCTCACACGAATTCTCTCCATTCAATGTCTGCGCATGTATGCTCCCACAAATTCTAACAATACAGGTGTGGATCGGGCTCATGGCTTGCTGTCTTTTTGTGAGTCGCGACCCATACTTGTTTTCCGATAATTCAGTGGTGCACAACGATCCAATGGTTTTATTTTTAGTTGTTAATGTCTAGTAGTCACTTATTTCCATTAGATGAAAATTTATTGTCATGGGGAGGTGATTTTTGGAGTCCGGTAGTTAATGATTGTTGCGTAGCTAAAACACCACAACTGTCCAGTGACCAACCACACCTTCATACTTGAAAAGCTAAATTCTACTCCATAAAGAGGGGTTTGTTTTTTCCATTTCTACACACAATCTTCTACCTTATTTTCTCACTCTTAATTTCTCTCTCCAAAATTCCCTACATACTTTTCATATCTAAAATTCATATTTACTTTCTCTCTCTAAATTAATGCAACTATGTTGCTTTGAAGGATTCCCACTTGCATTAAATCAATAAGATTACAGTGATCTTCTGTTTCTGATATCTCGAGGACTAATTTGTCTCATTCACCTTGTTGCACAATGATATAATTCGATTAAGGGGCCAAATGCAGTCATGAGATAAAACTTTTAGTGTGACTGAAAACAAGAAGGTCCTTCTATCTTTATTTAGATTTCTTTGTATCCTCCACAATAGTATTTCTCAACTCCCATTTCAGCCACTAATTTTTAACACTTGAAGCAGAAGCAACTGCGAGTTCTATCAAAGTGATGAACCAAGATTTCATAAAACTTGCTCAATTTGATGAAACAAATTCTAGAAGGTTTTTATTGATCACGCTTAAGCGTGCATATGTCCGCATCAAACACGTACTGAGGTTACCATCATCAAATGAAGAAGAGGACCCCAAGCTAACCAAATTTTCGTATAAATGATAGAGGAATACTATATTTGTCAGGGTCACATCCTCGATGTGCTCACTGATCCGATTTATGACTGGTATTCTTTAGTGGCATTGGTGAGTGAACTTTGACAACTACTACATACAAAATATCAAATAGAAGAACCAGGTAACCACATTTTCTTATTTTACATTATTTGGAATTTAAGTTCATTAAAATAAGCATATACTCAACCAAGTTTATGAATTACCCCTTATAGTAAATAAACTCAAATTAACTGGTATTGAGTTAGATGAATCATTTCAAGCGAGCATAATTATATATAACTTACTCCCTTTATGGAAAGAATTTCAAAAGAAGATGAAGCATAAAAAGGTTGATGTTGATTTGATTGATTTGTAGCGGCCCTTTGAGCTCCAAGAGCCTAAAGCCCATCCCTAATAAAAATACTTTCTTACTATCTGGAGGCGAAACATTTTGTTTACCTATATAATAATTTTCTTTCTTTTTAAACATGAACTTAGGACCTAATGAGAGTGGAATACCTAGTTGTGGCGATTGTCTTTATAGCCAAATCCTGTGAAGTTTTCTAGATGAAGTCATGCTCTAAATCAAATAAATTGATAAATTCATCAGATATTCATGGGGTTGATTGAATTACAATATGGAAATGAATTAATCCTAAAAAATTTTCGAATTTTTTACAATGCTCGCTGATATTTTTGTACCAAAACAATTATTCTAAATAAATAACTAGGAAAGAGAGAATTGATACTAGAGCAGCGCCTATTGCCTAGGGATGTCAAAAACCCGAAGTTGGGGCCTATATCAGACAATTTATTGCTTTACACGCTTGCCTTCTTCCTCCTTGGAAAAAATTGCTGCAAATTGTTTGAAATTGATCTTAGATGAATTGATCTTAGATGAATTTGGGTTGTAGGGTTTATGTGCCTAGGCCTTGGGTTTGCTCAAGGTTTTTTAGGGGTTTCCATAGCTACGACGGATGAAGTTGCAGGGCATCTAAGCTAACGGTTTTGGTTAGAAACCATAGACAACGGTTTTGGGTATATGGACTATAGGTGGGGTACACTGTGGTTTACTGCACTATTATAGTCCCTAGTGACTTATTAGTTATTAGACTATTTTAGGGTATTTTCCCTAGGTTTTATACGAAATGATTGCCATAGGCTTAGGAATTAGGGTCTCACCAAGGATTAGATTTTAGTTTTTAGGCTAAGGGATGTAGATAGTTGCGATAAGGATCTGATGATGATGAGGCTATGGGACAAAGAAATGCAACCAATTTCAACAGGGGTATCATAGTATGACAGTGATCACTTTTGCCTAAAGGTCCATAACCTTTGGCTTAATGATAGATATATTAGTTTGGGTGAGGGAGGTCAAGGGTTCATATCCTTGAATTTGGTCCCAAAAAATTCCCAAACAAAACCCACTTACCCATTTTCTTTTTGAAATATGAACTCCATTCACTTCTCATCCAAGAAAAAATACTAGGAAGAACAACAATATTCTACATTGGCAAGAGAGAGGTTAATATTAGCAAATGAGACACGAATTTTTTGAAGTCGTCGCTCAAATCTTGTTGGAAAAGGTTGTTTTGGTATGAAAAAAAGCTCTCAAACAATGATCTCAATATCAACAATTATAGATTGGAAAAAATAAATTCATGTGTTAAAAATAATGCATCTTGTTACACATTATTTAGACCATTTATTTGTGTTCATATATCCACCAAATTGCAGCCGAGGCCTCATACTGGCCTGCATCCGTTATAAAGTCTGTAGTATGGGATGATGACTCTGTAGTATGGGATGATGACTACGAGGCAGGTAAGTTTAGAGAATCAAACCCCCAAATGACTAAGAAAGGGGCTAGACGTGGTAGTAGTACAGCGTAAGCCCTAGTTGAAGGTCACAGCCTTCAATCTCAAATACACTGTCAAAAAATTAACTCTTTTCGGGATGGGTAGGGCCTGCTTTCCCCACAAACCTACCCAAAACCACCAAATGACGAAAACCAGACAAAAAGAAAAATTAATGAAAGGTAATAAATAACAAAAATTAAAATAGCATTTATAACCCTCCAAACTTCCCCTTTTTCTAATGTCTCCTCTTCTGTTACGAGTAGAAAACGACTAGCAACTAGAGTCATATCTTTCTCTAAAATATCGTTTGCAAAAACATTTTGTCCTTGTGGGAACAATTTGCATATGAACAATCATTTTCAATGTTTTGTTTCTCAGTCATAAGTCATGGGTTGGCTTTATGGTACAATTGTGATAAGATTTAAATGGATGGTCCAAGTTTAATGCATTGATTTGAATAGTCACATGACATAGGCTCTAATTTAGAGGGTAAAATATACGTATTAAGAAACTGCCAGCTTTTTCCGTGGTCCACACGGGTGCACCACACCAACTAGTGGTCGGCCTTTAAGTACAGAATATTCGAGGAAGGAGCCAATGTATAGTGACAAAACCTAGGGTTTTCTTGATGAGGCATTTTGGGAAATACCTTCTTTTTCTTCCTTTTTTTGACCTCTTTTTATGGGTGAAAACAAAAGTAAAGTGCTGATAAGAAGGAAATTGTTGAAAATTAAATAAAAAGCAATAACAATCTTTTATCATTAATTATTGTTCTTAATTTTGGTGGTAATTGCTTTGCATTTTTTTTTTTTTTTTCTTACAACCCATTCTCCACATAAGAATTTAAAACACAAGACCCTTGAGAAACAAGGCTGGTAACGGGCTGGACCTAGTTTGGGCCAGCCCCAATCCTAGTCCTGGTCTGTATAGGACTTGCCTGAGCTAGGTCTGGCGCATACTGGGCCTAAGGGGCCCCAGCCCTCGGTGGTCAAGGAGGGGGTAAGGTCAGACCAGTACACTCAAAGATATAAAAGGAAAAAATTTAAGCAAACAAAGGGTTGGTCTGGGCTGGATGAGGCCGGCCGTTTCATGGCCTAAGCCCCAACCCAGCCCGGTCCAACCATTGGCCTGTGTAGCTCCAAGTCTTATCTTAAAAATATCCAAGTCCCTATCCACACAACCAATGGATCATAATTCACCTAGCCACAACCAATGTACCCCTTGTGAACATTATTAAAAGGGTGCAGTTGGCATGCGGATACATCCGTAGCCGTAGAGGTAAGGTGTACCTTAAAATTTTATCATGGTATATAATTTTGATGTAAAATGTTCTTAGGATTATCTCAAAATCTATTTTTATATCTAATTATAAAAGTTTAAATTTCAAAAATAGCTAAAATAAAGTAGATCTATAAACATATGAAAATCTTGAAAATGGATGGTGTAGATAATATGTTGAAAAATATACTATTTCTAGGACTTATAATTTTTCTTTTTCATAATCATACATCTCGATGTGGAGATGATCAATCAAAAGGTTTTTCAACATTAAAATTACCTTTTCCGATAGATTTTTTAGGCGTATCCGTAGTTCTAAATTATAAGGTTCCATCTTTATATAAACTTTTTCCTTATTAAAAAGAAAAAATAAAGTACTCTTGTATCTTTAACTCGATAAGATGATCCCGCAATTGTGGACTTTCCTACTCCAACCAATCTTCCTAGTGATCACTCCACGTGTTCAATATTTTAACATATTTCCGACCTGTGTGAAGGAATTGGTTCGTTAAAGATTCTTCACCAGGTTAACAAAGTTCCAAGTTCTTTATCATTCAAAAGAAAAATAAGGTATAAAACCGAAAAAAATAAATAAAAAAGTGAGGACGCTCTCACATCCATGTGTATAAGATCTTAAATGATCACCATTAAATTTTGACACAAATATCTAGAAAAGTAAGGTCCCACATCCATATGATAACTTTTCTATAAATTTGTATCAAATTTAATGATAATCTTTTTGAGGTCCTACATACATAGATGTGGGAGGGTCTCATTGAATCATTAAAGAAAAAATGAAAATAGAAGGCATGAAAACATTTTAAAAAGTGTGTCCAGTATTCTCACAAGTGCAAATTGTGCATTCATTCCCTTGTGTAAAAGAGCTATTTAGAGGGCTTTTTAGATCTGAAAATTTGGGATTCATATTAGACTCACCATCAAATCACCAATGAGTATTTTGAGCAACAAAATTGGACTGAGTTTTTATTTTATTTCTTGAATATTAAAATTTTTTTCCAAAAAGAGTGAGTTTGAAATATTTTCTCTTTTAGGCCCCGAGATCTAAATAGCGTTTTACCCATAATACTTAATGGAAAAAGTTCATAGTTGCATCTTAATGTAAAACTAAAGATGCCCCTCAAAATTTAATCATAAAATAATGTTTGAATTTTGGAAAACCCTTTAATTAATTATCTCAACATCGAGATGTATGAATATGTAAAATAAAAAATAAAAAATTGAATAAGCAAAATAGTTTATCTTGCAATACATTATTTGGTTAATCTATTTTCAAGATTCCCATGTGTTTATAGGTCTATTTGATTTGAACTATTTTTAGAGTTTAAAAATTTATAATTAGAGATAAAATTCTCAAGCTATCCTATGAATTTTTATATCAAAATAACATTTATGATAAAATTTAGAAGTGCGCCTTAAATGAATTGTTCAAGGTTCCAAAGTTTTAAAAGATATCTTAGGGCATAAAAATTGTAGATTTTATTTTTTCTAATCCGCTGAGCTAATTTAAACCGCTCTTCTAAGGCTAAATAAATCTAAAAACACATGTCTTTTTTAAAAATATTTTTTCCAAACTTCTAGTGAGAGATAAGGGCTTCATGGAGGTGAGATATTACCAAGAGGAGAGAGAGAGATGTGTTCGGAAAAACACATGAGGAGAGAAACATTCAGAGACAAAAAAGAGAGAAAGAGAGAAGTTTGTGATATATAAGTGAAGAGAGCGAAATGATTGGGTTTAGAAAGATCGTGTATTTTTCACATTCATTTAAGTTAAAAAATAAATTTAAAGTGTTCAAAGTTGAAAGATATTTTTTTGAAACATTGTTTATCAAAAAAAGGACAACGGAGATGTACTGAGTATCCTAAACGGCAGCATTTTTCGGACGTTACTAACCTATGCCCTTATTCCACGTGGCGACATTGACAAAGGAAAGAGAGGTAGGGTCCACTTAAGTAGCCCTAAGATAAAGAGGTGGACCCCATCTCATCTGGATGACCTATGTCCTGATCTCACTCAATTCAAGCCTGGACCATGAAACTCAGCAAATATATATCACCTTCCTCACTGTCCCCACATTTTCTTCCATTCAATTTATATGTAAGAAAAATATCATTGAAGGGGCCACCAAAATCCCTTCAAAAGACATTCAAGGGTACGAAGTTTCAATTGAGGAAGAGCTTACTTTTAAATTTGGAAAATTTTGTGTTTTCGTTATTATCAAAAAACCAAATAGTTTTTGTTATTATTGGAATGTTCATTTTTTTCACTTCATAACAAAAATTTTAAAAAAGATATTTTACCCTTTTTCGGTTTTTAAACAACTGAAAATAAGCAGAAGCTCGGAATTTGCATTCTCAACCGAAAATAGGAATGCGTATTCCATAAGCCTAAACGAGCCCTACTATTTTTGGTTGTTCAAGAACCGAAATTAGCTTATTTGCGGCTTTTGAACAACTGAAAATCTAGCCATTTTGATTGTTAAAAAGCCGAAAAAAGGAAAAAAAACTCTTTTTTAAAAATTTTCGTTATGAAGTGAAAAAATTAAACATTCCAGTAATAACGTAAATTATTTGGTATTTTGGTAATAACGGAAACTATAACGCATATATACATAATTTTCCCCTTAAATTTTTTCATTTTTTGTAGATACATCTTCAAAAAATATTTTCAAAAAATTTTAAAGGGTAATTTTATATCCATTAGTCAAGATTACCATTGTATCAAAGATAAATGGTCTTACTATATATTTTCCCATATAATGTACTCAACATTTTTAGACACTTGATACCCTTACTCTAAAATATAGTAACTTTGTTTACTAGAGGTATTTTAGATAATTAATTAAAGATAAAATAGAAATTTGTGATAAAAAAATATTTATTAACTATAGTGGACAGTCACGTCATCTACATGAGATGAGATATCACCTACATGCAATATTAATTATCACTAGTTTCTCATAAAAATATATTACATTATTCCTACTGATTAAAAATACTCTTGCTCTGAATACAAAAAAATGATAATTCTAATAATATTGAATACATTAAGAAAATACTCCATATAGAAGATTACCCTAACATAAGCTATATTTAAATTATTTTGGTTCAAAGATTGGATTCTTAAAAAGCATGGGCTACTGGGCATTTCAAGGTAAAAGTTTATATAAGCTTGACACATTAAATTGTAGATTAAGGTGTATCTCAAAAATCCATTAGAAGATGTTATTTTGATATTATAATTAATCATCTCCCTATCAAGAGTAAGGATAGATCACGAGTGTTTATTTTTAATCTCTTTTCTACAAATCATTTTGCAATGAAATTTGGGGCTTGCTTTATCTAACAGGAGTGCATGATTAAAATAATAATAATAATAATAATTTCTTTTGATTGAAATTTACCAAAATACCCTAAAACTTTTGGGGCATTTTGGTCATTTATTTTCAAAAAAAATATTTCTTTTTCTCTCTCTCTAGAGGAGCCCGAATAAGAAGATGAACAGTCAAAAATTTCACTGAAAAATGTTTTTATAAAAGATGAAAAATCAAGCAATATATTGGTGTGACAACTGAAAATTACCAATCGTAACTATTCATTGAATTCCATTCATATCAAACAGCTGAGAAGTGCGGTAACGTGAAAATTATATGTGGGTGTGGTCACAGAAAAGCTTTCCCCAAACTAAAACTATTCGAATTCATTTGGTATTTGATAATTCCATATTATCCTATTTCACTTCTTATGCTTGGATGGTGTAGTCTTCCTAAGAGTCCATTAGAGGAATTAATTCCAAAGGCAACTCTTCATTATTCCATGGCATTTATCCCTCTGACTTTAGTTTGGTTTTTCTTAAGCTCCCCAACTTCATAATTAAAGGAATATATACTTCCATCATAGGTTTTTAATCCACCCAAGCTTCATGGTTCACGGAATTTGCCTTTTCATCCCAATTATTTATCCATTATATCTTCATAATTCATATATATTCCATTTTATCCATATCTATAGCTTTTAAACATCTTTGCTTATGAGGCTACAAAGCAAAAGTAGATGTCGAATACTCTATTTAGTACCCCACAAAGCGTACTTAGTAAAGGGTTTTCTAACAGTTCCCTTTTGTAAGAAATGCCCCTTTGAGTCTATAACAAAACATCAATATGGAAATTGTTTGCAATTGAAAAGGATCTGAGGGTGTAAGGCCCTGTTTGGCGTGCCAACTTTCAGAGTGTACTATATACTTGTACCTTAATTGGTGGCATGCTGATGCACCATCGTTCAAGGGTGCAATTTCAATAATGTAAGTAAGGCTGGCAGCGAGCCGGACCAGACCTAGCCCAGACCCGGCCTGTTCCCTTGGTGGCAAGCCCAGGCTCGGCCTTGGCCTGGTCTGGGGCCAAGGCCAGGCCAATCAAAGAAATGGGAAATTGTCAAAAATAACCATTCTGTTTAGGCTATTGGAAAAACTCCAAATCTTCTAAAACCTAATTCATAACCCTATTCGTCAATGTTTAAGATTTTGTGGCTAAAATATTCTTTACGGTAGTCTTAAGTCCGTGAAAGTTTGAAGAGATCCATATTGGCTTTACCACAATTGAGGTACTAATTGAATTGAAACCATCGGTAGTGTGTAGGCTATGATAGACTAGAACGGTTATGCTAGTATCTTGATGCTTCCTGTGATTTTTGCAGTCCACTTAGAGCTGTCACGATCTTATAAAAACCAATATCGTTGTTTGTGGTTGCACTTTCCAGGCATATTCCTAAATTCACTTTCTTTATCATGCCCCTCTCTCACTCTTGATTCTAGTGTCTAATAATTTTGTTTTAACCATAAAATTATCATGGACTTTAAGCTAGAGCGCTTTAATCTTATGCAGACCAACCAGCACCATCTTACAACCGTGATGCTTATATTAGACCATAACGGTCCTCGTAGCACGATGGTGGTGCACGACTTAAGAAACCATCACGGTAGTACTATTGCTACCGTGATGGTAGTATATAAGTTAAAGAAACCATCATGGTTTTAAAGCCACCTTAAAATGACTTTAACAGTATTCTTACAACCGTGAGGGGTATTTTAGGTAAAAAAAAATGCAAATAACATGGTGACAGTGACCATAAGGGGTATAGATGAGGTTTTAAAAGATTCGGGTTTTTTTTTCTTAATAATTAAAACAATATTTTTTTACAATTTTTAAAATAAGAAATACGAAGGAAATATGGGCCTAGCCGGGGCCAAACATGGGCGGGGCCGAACCTCAAGGCATGATGGCCAGGCCTTTCGGTCCACATTGTGTGGCACAGGCCCTAATTATTCAGACCGGGCCACCCGGCCCATTGCGACCCTTAAATGTAACTCAAACACCAACTATAACAATGTTTTGCCAATAGTGGGAGGAAAGAAAAACTCTTTTGCTGTTCCAGAATTTTCCTAAGGAAATGGACATCTTTGAAAGTTCATACAGTGCAGCAAGGACTTCGTTCCTTTCTTTTTAAGGTTTTCAAATGTTGATTGTCTTGGACAATTAGCTTGGAGTTCTTCATGTAAATCAGGTGTCAACCTTAAGATGCACCTCCAAAATTCAAGAAAAGATGTAATTTTGGTGTCAAAAATTTCAATGATGACTTGAAAATCTACTTTATATTTAATTATGAAATTTAAAATTTAAAAAGTCTGTAGCAATAAAATCGAATTACTATATAAATTACTTTTATTAACAATAAGACGGTTTTCTTGTTCCTTCTCTGATAGGAATATGGATTTGAAATGATCCGAATTCCTCTTCATTTTGTTGTGCTCAATGAAGGAACTGATACTCCAAAAACATTTGTTCTAAGTCTTCTTCTTGCATAGAAGAATACAACTATTGCAAAAACTGGGATTTTAGTAGGTTGTGGCACGTAGTTTTGAGTAGGTGGAACCATTCTGTTTTTGTTCTTCTCCACATTCTTATCAGGTGATCCGGGAATTTGCCTAACATTTTTGCAACTAATATTTCGATACAGAAATATCTCATTATTTCTCCCCACTGATATTTCTCATTTATTGCAACTGATATTTCTCATTTATGGCATAATTTTCTTGAAAAAATATTGGATCACCATGGGATACTTTAAAGTTTTAAATGAGTAATGCTTACCATTCCATTATTCACACAAATCCTTTGATGACTTATCAACTACCTTGCTCGAGGAATAGTTTCGCAAAAATGGAGACAAACCGGAATAACGTTCAATCTCTTGATTGAGAGGAACATCGATATATGTAAAAGTTTGTTTCATTCCTCTGTGCATCTCTATGACGGGTAAATCCCTATAAAAAAAGAGATGACTTTTGTGTAGTTTGTAATTTCATGTAATTATTAAGAATTTTTCTTGGATAGATCTCCTGTATAGATTGAGCAGATCTACAAATAGAAAAAAAATCATGAGAATGGACAATCTAGATGGGTGCAGTTTGCATACGTAGGTGTACCTTCAAATTTTATCATCGTATATAATTTTGATGTAAAATGTTCGTAGGATTATCTCAAAATCTATTTTTATATCTAATTATAAAATTTTAAATTTAAAAAATGGTTAAAATCAAGTAGATCTATAAACACATGAAAATCTTGAAAATGGATGATATAGATAATATGTTGTAAAATGCACTATTTTTTAGATTTAAAATCTTTTTATTTTTCATAGTCATATATCTCGATGTCGAGATGATCAATCAAAGGATTTTTCAACATTAAAACTACCTTTTCCGATGGATTTTTGAGGAGCATCTGTAGTTCTACATTATAAGCTAGCATCCTTATATAAACTTTTTCCTTATAATATATATTGTTTTTTTTCTTTAAAATCTTTTTCTTTTTACATCCGTACATATCAAGATTGAGATGATCTATTATAGGTTTTTTCCCCGTCAAACCGACCTTTTTTCTTTTTCTTTTTTTTTAGTAGTTTTATGAGGTATGCCTTTTTTTTATAGTGTAAAGTTGCAACCTTATGTAAACTGTCATTTATCTTTGTGTTTTTCTCAGTTCATGTGTTCGTACGATTTAAAGAAAAAAAAAAGTTTCATGTGTTCCATATGTCTCAAGCAAGACCATGGACATTCTTCTCAGTAACTCCGCTAAAAGATTCAAATATACCTTAACCAATCACATCTAGAAAAGTATAATAAGATTATTTATCTTTGGTACATGGTGGTCACAATTAATTTTGACTATTGAATGTAAAATTGGGTGGCTACATTTATTCTATTGACCAAGTTCAAAATTTAAAAGAAATTTTTTCGAACTTTACAATACACCTAAACTATCAGATTTCACATCTGATGATTATTTTATGACCTTCTTGTACCAGAAATAAATGATCTCATTATATACAAACCCATCACGCCTGAGACGGGAATAATGAGCAAGATTTTGAATAGTTTGTAGTCATGCACGTTTTTCACATATTGAACATGCTGGTTCACAATTGGACCCCCCACAAGGGATCAAAAGAGTAAAAAAAGTTAAAAGAATACATGCAAATTATCTCTCTCCCTCTCTCTCTCTCTAATTCTCATGTGTTCCATCTGTGTGTCAAGTGATACCAACTGGGAAGGTGGACTTGCTATTACTCATGAAACGCATGGAAAGATCTTGCTTCCACAATCAATGATCTCCAAGATCTCCCAGCAAGTCAAAAAGAGTTAAAAAATTATATATATACTAAAAAATCCAAAAAATATGAAAATGTATTTGAAGTATGATTAAACAAAGCACATCCAATGCATTACTAACAAATCTCAATTTTTTTGGGATTTTACATAAATTTTTTTGAATTTGTATTAGAATACACGGCTAGACCACTAAAATCAGCCGAAACTAGATAAGCTAGAGGCCGGTTCTAATTTGACCGGCCGGTTCTGAGTTGAACCGCCAAGTTTGCGAATGCTGCTTTCCAATCTTTGCCGAAATGATAAAAAAAAGCATTACAAACAAATCTCTTATTTTCTGAATTTTATAAAAAAATTTGAATTTCTTTTAAAATACCTTGCCAGACCACTAAAACAGGCCAAAATCAGATTGGGTAGAAGTTCGCAAACTATATCAAAGTGATACCAAATTGGACCCCTACAAGGTGGGCTTGCTATTACTCATGAAACGCATGCAAAGGGGCCATTCATCACTCATAAAACGCATGAAAACATCTCTCTCTCTCTCTC
>NW_006499949.1:77873-89462 GCF_000471905.2 Amborella trichopoda | reverse complement strand
AGGGAGGGGGAGGGGAGGAGAGAGAGAGAGAGAGAGAGAGAGGGAAGGTAGGAGAGAGAAATTGGGTTGTCAAGAATGCAGAGATGGGTTAGAAAGAAAGTACAAAGAGCCATACGACTTGGAGGAAATAAAGGGCATTGAGAAGGAAAGACTCAAAGAGAAAACAAGAGAAAGGTGTGGGGGTTTGTATGGAAGAGGCTATTTGGGGGGTTTAAAGGGGAATAGGCTGCTTGAAATGAATTTAAGCCTTTCCAACCAACCTAGAATAGAAACTTAGAAAGAAATGATCAAATCCTCATCATAGCAGGCTCAACTTGATTATTTAAGAAATCAACCAAAAAATTTGATTTTGCTACCAAATACAAAACTCTATTTTCCAGAATTTTCTTCAAGTGTTTTTGATAAATGGCAAAAATATAATTAACCACAGAAAGCAAAAGAGACAACTCCAAATATGGGACATGGGGCAATCATATTGCACAAAAGATGGATGGGTGCCCTATCAAGGATCCGCCCCAGAGTTCCATCCCCACACACCCTACCCTTCCCAAACATCTTGTGCCTACCGAGAAGCTTTGATATTGCTTAGTTACCCCGCAACCCCTTCTTTAACTCTAACATGCTCAGACCATATAAAGCAGTCAACATGGGATCCCTCTTAAGATTCATTTCCACATATCCAGGGCAGCCAACCAGCCAGGGCCAGCCCACAGCACCACCAAACTACCCACTAACCTCGCTTCAGGCTGTATTCGGCCCCACGCTAATGCCCATGGAGCAGGACTGGGCCAGGCATACCATGCCCAATAAAATTTTTAGCCGAACCCAGGCCAAGGCAAGCCCAGCTCGGAGGCAGCTCTTTCAATACCCTATATACTGTAGTGCATATAAAATTATCAATTTATAGATAGTAATACAATAATTACTATAGTCCATACTTTCTCTCACAGATCTATATCTGCAGCTCTCGCATCTCTGCAATTCTCTCTCACTGATCTATATCTGCAGCTCTCGCATCTCTGCAATTCTCTCTCACTGATCTATATCTGCAGCATCAATTTTCACCAAGCAAGCTAAGTAAACCGTACAACCATACTTTTTTTTTTCCTATTAAAACATGATATATCTTCCCAATATATGGCACTCATTACTATTGTTTTAGGGTTCAAAAATGTATTTCCAAGATTGTATATTTGTTTATATACTTTGGGATTGTGAGTAAACGGATTACAGGAATATATGACAATTTAAATAAGGATAATAGTTGTTAGAGCTTTCAAATACATCTCTCGCTCCCTCCCTCTAGTTATTATTGAAGGAACGGGATTATACAATAGTATTCCACATATTGGTGTGTGCATCAGCGAGAATCGGAGAGAGACAGAGAGAGAGAGAGAGGTTTCCTTTTGATAAGTCCAATTTTGTGATGGTAGTATTTAAGTTTGCTGGACTATCCGTGCATTGGCGTGTTGCTCGGATCATATTTGAAAGTCAAGATTTCTTCCTCTTTTTTTTTTCTTTTTTTTTATATGTTAACAGTGGGAATGGAGAGTGGGAAGTTATTTTGAGACATCCACCTCCCTAAGAACTCCATCAGGAATTGGTAAGTTACTTATAGTCGTTTCCTAGAATTTAGAGAGAGAGAGAGAGAGAGAGAGAGAGATCTATATACACTTTGTCTATAAAAAAAAAAATTACAAGAGTATGTATACAAGCTGTTTATACACACTATGTACACATACGAAGTGTACATATAAATGCTTTATAAAGGCATCGCCCAATCACACCTGATTCATATCTGGGAAGGGCTGGGCCTCAATATATAGTTTGGGCCAGGCCCATGTACAACACCCATATCCTAATACGGTAAACGCCACCAGGGTCCTATAACTTGATGAATTTCACGACTCTTTAAAAAGCTTCATGATGTATTTAATCTAGTTCTCAGTATCTGGTTCCTACTCCAATGCCCTTATGATCTCTCCAAAACCACAGATGACCATTAACTCTCGTTTCATTAGTATCCACAGTATACGTATTAGTTTCTGCACTTTACTCTCAAAATATTGAACATGAGTACTTAACTTAAAGTAACAAAGGCCCACCACTCATCGTCTTATATAGTTCCAAAATCCCTAGATCAATGCATTCTGTTTACTTGGGTTACCACTAACAGGATATATGTAACAGAGTGTGAAACAACAAGTTTGGCCAGTCAATCTAGTTTGTAGTTTCCTTCTTTTTTTTCTCCTTGTAAGTTGGTAACTTTAATTTTCAGCATGGAAAATATTCACAATGTAATTCCCAAAAACATTTTCTTGATACCAAAATCCATTGATAAAACAACAATTCCATTTAACCCAGTTTAAAGAAATTAGGGGCAAGCTAACATTGCCACAAGTTTCAAGGTTCTGATTTTTTAAAAACCAATCCAAATTTGTAAAAGTGGTTTAGATTTTTTTTATAATGTCTTTCAAACCCAATTTTAATAAGTCTTGACAAGTTCCCTCACTGAAGTTAAATTAAAAACTTTTTTAACCACACTGAAAACACAGCACTTCTAATGGTTGGCAATAGAAGTAGTATTCATTGTATTACTTCATCAATAGTAATGAATCCAATACAGTATTTACTGTATCAAATAGTTTTTCCTTTTAAAAGATAACAATGAATAGAACGGAAACCGGTTACACCTAGTCGTTCCATTAGGAACAATTAAACATAATAGACATGTTCAGAAGGGGGAGAAGAGAAAAGGAATTGAAAATAAAACTGCGATGTGTTATGTCCAGCTAACACAATGATAATTGAGGAAAAAATCGTGCTATATAATCACCAAAAGCAATTAAATTTTAGGAATTTTAATAATTTATCCACAGATCAAAATCCCAAAATCATTCTTTCACTTAAACTACCAGACTACCATATGTTTCTTTATAAAAAGAGCTATCCCTGCACAATAAAAATAAAAACACCTTCTCCTCAAAAAATCATGAGTCCATTGTTATGCAGTTAAAAATCTGTAAACATCACACATTCACAAGCTGAAGTTTTTAGACTACAAAAAAAGATACCTGACTATCTAATCAGCAATTCACCTGCCCTAAGTTTATATGAATATGTTGGTCTTCAATAAATATACACACATCTACAATGAAAACTATACTAAATGCCTAGAACTACAGAATTTACACAGAGAATGAGAGTGAAGATCTATGCAGAGAATGAGAGTAAAGATAGCATCACAGTGAAAAATCAGCCAAACAACACAGTAAACCATAAAAAAAACAAAAAAAAAGGAACTTAATACGCTCAAAATAAGCCCATAGACCATACAATCAACATTCAGATCACCCCAAAACAGTACATATACAATGAAACCAAACATTATGAAAAAGTAAAAAAAAGAAAGAGGTAAAACCATGATTCGATCATAGATAAAATAAATAAATAAAAGTAAAAATAAATGAATAAGTACCTGACTCCAGCATCACCAACTACACCAATGGCCATACCAGCCGAAAGGCCAGCAAGACCACAGGCCAAACCAGAAGATAGATGAGCATAACCATCAAACAGATAGTAAGGTTTAGCCTTGGGATTGATCCCTGTACTGATAATCACTGCGATGATCAAGCCATAGATACCAAGAACACCAGCCATGACCACTGGTACAATGGATTTCATCACAAGCTCAGGCCTCATCACACCCATGGATGCCACTCCTACGCCACTCTTAGCAGTACCATAAGCGGCCCCCATGCCTGAAACCAGTGCCCTAGACTCCATTTAAACCAAGGAATTTTGCAAAGATAATGGAGACAACAGAGAAAGGAACTTACAAGAGAAAATTAAACTTGAACCACAGCCCTAAATCTACAACACCATGGATTTTTCGAGAGAGAAACAAACACTTACAGGAGAAAACTAGGGCAGCCGCCGCTCCAAGGAAGCCAAAGAAGGGGGCAGTCTCATCGCCACTGAATGAAACCATTTTTAGGGCTTGCAGGTTGAGATCTAGTGGGAGAAAGTGAGATCTGGTGACACCAGCTGCAATGGCGAAGGGTCTCTTTCTCTCTCTAGAAAGCGCACACACGCTCTCTCTGTGCCTTCGCTTCTTCGTCCCAGGGAAAAGGCCGCACAGCAAGTCGCGGCTGCGTGTTGTTATATGTGCCCCCACAAAATTCTTCAATTGTGGTGCGGAGCTACAAGGAGGAAATATCCAAAATGACCCTAAATTTTTAATATACAAAATGATCCTTGCCAAAATTCTTCAATTGTGTGCGTTGGGAGGTATAAGCAAAGGAAATATCCAATATGACCTAAATTTAAATATGCAAAATTACCCTAAATTTATTGTAAATGCCATTGAAGCTCTCCCACTTTTTTTCTTTTTCTTTTTTTTGTAAAGAGAGAAACTATTATTTAGTATGAAAATTGAAAGATTAAATATCTATAAGGGCTAGGCTTTAAATGAAAATAAAAAAATTAGGGACATGAAGAGATAAATTAAGAAGGCCTAGTTCAATGAGTGATTTGTTTTGAGAAATTCCATCTTTTTAGTTTAGGGAATAAAATAGATAAGGTAAAGATCTTTTGGTTTAAGAAATAATAAGTGGTAGTCATCTTTTACTCTAATATGAGAGAGAAAATAGGGAAAAAAAGATTGAGAGAAAGATAGGGAGAGTATAGACCTTTTAGAGATAGATTTTATTTTATTTGGGATTTTTTTTGTAGTTATTTATTTATTTTATTTGAATTACATTTAACAGGAAGATGTCCCTCATTGTAAACCGATGAGAGAATAATCAGAGAATAAGTTGAATAAAGTTGATATTGTGATAATATATTTTTGAGTGGATTCCCTTGCCGACTTTGTTTTTAGGGTGATTCACTTGTAGACCTAGAGAAATGATTTATTTTATTTATTTTTATTGTTACAATTTTTTTTTCTTCGTGCATCACCTTGGCTTTATGAAAATAAAGCAAAGCCTCACCTCAAATACTAGTCTTGAAAGCACTTTGAGCATCGAAATCTTCAGTATCGAAAATCTTCATAATGGCTTTAAAAATGATTTCTAATACTGACTATGAAATTTGAAGCTCATAAGCTACTGCAAATCTTGTACATCCGTGAACATTTATTTCTGAGGCAAAATATATGGTCTAAACAATGTGCTATAATATACATTTTTTCAGTGCTTGAAATGGTTTTTTTTTTTTTTACAACAATAATGATCAAGATGGAGATGATCAATATTTGAAAATTTTTCGATGCTAGAATTGCAAGAATTTTGAGGTGAGATTTTATTTATTTTTAAAGGGCTGCCTTATGAAATCATATTCCAAATTTGAAAGGGACGTGGACACCACAAAAGCCCAAGTTTTACAATAAAAAGTAAAGCCGGGTCCCATAAACCCCATAAGAGACATCTTGAATATGTGCATTTTGATAGATTTATGAAATCTTAAAAAAAAAAAAATTTAAATAATATATTACAGGATGCACTGTAGCTGTATCCCCAAGTTTTTGCCACTGCCCTAAATTAACCTTTTATTTTTTAATTTTGAGAAATATGGGAATGGAGCCATAATTTTAAAGAAAATTAAATGATTGAAATAATGGGATGGAACTAATGACAAGGTAGGGACTTATTTTTTAAAAAAATTTGACAAATATGGGAATGGAGCCATAATTTTTAAAGAAAATTAAATTATTGAAATAATGGGATGGAACTAATGCCAAGGTAGGGACTTATTTTTTAAAAAAATTGACAAATATGGGAATGGAGCCATAATTTTTAAAGAAAATTAAATTATTGAAATAATGGGATGGAACTAATGCCAAGGTAGGGACTTATTTTTTAAAAAAATTTGACAAATATGGGAATGGAGCCATAATTTTTAAAGAAAATTAAATTATTGAAATAATGGGATGGCACTAATGCCAAGGTAGGGACTTCTTTTTTAAAAAAATTTGACAAATATGGGAATGGAGCCATAATTTTAAAAGAAAATTAAATTATTGAAATAATGGGATGGAACTAATGCGAAGGTAGGGCATATGGAGGAAGAGGAATTAAAAAAAATACCGAAGGAGAGCTGAGGTTTGGCGATAACGGGGTGATGCGGGGGAGTATTTGGGATTAAAGAAAAAAGGAATAGGCGGAATATGGAATTAATGATAAAAAGGAAAGATATTAATGATAAGGGGTGATGCGGGATTAAAGAAAAAAGGTAGAGGCGGAATATGGAATTGAAATTATTGCTAAAAAATTGGAATTAATGATAAAAAATTAAATATCAAAACAAAGTTTCAATATTCATATTAAGACACGTAGGTTATGGGCCCACCACGGTTCCGCTGCGCTATTTTGATTTAATTATCAATATAACCACCCAAATATATATATATATATAATAAAAAATTATGTAAGGCCCGTTTAGATGAGAGAAAATTAGAAATATTAGATATTTTGTCACGGAATCCCCAAATCTTTTATTTAAAAAAAATACATTAAATTCATGGATTCCTTACAATCACTTGTTTGGTAACAAAACTTGATACAATTTTTCTCTCTAAAATTTTTTTATGTTTTGTCTCTTTAAAACTCAAAATTTAAGATACTATACCTATAAAAATTTTGAGATAGTTTCTTTTTCTAAAATTTGATATAGTTTATCTCTCTAAAATTTAACATACTTTCTATCTAAAATTTAAAATTTGAAATTGTCTATCTAAAAATTTTGAGATAATTTTTCTCTCTAAAATTTTTACTTGCTTTACTCTCTCTAAATTCAATATAGTTTTTCTTTCTAAAAATTTAAGATTATTTTTCTTAAACTTAAAACTTGATATTGTTCTCCTTTAAAATAATTTTGAGATAGTTTCCCTCTCTAAATATTTTTAAGTAGTTTCACTCTCTAAAATATGATATATTGTTCTCTCAATTTTTAAGATATTTTTTCTTTTTAAACGCTAAAATTTGAGATAATTTATCTTTAAGAATTTGACGATAGTTTCTTTTTCTAAAAATTTTTATGTACTTTCTCTCTCTAAAATTGATATAGTTACTCTCTTAAATTTTAAGATGCATTCTCTCTCTAAAACTTTAAGTTTGAGATTGTTTCTCTCTATAAAATTTTGAAATAGTTTCTCTCTTTAAAATTTGATATAGTGTCTCTCTAAAATTTGATATACTTTCTTTTTTTAAAGTTTAAAATTTAAGATACTCTCTCTTTAAAATTTTAATTTTGAGATACTTGCTCTCTCTAAAACTTAAATTTTCAGAAGTTTCTCTTTAAATTTTTTTGAGATAGTTTCTCTCTCTAAAAATTTCATGTACTTTCTCTATCTAAAATTTGATATAGTTTATCTTTTCAAAATTTTAAAATACTTTCTCTCTCTAAAACATTAAATTTTGTGATAGTTTCTCTCTCCAAAAAAATTATATAGTTTCTATCTCTAAAATATTTTAGGTAGTTTCTCTCTCTAAAATTTGATATAATTTTTATATTTAAAATTTAAATATATTTTCTCTCTCTAAAATTCCAAATTCGAGATAAATTCTCTTTAAAACTCAAAATTCAAGATAGTTTCTCTATCTAAAAAAACGAGATATTGATCTCTCTAAAATTTCTTTTTGGCCGTATCCCTTTCTAGAATTTATAATAATTTATCTCTAAAAATTTAAAAATACTTTCTCTTTTTACAATTTTAAGAATACTTTCTCTCTCTAAAACTTAAGATTTGATATAGTTTCTCTCTCTAAAAATTAAGATGTGAGATTGTTTCTCTATCTAAAAGTTTTGAAATAATTTCTCTCTCTAAAAAATTGAGATAGTTTCTCTTTCTAAAAATTTGCACATACTTTTTCTCTCTAAAATATGATAATTTCTCTCTAAAACTTAAAATTTGAGATAATTTCTCTCTCTAAAATTTTGAGATAGTTTATCTCTCTAAAAAAAATTGGCACTTTCTCTCTTTAAAATTTTAACATACTTTCTCTCTTTAAAAGTTAAAATTTGATATAGTTTCTCTCTCTAAAATTTTGAGATAGTTCATCACTATAAAAAATTTGGTACTTTTTCTCTCTAAAATTTTAATATACTTTTTCTCTAAAAGTTAAAATTTAAGATAGTTTCTCTCTCTAAAATTTCTGAGATGATTTCTCTATAAAAAAATTAGGTACTTTCTCTATCTAAAATTTTCATACCTACCAAATGCTCCCTATGTTTCCGGTCGAATGAGCCAATGAGTGAAATCGATGAGCCTTGGAAATGTAAAAAAACAGATTTTGGTGTGGAAATAAAATCATGGAAAGGTAGGAATTATGTGCATGCTTTTGATTTTCCTGATTTTAAGTATCTTAGTCCTTAAGCGATCCAAATGGTAGATTTGACAAAATCCAAGATATTAGAAATCCATGCTTTAAAATCCATATACCCAAACAGGCCCAAGTTCTCTACCTGCTGTACCTTTGATGATCTTTTCTTTTTCTTTTTTATTTGAACTTTAATGAAAATTCGTTAACTGTATTGTTGTGTATAATGAGATAATATACAAATTTCTGTGAAAAAGTTAATAAAAAATACGAGACAAGCAAGCCATAAAAGAGCCCAGATCATCATTGTTCCACCATATGAATGGTGATGAGCACAGCTGAAAACAATTCAAGCTCTCTTGTTTTCTCTATAAATTCAATAAAAATTCCTTTTCTTTCCCCCTGTTTTCTCTGTAAATTCAATACCTGCTTGGCTAACTTGTCAAAGTATAAAAATTCCTTTTCTTTCCCCCTGTTTTCTCTTGTAAATTTGATACCTGCTTGGCTAACTTGTCAATCTTACTGTGTTTCTCCTGGTTAGCATGCTGAAAAATGACTTGTTTAGCCACTGAAACATGCTTGTTGCATCCATCAATGGCTTCCAATACCATGCTGTGGGTCTATACCATTTAATATGGATCTTTTACCTGCCTGCTCTACCTCTTTTACTTATAATACGAGTTTGCTTTTGAGTTATTTTAGATGGCACTCAAATTAATAGTTGAAAAAAGACTATGATGATGATAATCAGATGAACATTCACACTAATGTAAATGAGAAAGTGAAAGAGACTTACGCTGAGTTAAAGTATAGAACTAGACTCGTCCTTTCTCCACTTTCAAGCACAAGAAGTAGAGCAGCCATCCAAACTGGCCCTTATTTTTTTGGTAGGTGGTTGAGAATTGAGCATGCTTTAATGACATTGATTTTTCTAATTCTCTAGGATTGTTTAGAAACTTTTTAGAGAGCTTTTCCTAATTGTTTGAAATTTTTTGGGAATTTTCTAATCAATCTGAGAATTTTTTAAGGATTATTTTAGGGATTTTTTAGCTATTTTTCATGTGTTTTTCCTAAGAATTTAAGGGAGTATTTATAGGTTTAAACTAGGTTAAGGTTTGAAATTAATTTCCTAATCTTAATTGGATTAGGAATGGGCCATTTTTCATATTCTTTCAAAATATTCCAAACTAAAACTGACCTTAAAAACCTATTTAAAAAGGGATTTAGGATGGCAAGATCCATTGGGCCACGCACCACGACAAGTTGCATGGAAAGCGGGCCGTTCGCAGCACGTTGTCACATACATGGGCATTTTGGACATTAAATTTCCACGACCTATATCTTTTTATCCATAGTCTAATTTGATGATTCTTGGACTATTGAAAAACTCTTGGGGTCTATTATGGCTTATAATAGGTTTGGGATTAATTAAACTAGGTATACATGAACTATGGTTCGCTAGAGTCTGTGTGCTCCTTATGACTCAAATTCATTGTTTCTAGAAATTTCCCTTAGCCAAAATTTTGAGGGATTAGTTTATAATCGATAAATAAAATAAGAGTAATGATACTATGAGACCCTCCCACACCCATATGAGTAGGACCCCAAAGGATTATCATTAAATTTTGATACAGATCTCTATAAAAGTTATGACATGGTGGGACTTGGGTGAAGGGGTTTATTGATAACTTTTCGAGAGATCTGCATCAAAATTTAATAGTGATCATTTGGGGTCTTACTCACATGGGTATAAGAGGGTCTCATAGTATCATTACTCATAAAATAAATGCGGAATATATCTTTTCTTTTCTTTTTTAATATAAAATTCAAAATCCTTTTGTACTATGTTGCTTTTCAAGAAATTATGTCATTGGTAATATATTATTTTAAATGGTACAGTTTGCATACGGATGCATCCGTAGCTGTAGAGGTAAAGTGCACCTTCAAAATTTATCATGGTATATAATTTTGATGTAAAATGTTCTTAGGATTATCTCAAAATCTATTTTTATATCTAATTATAAAATTTTTAATTTTAAAAATGGTTAAAATCAAGTAGATCTATAAACCTATGAAAATCTTGAAAATGGACGGTGTAGATAATATGTTGCAAAATACACTATTTCTGATATTTAAAATATTTTTATTTTTCATAGTCATATATCTCGATGTCGAGATCATAAATCAAAGGGTTTTTCAACATTAAAACTACCTTTTCCAATGGACTTTTGAGGTGCATCCGTAGTTCTACATTATAAGGTTGCATCCTTATATAAACTTTTTTCTTATTTTAAATGATAAAAGACTATGTTGTCATTTGGTCTTAAAATAATAATATTTTGAAAAAAAAATAGTTAAATTTTAGGACATGTTGGACCGTACCACAATCAATCAATAAAGGCAAGTAATACTTTTGTGGTGGGAAGGGCAAAATGTTGTATACATGCTCCCTTAGGAGCAAATTCTAGGGTTACTCCCTCAAGATAAAGACCATCAAATCTTAGTTTTTTAATAGAAAGTGTAGCAATCTTCATTAAGAAATGGTTAAGAAATAAACGTGAAATTTTCAAATTTTTTAACATATAAAGTTTGATATTAATTTGAGGGAGCATGTACATGATGCTAGATCATAAAATCTCTTGATTTTTTTCATGTGGTGTATTAATGATTTGAAAACTTTTTTTTTTTTTTTTAACTACCATCTCATACTACTTACCTAGTTTTACCGTAGCTATAGTTTTTTTTAATTTCACAAAACCTCTATCCAAACTTAGGTCCCAAACCTCAAAATAACTTCTTGAAAGGTGACAAACACGTTGGCGTTGTATATACGTAGAGAAGAGATATATGGAGATAGAAATATATAGAGATTTGTGAGGCATATAGATGTAGAGATAAATGGAGATTTGTGCCCCATACCATTTCTTAGTTTTACCTTATGCACATGGGATACATTATTTTAAGTGCATTGGTTGGTGTGAAAATATTTTCCAAGGAATGCTTTCACGTTAAATTTTCTTTATACATGTTGGTAAGGTCACTATTTACAATATAATATATTATATAATATTTTATTTATGTATTAAATACTATATTAATATGTAAAATATATTTAATATATAATATATAAATAGTATTTTATATTAAACTATATGTTAGTTAATTAAACTATATTACATAATATTTCATAATATACATTAGTATAATATAATGTATAATATTATATAATATATACTACATTACAGTACAATATAATATAATAGAT
>NW_006499949.1:58943-70219 GCF_000471905.2 Amborella trichopoda | reverse complement strand
ATATATAGAGTACTCAACACACTTAATCCTAATAATAAACATGGTAATATAAAAGGTTACACGACTCTATTTGAATCGGATATTCAAAATAAAACTGTAGTACCAAAACAAATTAAATAGAAAGATGTTGGGCTTCTTGAGAAATTTGAAGCTAATTCCCATCACCCTACATAGAGGTGACTGACAACTCCAAAAAACTGAGATAGATCATCATAGAGAATTGTCAACAAAAGGTGGTGCAACTAACTTTCTAAAAACACCTTTGAGACTTAAAGCACATAGGAATTCGTTAAAACTTAAAAAAACAACTTCTGAAATTTTATTCGTAATAATAAACCAAAGACACCTTTAAGAATCAATTATCCTCTATATAGTAATAAAAACTTTATTAATGCCATATCTATAGATAACAAAACATACTCTTTCGAAATAAACAGAGACTTGCTAAGAAAATATTTCTATTATGAGAAAAAAAGAACAAAGAAAATTCTTTTTAAATTTTTTCTAAATACAAACAAATAAAATTCAAGAAGACTTTTATTCGTTTTTAATAAAAAATAAATGTCATGTATTTTTTTTAGTTGGTTTAAATATATATATATAGAAGAAATCAATTTAAAGGTGCAAGCTATCTAAAAAATATCAAAAACTTGTCAAACATTTAAAAACCCAATAGAAGCATTCATCTATTTATGCAAGTTTTAATAATACTTAAAAACCATTATAAATGTTGTTTTTTAGGAATACAATAAGAAATGTGGTACTACATTATTAATTTTCATTTTTTTCATCAATATGCGAATATTGAGATGTTATTTCCCTGTATGAACTTTTGTTAACTATTAAATTTACATCGTATAAAAGAAAAATCATCGAATTATCATGGATGAAGTACATAATCATACATGAACTACAACAAAGAATGTATTAAATCGATGAAAAAATAGCTACCAAAATATCGAATTAGCCAAAAACACTAATCCACTAAAAAAAAACCCAAATTATTACAATCTAACTAACTATAATCCAAAATTATTACAACCTAACTAACTATAATATTATATACTAAAATTAAAATTGCTGGTTTATATTTTATAATTATTTTACTATGCAAATAATAATAAATCCAAACTATCTTATAATATCATCTAATTTAAAATATAGTGTTGACAATTGTAAGAAAAATAATACATTACATAATTTATAATGCCAATAAATTAATAAATAAAATACAAGATTTGGTTATCAATGTAGAAATTATTAGAATGCATACCAATTTTTGAAATAACACTTTAGTTACCAATTTTTGAAATAACACTTTAGTTTTTCAAAATTTAGGTTTCTAGAATAAATTTAGTGGAAGAGATTGTTAGTAGAGAGAGAGAGATTTCAATGGCTTCAGTGTATGAACCCTATCTTTAAATTAATATTCCTAAATTTATATTAAAGACCACTATGTTATCAAATTAAAAAATATAAATAGACCATTTATTCTTAAGTAAAAAATAATAATCTAACAATAGGTATTCATATATGAGAGAGAGAAAAAGAGCTAACATGCTTCAAGCCTATATTGTATTACTTTTACATATAATAGCAAATTGAAAGACATGAGGAAATCTAGATGACCAAGGCTAGGGTTTGAGAGAGATGTTGCAGTTGTCGAGCCATGGTAGATTGATTTTTTAAAGTCAGTAGCAATGCCGTGCGTGCGTGCGCTGAAGGAGTGAAATATTTTCTAGAGAGAGCGAGTGAATGGTTTGAGGCAGTTAATTGTAGAGAGAAAATTTTGAGGTCCAACATGGATTTTTCAACCGCTATTGTCTCATTTGAAGCATACGCTCTCTCTGCTACTCGCTAAGCATCTTCTCTTTTGGTTATTGGTTCCTTTTCACCCCCATCGAAAGATGTTTCGGGGTTGACTGAGTGGGCCAGAAGAACCTGGAATCTACCCTATTATCCTGTTGTTCGTTCAGTTGGGATCAACTGGATTGCTTTTTATCTGTCTTCAGTTGTTAATGTCCGTAGAGTGACTGCTTGGAAACACTGAAGGGTGCGGAACAAGTCGTTGACCATTGATCAATGGAAACCCAGTGATCACTCATCCCTGGTCCCTATGATTCATTATTGGGTGCATTTTTTGGGTCTCCCCCTTCACGCTTGGAACCTAGGCATCTTTCAGAGTCTTGCTAATCATTATGGAGAATATTGTGAAGTGGACTGGGATTTTGTGGTGGGTTAGGATCTGTCCTTTGTTAGAATCAAAGTCTTACGAGTACCTAAGTCTCTGATCCCTAAGCAGATTTATCTCAAAGTTGGTCATGACTATTTTCTTTTAGATATTACTGTCGAAGGAAATTCTACCCCTCCTTTTGATTCAACTTCGAATCATGATACAAAGACTGTGATTGAAAATGAACCACTCGAATATTGGGTGGAGGTTGTCAAGAAACTTTCTTCCAAATCTCATAAACCAGCTTCTACGGAGCCTTCCATTGCGAGGCACACACCTACTATTTTCAGACACCCTTCGACACATGGCAAGGCTAAGATGCTCCCATCCATTGGATCCTCCAGATCAACCTCCTCTTGCAATTCAAATTCAGTAGTTACAGTGAGAAAAAAGTGGATCCTAATAGGCCATTTGTTTAAAGTTGATTTCACGGGATTTTCTTTTAATGATGCAATACCCTTTAAGGAAGGTTCGATTGGATTGTCTTTAGACGTCTTGGACATGCTTGGTGTTACCTCTTTAGATAGGGACCCGAGACCCTACTCCTTTATTTCCTCTCCTAGGAAAGCTACGGTGGGCAGTTTCCATGGATGGACTATTGATCGTCCTACTATGTAATTATGCATTTGGTGCAACCCCTCATTTGGATAGTGCACGTGATTGTCTTGCTATTATAGAAGGTGAAGATCCCTCCTTGGACGGTGCACCCTCGTTGGACGGTGAAAAAGCTAATTCGGAAGCGGAGGTTGCTGTTAATGGTACAATCATGGCCGGTTCCGGTACCTACTACTATGGTTGTACCATTGGCAATCGTTGCCCCTGAGTTTCTTAACAACCTAGCACAAGTGTATGATGCCGATCTCTCTGTGGTTACTACTGAACCGCTGATTGATCCCCCAACTTTCAATCCGAGGACCATGTCACATACTTGGGTATGTTAGGTGACATGGGTGCCTCCTTCCAAGCTCCAATTTAGCAGGTTCTCAGTGCTATGGGCATCGCCTAGGCAGCTGCTGAGGCAATGGCCAACAATGTTGTCCCTCCTTCGATGGCTGATGCATCTATGGAAGATTTGAATGCTTCCTCTTTTCGACCTGCTCCTACTCTTGCAAGTGAGTCTCCTATCATCAGCCTTAATGGATCTAATATTATTCCCTCTTTGAAAAGCCAAGCCACTGCACAAGCGAAAGACAAGAACATAATTTCACATAAACCTACTCGTTCCTCAGCTAGACTTGCAGCTCGATGCACCACATCATGCTCGATGGCTGGTGGTATTTCATTTAGAGTCACTCGCAATGAAGATCAATCCTTGGTTAACTCTAGCTCTTATTCCTCAATTGCCTCGGTCGAATATGGTGGCTTTGACGAGTTGGATATTATCTCATTTTTTTATGAAGATCATTAGTTGGAATGTGTGGGGATTTGGAGAAGAACGCATGCAAAAAGAGGTTCTTTTCGTAGTTACTAAATTCCATCCTTTCGCTTTACTCTTACAGAAAACTAAATGTTCTAGTCCCTCTTTTTTGGATGCTAAGAAAATATGGCGTAATAGTTCTGTTTGTTTTGAGGGGATTGATGCTCAAGGTAGTTCTGGTGGTTTATGGTTTTTATGGGACCCTACAATTCTTCTGTGCTGCAATGTTTTTAAAACTGATAGATGTATTGCTATCACTTTTGCATGGCCTCTTAGAAATTTTCGTCGGGTGCTAGTTAATGTTTATGGGCCTAATAATTCTGCTCTTAAGCCTGCTTTTTTGGATGATATTTTCAATATTTCTATTTCTTTTGTGCTGCCTATTTGTATTGGGGGGGACTTCAACTTGATTCAGCATCCAGATGAAATTTCCTCTTCTTTTCACTTTAATCCATATAAACACATATTCAATGAATTTATTATGAGGAACAACCTCTTTGCTCTTCTTATTTCTGGGGCACATTTCACTTGGTAACACAATAGTATCAATCACCTAACTCTTTCCAAGCTAAACAGATTCTTGGTTTCTGCCGAATGGGAGAAAGTCTTTCCTCTTGTTAAGGTCAACACTTTAACTAATCTCTCTTCAGATCACCTGCCATTGTGTCTTCATATTGATGAAGTAATTACCGGTTCAAGGTGTTTCGGTTTGAAATTGGTTGGCTTGAAGAGTCTGATGTTGTCGATATCATCAAACAAACCTGGGGTAACTGCATTATTTTGGGAAGTGCGAGTATCAACTAATAGGAAACTTAATTTGCTCAAACGTAAACTCATTGCCTGGAAGGAATCTACCTGATACTAAATTAAGTACATAATTGATAATACTGTTATGGACCTTGAGATGTTGGAAAACCATATTCAAGAGCAGCAATAGTTCTCTGCAGAATTATTGGTTAAGAAGACCATTTTGTTAAATCAATTGTATGATTAGTTGCGACTAGAGGAAATCTATTGAAGGCAAAAGTCTAGAGTTAAATGGCTCAAGAAGGGTGACCATAATACAAAATTGCTTTTAATAATCTTACCACTGCACATAAATTCATTTACCATAGACAAGAGATCTGATTTAAGAAATCCTCAAAAACGTTGAAAGAAAACCAAAGGGAAACCATCTGGTCCCGGTGCCTTATTACCTGCTAGCCCAAAAACAACTTTTCTCACCTCTTCTTCAAAAACCTCCCCCTAGGTCCTCTGCTGAATTAGGGGATAACATTTTGAATGGAACCCCGTCCAAGATAACCTCAAATTATGCTCACTGGAGAAAGCCTTAAGAAAATTATTAATGATAGCATTTTCTTTACCCAGAGAATCTCCCTCAACAACTCCAGGCATGCGCAGTGCTGTAATGTCACTTGCTTCCTGCGAGAGTTAGCTGTGGCATGAAAGCATTAATTCCACATATATTTCTCTTATTCTCAAAAAGGACATCATTGCAGACATATGAGATGTTATGCCCAATTAGCCTTCTGTTGAGCCTACATAAAATTGTTTCAAAAGTCTTGGCCAAAAGACTCAAAGTGGTCCTCCCTTCGCTAGTTTCGGGTGAATAGTCTGCCTTTATTCGTGACATAATGATCTCAGTTAGTATTTGATTGTGCAAGAATGCCTTCACTCTAGATCTCTTGAAGGGAAAGTTAGGGTTGTTATCAAGTTGAATATGGAAAAAGCCTTTGACAGGGTTGAGTGGCAGATCTTTCAAGAAATTATGAGGCATCCTAATTAATAGTTGTCCTAGAGGTTTTTTCAAAGCTTCTATGGGTTAGACAGGGTGACCCTCTTTCCCCTTTTATTTTTTCCCTGATGGCAGAAAGGTTCAGCATGATGTTTAAAAATATAATGAGGAAAGAAAGACTGGAGAATTAGCCTTGGGCGTCAAAGTGATTTTCCATAAAACCTCTGTGGTTGGAGTTTCGTGTGCCAGTGATATGCTTCTTTCTTTGGCTCTTATTCCCAGCTGCAGAATTGACTCTTTCCTTCTCAAATATTTGGGGGTTTATATCTCAGATTCGAGGTTTCCTAGGTCTGTGTGGGACCCTCTAATCCAACGGTACCAAATTAAGCTGGATCTCTAGAAGTCTAAGACTCTTTCCTTAGGAGGTCGTATCCCTTGTGAAATCCACCTATGCAAATGTACCCATTTATCTAATGTCCATTCTACAAATGTCGAGTGATGTTATTAAAATCATTAAAAGGTTTATGCGCAACTTCATATGGGGTTCTTGCGATGATGACCATAGAAAATTCCATTTGGTAGCATAAGATAAAATTTACACTCCAATGAAAATGGGTGACCTAGGAATCCGAAAGCTTAAATAATATGAATTGGGCTCTTCTCTCTAAGTGGTGGTGCTGAATCATTCAAGGCTCTAGGCAGCTATGGAAAGATGTCTTAGCAACAAAGTATGGTTTTGAGCATTTCACTCATTTGATTAAAAAAGAGAGACGAGGTAAATTTTCTTCACAAATCTGGAAGGGAATTTATAGTTGCAAAAATGTGGTGCTTGGTAATTCTCGATGGCTTATTAGTAATGATAACGAAATTTTCTTCTAGTTTACTGAGTGGTACAGGGATTAGCCTCTATACCTTATCTTTCCAAATCTCTATGTGAGGGTAAGCTCTCCGGCAACAAAAAATTGAGAATTATTCTCTCGCTCACTTTTGGGTGCCTCCGTATGGAATGTTGAATGTAGCTATAACATAATGCCGGACCAAGTCATAGCACATTTTATAATTTATTATCTATCATTGAGGATGTTTATATCTTGCCTATGAAGACAAAGTTATATAGGAAAGTGACAGTGACGGGGTCTTTTCTGTTAAATCTGTCTATCGACTATTTTCTGATGATCGTCTAAGTCTAAGTACTATCTTTTGCAATCTGAAAATGGCATATCCATATGAAGATTAAGGCTTTCCTTTGGATTGCCTTATAAAATAAATGCTTTACTATAGACAATCTTCAAAAGAGGGGGAAAATCATTGTTAATATGTGTCTTATGTGCAAGAACAATGATGAAAATTGTTGCCACATTTTCTTACATTGCTTCGTTGCAGATGAAAATTGTTGCCAGCAGATCTTATTTTAGTTATTAATCATCTCAGCTTCCCATCTTTGCCCAAAACAATAACTATTATTTGGGATATCTTCAGAAGTGCTATGCTATGGCAGATTTGGCTAGAGCATAACATACACACTTTTGAAGCGAGGTTTTTGGATCTTGCAAACATTAAAGATAAAATTGTGTAGACTTTATGGGACTAGTTCTCTATTACTGTTGATGGGAGAGGAATTTCAAGGGCAGATACTTTTGTTAATTTAAAGCTTCTAGCCTTCTCTTATATTCCAAAATGCCGTCTGTCTTTCACTTGGACCCCTCTTCCTGAATGTGCTTATAAATTAAATTTTGATGGAAGTTCTTTGGGAAATCATGGGCAAGCTCGAGTAGGTGGTCTTCTGAGAGATCATGAGGGTACCATTATCTTCTCTTACGCTGGGCCACATGGTTCTACCACGGCTAACCAGGCTGAGATGGTTTCTTTAGGGCCTACAATTCATTGTTAGCAAGGAGATTCTTTTAGTGTTATCAAATGGTGTAATTAAAAGCAAGTAATCCCTTGGTCCCTTCATGTCTTCTGACTAAAGATCCTTGATATTTGTGTTGCACTTGGCCATAGGGTTTCATTTTTTCCTGTTTATCGAGAGACAAATGATGATATTTACCGCTTAGCTAAGCTCGGCGTTTCTCTTTCCTCAGTTTCTATTTTTGTTCCCTTAATTCTAGCATTGTAGTAATTTATCAATAAAAGCTTCTGAATATTGTCAAAAAACAAATATATTACCTTTACATATCTAATTTAAGCTTACGATAATAGCAGTTTTAATGTGTGAAGCATGATTACTGTTGATGGGAGAGGGATTTCAAGGGCATATATCTTTGTTAACTTAAAGCTTCTAGCCTTTTTTTTATGTTCCAAAATACCGCTGGTCTTTCACTTGGAAGGTGTTTATAAATTAAATTTTGATGGAAGTTCTTTAAGAAATCTTGAGCAAGCTGGAATAGGTGATATTGTAGAGATCTTGAGGGTACCACTATCTTCTCTTAGGGCCACGTGGTTTCCTGAGGGTACCACTATCTTCTCTTAGGGCCACGTGGTTCTTGAGGGTACCACTATCTTCTCTTAGGGCCACGTGGTTCTTGAGGGTACCACTATCTTTTCTTAGGGCCACGTGGTTCTTGAGGGTACCACTATCTTCTCTTAGGGCCACGTGGTTCATAACCAGGCTGAGATGGTTTCTCTTTTTTGGGGCCTACAAATCATTGTTAGCAGAGATATTCTGGGTATTCTTCTGATCGAAGGAGACTCTCTAAGTGTAAATGGTGTAATCAAGAGCAAAGAAACCCTTGGTCCCTTCATACCCTAAGTGTATATGGTGTAATCAAGAGCAAAGAAGCCCTTGGTCCCTTCATGTCTTTTGGCTGAAGATCCTTGATATTTGTGCTTCACTTGGCCATAGGGTTTCCTTTTTTCCATATTATTGAAAGACAAATGATGATGTTTACCGCTTAGCTAAGCTTGACGTTTCTCTTTGCTCCCTTTCTATTTCTGTTCCCTTAATTCCAACATTATAATTTCATGCTCTTGCAGCAATTTATCAATAAAAGCTTCTGAATATTATAAAAAAAAAACATATATTACCTTTACATATCTAAATTAAGCTTACAATAATCACAACTTAAATGCGTACTTGAAAAACATGATACTTGTTGTATTACCTTTTATTTACTTTTTGACAAGAAATATGTATTCTTTTTTACAAGAAATACGTGTTGCTTAAATGCGTGTAAGAAATACGTGTTGCTGAAATGCGTGCTTGAAAAGTATGGTACTTATTGTAATGCCTTTTATTTACTTTTTGACAAAAAATACTTGTTGTACGATACTTGTTGTATTACCTTTTATTTACTTTTGATAAGAAATACTTGTTCCATAAATGCGTGTTGTATTACCTTTTATTTACTTTTGACAAGAAATACTTGTTGCTTAAATGTGTGCTTGAAAAGCATGATACTTGTTGTATTACTTTTTATTTACTTTTTGACAAGAAATACTTGTTGTATTACTTTTTATTTTATTTTTGACAAGAAAAACGTGCTGCCCAAGTTCGAACTAGGGATCTTTAATGTGTAAGATGAACGTAATAACCGACTACACCACAACACCACTTGTTGTATTATCTTTTATAATAAAGGTCTATTGTATTACCTTTTCAAGCGTATCCTGAATTACTTTTTATTCACAATAAGTACCATGCTCAAATCCCACATCGAAAAAATAAAAGAAGTTAAACGTGAATACAAGACTCCTTAGTACCATATTTCATCACATGCTTGAAAACCATGAGGTAGTGTACACCTGGTCGTACTTGTACAATGCCATAATTGCCCCGATTTTTAAAAATTTTTACAAAAATACCCTCCCAATACAATACTCAATTTGATGACGTTATAATATCGATTACACAGCCGGATCCCGTTTTGTGATTGGATTCAGCACATCGATTACACAGCCGGATCCCGTTTTGTGACTGGATTCAGAACGGCCCAACTGATACCTAATCCGGATCGCCCGGTTTGGAATCGGATCAACGTTTTTTTGGAACATTGCTTTAACCATTTATAATTTTTTTCAAACTTTTTTCATTGAGATATTTGCATAGGTCAATATGATAGGATGTGTGTGCAAAAGGAAAAAAGTGGTGTGAACTATCAAGATTATTTTAGTTGCTATTATGTTATTCTATAGCAATAAAAATGAGGAAGGGCATTTTTATCATTAAAAATAGGAAAAAAATTATATATAGTTGAGGCTTTGAATTATCAAATTAGAGCCCACCTCAAAATTTTCACTAAAAGAAGTTGTTTTAATGCCCAAATATCTTCAAATCGATCATCTTGACATCAAGATGCATGGACATGAGAAAAAAAAATGGATTTCAACTTTTGAAAATAGTGCATCTTGTAACACATTTTTAGACCGTCAATTTTAAAGATTTTCAAGTTTTCATTTGTCTGCTCGATTTACACTATTTTTGAAGCTTTAAATTTTACAATTAAAGATGAAAACATATTTTAAGGCCATCACAAAGATTTCCAATATGAAAACCATATTTTTTTACATTATTTGAATATGTGCTTTATTTTGATTGTTTTGAGCCTTGGCTCTATAGAAACCGCATCCTTAAAAATAATATATTGTTGATATGCAAATAATAAATTTACCATCTTAAAAAGGCCATTTTTGAAATATGCACTAACCGTTTGGATAGTCAGATATGCCTATCCTAAGGAGACACTCCTCGAATCCGCATGTCCTGAGATTTAGCAATGCCTGTCCTAAGGAGACACGCTCGTCAAATAGGCATCTCCTGAGATTTGGCAATCCTAGACGATTGATGTATGCTTCTTAGATAACATCTAAGCCAAAAAGACATTTTATCCCCTGTTTAGATTGTCTAGAGGATACATCTCTCTCATAAATTCATTACTTCCTTATTTTCTTTTAAAAATTTCCCCGAATATAATTAGTAATTGATACATTATTAATGTGATGTTCATTGCTTTTGCTAACATGGAAAAAAAAGTGGGGTGACCTTCAAAAGTAAAGCATACTCCCGAACAATGCCGAAAGACGCAATTCCAGAACTCTTGCAATAACATCTTATGAATTTTAAAGTTCTGAAAATAATATAGATCGAACAGATCTACAAACACTTAAAAATCTTGAAAATAGACAGACCGGATAATGCATTACATGATGCATTATTTTCTAAACTTGAAATCTTTTTTTCTTTTATACCCAGACATATTGAGGTCAAGATGATCAATTAGAAGATATTTCAACATTAGAAAGCTTTCTTGATGGCTTTTTGAAAGGCACCTTACTTCTATAGTAGAAGATTGACAACCTATATAAATTTTTTGCATGGCAACAACTTAAAATGGAAGTTAATTTTTGAATTGCTGTATTGGAAGACAACCCTTCCACTAAAGCGAAATAACAGACAACCAGTCTTATACCCTTCCAGAAACACTAACAAAGAATCTACTAGAAAAAGGTCTAAAATTAAGGAACATGCACAGTTTTGGGGCATGATCATGGAATTTCTACATTAAAATCAGATACAAATCACGCTTAAGGCTGGTACTCTCTAGCCAATATTGGGAAAAACGGTTAAAAAGTATAAAAAAAGGAACATGTTTCAAATTTAGATCAAACTCCAATGCACCTCTTGATTCAAGGCTAGCTTAAAGACCCATAAAAGAAAATGTTGAATATAGTAGCTTAGTTAGCAAGGTAAAAATCATTTACTAAAAATCACATAAAACCAATTTCAAAACCTACAAATTGACACTAGAGGCCACCCCTGAGAGAGAGAGAGAGAGAGAGAGAGAGGTAGGGTGAAGAGAGAGTGGAGGAGGGAGAGAGAGAGAGGAGGTAGGGTGAGAGAGAGGTGGGAGGGTAGGGGTAGGGTGGTGAGAGGAGGTAGGGTGGGGTAGGGG
>NW_006499949.1:36433-57302 GCF_000471905.2 Amborella trichopoda | reverse complement strand
GTCTCTCTCTCTCTCTCTCTCTCTCTCTCTCTCTCTCTCTCTCTCTCACACACACAAAAAAAAACCAAGTCCTCACATCTGTACATCTTCCCTCTGGTGGTTCTCTGTGTGTGTGTGTGTAGGGGGGGGGGGGGGAGGAAAGAAGATAACAAACCGAAGGAGTGTCAATAGTCATCCCTAGTAATCATCCTAATGAAAGGGAAATATAAAAAAGCATATATATCCCAAACTTGACAGTAAAAATAAAATACCTCAACATCAACTGAGATTCCCTTGAGTCCTTTCTTGAGGAAAAAAAATGCAACAAAGCTCAAACGAGGACACAAGAACCCCTTTCTATTCTAGACCACAGCCAAGGTAAAGATCATTCTCAGATAGCTGTAAAACAATCAACCTGCAAAATCTTACTCAAATGGAGATGAAAAAGGAATCCAATAGGGCATGTTTCTGACACTATTGAGGGACTGTAAGAAGACGAGTAAAGATTCAAGTTCTTTCTTGTCTGCCTCTCCAAAGGAATTGATAGCAAAAGGATCAAAGAAACAGAAACTTCATAAGACAATAACTTCTGAAAGAGCAAAAACCAACCCCTTCTCAATTAGAATTTTACAGTTGCTTGTAAATCATTCTTCTCTTTGTAATGACAAAGCAGATTAAAGAAAAGAAGAAATATGTGAGTTTGCGTACCTAGATATATATAGCCATTCACTTGGTATTGTCTATGTCAACCCCCCTTAACCTTTAAATAAAAGGGTGGCTGCAGATCGAACTGACGATGGAATCAACCACATGTTTTGGCTGGAAAAGAAAACTCAGCTTCAAAAGCGACTCATTAATTGCGCCGGAATGAGTATTCCAGAGAAAGCTTTGGAGCAACAGAGGTTCCATTTGCAGCATAGATTGGGCAACATTACATGTTACATGTAAGCTGTTGCAGTATCAGATAAACAATTGTATAGCTCTCTGTACAAGAGATAAAATCTAGTCTTGGGGCAAGAGGGATCTGTCCTATGTGAGAACAAAAAACCCCAGGATATCAGACAAAAAACCCCAAAAAGACACAGGCATAACTGGGAGTGCGAAACCCCTAGATAGCCAACAAAAACTTTTCTTTCTTTGATCAACATGAGCTTGGGCCCTGCGGAAGCTCGTATCTAATAACAACAGAACCACAACGCATGATGCCGCGCCTTTGGCACATCATACATTCTATCATTCTCTGATACTCCAGTAGTTGCCATAATGCATCACCCTGATCCAATAGGATGGAGTTCCATATACTGCAAGATCACCACTCTTATCTGATACATAGGACCGCATTCCCACTCGATCGTAGAACCCTTCACCTCAGCATGCCCAAGCAAGTCCATTGTCCACCATGGAATATATAAAATAATGAAGACTCTGTTTATAGTTTCTCCCTGGTGTAATACCTTTTATGCCCACAGAATAATGGATTTTAATCAAACTTCAGATAACTCGGATGCTGGACAGGGGCTGGGCAATCTGGGTAAGAAACGTCGACTGTTTAACCAGTCGAGAGATTCACGATTTCTTATTTTGATTCGATGTCATATGCCTTTCGATCAATTTGTCAACAAAGGAACGTATCTGCAGTCAAAGGTTAGAAAGTATCAAAAAGTCAAATATGCACATTAAGGTAAGGTACAGCTCAGGCCAATCAAGGCCATAGATTCAGTTAACATGGCGATTAAAATGTCCAAATGGTTGCAGTGACCAGGTAAAGATATTTCAAAAGACTGAGTGGATGATCAGACAAGTATAAACACATTAAACAAAGAATAAAATGAGTCAATTGTGAACAACAAAATGATAGCTGGAGAAATCTGACCTTGTTCTTCCGCTTGAAGTCCAAAAACTCTGAAATGGACATTGCCTTCTCTGCTGCTGTGCTATTCTCCACTACCTGATCAAGATAAAATATGGAAATTAATGATCAGCATGAACATGGCACACTCTTGATATCTATGCCTCTTTTGAGCCTTACACGAAAAGATAAGAAAATATTTTGACTTCTGTAACAATAAAATGACTTGAAAAAAACTGATGCACAGATTCTTTCCAGGCAGCTAGAGATCAGTGACGTAACAAAAATGGAGGTCAGACATATTCGGCTCTTCATTTTCCTACTGAAAGACTACCCACCAACTACTGATACTACAATATCCTGCAGAAGAGGAGATTTTTTCTTTACACCTCATGGTATTTGGTCATTTTTGGCCAAATTAGTGGAATGTTTGCAGGCAAATTTCATCCTTTTGCATGAAAGAGAGAGAGCGAGCTTGCGGGAACTACTTATGACTATTGCAGCTCAATTCATCTGTTAAGCAAATGGCATGGAGCAAAGATCCACAAATTTTCATGGAAGATATAATTGACCAAGGGAAGAAGTCAATGTAATAATTATCATGAAGGTGGCAAACTGAAAAAAGAACATCTAAAACAACACAAATAGTGTGATCAAAGAGCAAAAAAGCACATATTCTACCAAGGAAGCCTTAAAGTAACCCAATTCTTGAGACTAACAAAAAAGGAAAAAATAAATAAATACCCAATTCTTTTTTTTCTTTTTTTTGAGACAAGGTTGACTAAAAAAAAAAAACCAATTCTTCTTTGGGATTTGCAAAATCGACAAAATAAAAAAGGGAAGAAATAGCCTGTGATAGATCACAATGGATTACCTTAGTTGCACTTTTCCTCAGTATCGACTTGTATCCTTCTTTGTCAATTTTCTTATCTTTATAAAGAGGCATAAGCAAGGAACCCACATAATCCACAAGACCTTGTTTTAACTGATCCATCCCTCCTGCCTGATTATCCAGCATCACTTTGTTTTCAGCAGCTTCTGAAGCACAACTACTTTGCCCCTCTCTTTCTACCTTCACAATGGGATGATTTAATGCCTTAGTTGAATCTTCTTCATCTGTTACATGCAAACCTGAATGCAATACCACATCATCAGCCCCAAATGGATGAGGTTGCCACCTTTCAGTTGCACGATAATCTTTTCCACCAGAAACACTACCAGTGGTACTGTGGACCCATGATTTTTTAAACCTGCTTTCCACAGCCCCACTTTCCCCAGAATGCTCTCTAAGATTCATCTGGGACAAGAGCTCATTTGAGTAGCCCCTCTGTGTATTATGACTTTCACCCAATATCCTCGAATCATCAAGATTTACACATGTCGCAGCAAAATCAACCGACCAATTCCTAACCCGACAGTTTCGAGAGTCTATTTCCGATAAGCAATCTTGCTTCCCTAAAACACCTCCAGGCCACTTTTTCTTCTTAAAATCTGAATCTTCTCTAGAAGCAACATGTTCACGGCGAGCAAATTTGTGAAATGAGGGGATTTTTGGAAGCTCAGGGAGTACATTAGCTTCACAAGATGCATATGCCTGCAGCCATTACATATCAACAATCTAAATCTGTTCCGAAACAATAAAAGAATACAACCAATCGACTAGGGAAAATGTATGAGCTAATTTATGCGAAACTTCAATGAAATAATCAAGATTTAGATTTTGAAATGACCAACCTCTGCAGCTGCAAGTGCTGCGGCTCGAGCTGTTTCAGCAGCTGCTAAAGCAGCAGCTTCTTCTTCGGTCATGACATTGTCATCCACCCTAGAATCTTGCAGCAGGCTTTGAGAACGTGAAGAGTTGGCTTCAGATTTAGAATCATTGCCAGTTTCTGATTTGAGAGGCTTGTTATCTGATTTCTTAGCATGCATATGGAAAGGAGTATGACTTTCAGACGGATCATTGGGTGCCCTAGTTGGAGGCTTCGCATGACTTGTATCTTTAGGCTTCATCTTTAGGGGGTCACCTGTGTTAAGTGAAGCACTTGTTTGCTTAAACAACCTGGATCCCCCATTTGCAGCTTTTTCCTTCCGGAAAACTTCGATCCACATGTTGACTAGCTGGCTAGCAACTGCACGAATATCACGGCTTGTGTGCACACAAACCTTCTCTTTTACTGTTTTTCCAATACCTACAAAAAAGGGTGGGCATATAAGGAATATAAATACATAATGAAGAAGGCATAGCTAGGATAAATTGAAGATCTGATGAAGAGAATGTAGAGGAGCTCTTATTGGAAAGTATATTAGAATCCAATGGTTTATGGTGCACTCATATTCCATATGGATCAGCACTAGCCAAGGAAATGGCAGGCGATGGAAAGGATGTGGGACCCCAAATCTGAGTCATGTCTTGCTCTGGAGGGCTCCTATTCTCTCTCCGTCACAGACCATTTCATTGAACAGTGATGACACTAATGGACTATGGTTTAAGTCCATTAGATAATTATAGTAATGAGAGGCTCGCAACCAAATTATGCATCTTGACATAGATATTTTTTCATTTTACAAAACCATGGTCACAAAATGGGTAACCAGGAAAAACCTTACCAGATAAACGGACAGAAAGTAAATCTGTTGACACAAGCACAAGCAAACGGACACAGTGACGCAAGAGCTGGGTTCCATCCTTTCCCATTGAATCCTATATATACAGAATATAAATATTCATCAACAAATCAAATCTGCAGTTCAAAGGCCAACAGACAAAAAGAACCAAAGTCCAATTATTTTTTTCGCAGCAAATCAAACCTGACGGTCATGGTTTGGACTACGAAGCCATAATTGTGATCTAAGAATGCTACACATATAGTAATTCCTCAAATCTACAACAGCCAAAATAAAACCCTAGCACACCGAAGAGAGCAAAGAAACAAACAAGCCACACATACCAAAATCCATGAGTTGAGTATACTGAGACCCTCTTTAGTTCCAGTGAATGCCTTCAAAACACCGATAGGTAGCTGCAACAACTCCTTAACCAGATATAGGCGCCCAGCCGTAGTCTTTGCATTCAAGAACATATCTTGTAGCAAGGCTTCCTTGGTCAACAACTTCTGGTCCCCATCCAAAGAGCCCTTGCAAAGAACATTGGAGAGCTCACCAGCATCTAGTCTCTTCATCATGTCCCTCACTTCATTTCTCTCAGAATCCGACTGTCTCTGTGCAGCCTCCATGGCCTCCACTTCAGCAGTGTAATCGTTGCTATTCCTCATTATATCAATAATTCTCACTGCTTCTCGAAGCCCACTCATCATGGCACCACCAACTGTGTCTGGGTGCTCTTTACAAGTGGCCTCACCAGCAAAGAAGACACAATTCTCGACCGGCCTCCCCAAAATATCATAATCCTCACCAGATGCTCCGACAGCTACATAAGAGTAAGCGCCCCTACTGAAAGGGTCATCCCCCCAATTCGTCACAACTGAAGCAACTGGATCAGGCACCGAAGCTCCCCAAAAAGCTTTCGAAGAACCCTAACAGCATGGTCAACATGGTCAGAGGTACTCATGCTCTGGCCATATATGGCTGCTTTTCCAACCACAAGTGCTATCAAAACAGGAGCCCCAATTGTTTTCTTCAAATTCCAAAACATAAAGCAGCGACCTCTGTGATTTGTTTCCTCAGCAGTTGCCCCAAAGTAATCTACATTGTCATCCCAAAACACAAATGGGAATTCCAAGACCACTTTGTTCAGTACCCCAAACCCTAGACGTTGGATAGAGGACAGCTTCCAGTCAGGCAGTGAAGGAGAAAACTTAATGGTATTCGCTTTCAAGCAACCCAGTGGCACAGTGACTAGAACAGCATCCCCCACAAACTCGTGACCACTTGCTGTGGAAACCCTAACTTCGCTTCTCTTGGGGCATTCCCCTTTTGATTGCCCCACAACATATTTGACCTCCTGGACAACTTCATTCAAGCGAATATCAAGCCCCTTACCTTGGGACTCCACAACAGTACTGTACCCCCCTTTTATCATACAGTGAGCCCCACCAAAGCCCCCATAGACATCATCTTGGTTCCAGTAAGGAAGTGACACTATGTCAAGCTGAGCAGCACAGCCATATTCCAAGTTGGCGAAATGCCAATCCATCACTCTTCTCTCAAGAGGACTCAACACATCATCTTCAGTTCTATTCGTATTCCTATCCGGAGTTCTGCTCTCAGCCACTGTGGAAATTTCACTATCAAATGCAATGGCAGCGTTCAAGGAGCTGAAATCATCACTAACTTTAAGCAGATCTAACTCTGGAGTCACACTAGCGATATGAGCCTCGCGTCGCTTCCTAAGGGCATACTCCAACCCATCTTCAAGTGACATCTTCATTGCAGCTTCACCATTTTGGGCAACAAGCACAACCATGTCATCGAGAAGACTGTTATACTCAGCTTCTAAGGCTTCATCCAAATCACCAGGAACTTTTACACCGGACACAATATCATATAGAGGGCACTCACTGTTCAACACAGTGAGCTCAAGACCGAGTTGTGTGCAAACCAAGGAAGAAGGATCCGGTCTCCTTTCGGTTGCAACATCCGCCTCCACCCCAGTTATAATGCTTGCACCAAGATCAACAGGAACAGAAAGAGATGAACGATCTGTGTGGACACGACCTCCAATCCTGTTACGAGCCTCAAGAATACAGACTCGAAAACCATGACGTTGCAAATGTCGTGCGGCCGTTAAACCAGCGGGACCTGCCCCAATAACAATCACCTTTTCACCGGATTCCATTGAGGTCTCAATGACACCATTCAGCACAAAAGGATCCAACCTAACCCCCTTTTCAATAGTCTCACTCTCAAGCGACTGAACATAAAGCGCCCTTTGATTGTCTATCTCATCAAATCCATCTTCTTTGTACAAAGCTTGGTTATGATTGAGAACGAAGCCAGCATGAGGATCAATTCCCAGTTCTCCAGAATTTTTAAGAGACAATGGCTCTGCCACCGTGGGGTACAGATGACCTTTGTTGGGTTCCACATAATTAGCATCAAGGCTTGAAGTGGGTATAGTTGGTAGGCCATCTTCATGGGGGCCATCATTCTGAACCAACCCAACATTCTCAGAAGTCTTGACCTGACCCAGAATGTAAGCAACTTCCTCCTCAGAATCAGCAGCAACTTTGCCTTCATAACTACTTCGAGTTTTGTTTCCTCTTGCAAGTTTCAGTTGAGGAGTTCCATGGTTTCTTGAATTTTCTTTTTCAGCAGCAATGCCTACATTTATATAACCCTGCTCAAGGCATATTAGTACTTGAATTACATGTGTTTAAAGTTTTTTTTCTCCAAAAAAAAAAAACATCAGGGATCTAAGGAATCAAAAAAGGACTTGCGCATATCTATCACCATTAAGTGAAGCAAATCTACCCATTTATGTTGAGATATTTTCAGGGAATGTTTCCCATATGTAACGCCTTCCTGGCTTAAACTTTGCCAGATTATGGTTCCAGCAAAGCAGGATTCATCCAGTGGTTGTGCTTCATATGGGGCTTAAATGCATTTATTACAAGTTTTCGTTCATCCTCAATCTCCTAGAGGAGATCAAAACTCAATATGGCTGATAATTATTCAGCTAGTTAAGCACAAATGTCTGCATGGTTTAATATATCTATTTTCTTCTCAAACAGATGCTTAGTATGAGTAAATGAAATGACAAGAGAAGATTTTACAAAATGACTATGATATGCCAATATTCTTAGCATTCTAGAAATACTAATTTACAAAATAAGGATCCATCATATATGCTGTCCTTGTTTTCTTCATTCTTTCCTTTCCTGTCAGTATTTTTATTTTATAAATATTTTTTTACTTTGTTCCACATTTTAATGTGATGGACACTGGCCTGAAGGTCAAATTAGTTTGGACTATGCTCTTAGCAGAGGTTGTTTTTTTCCTTTTTGACTAAGTTGAGCACATTGGACTGACGTTGCAGTCATATTCCTTTCCCTAATGAAGAACATGAATAGTTCGAGTCATACATCCATAAATTGTTTTTTCCTTTTTTTGATGGTAGCCATCCATAAAATTATTATTTTTTAAGCTGAGCCATCCATAAAATTATTCAACATATACATTAACATATAATTTGATTTTATAAAATTAAAAAGGCAACAGACATGCAGAAGTAACCTTCAAAAGGGATAGGGGTATCATGAAATAAATAATTTGAATTCAACCTCATGAGATGCCATTTCAAACTTACCTGCACTTAACATCACTACCAAGGAAAAAATTACTTACATGATGGTCCAGAAATGAATAAATCTCTCGAATAAGGGCAGCACGTGGTGATTCATCTTCCAGAGGAACATTAGTTATCCCGCAGTCTGACAGAGGCAATATGCGACATACATCTTTACTCCAAAGACCTAGGATCATATTCCTGCAATATTATACATACAAAAAATCAGAAAGTGAGTGGTCACCTCAATGCTCTAATCTCACAGTAACACAGATCACTAAGGGGAGAACAATATCAAAATTTTAGACCTTGCAAGTCTAGTTCCCTTTAAGAAGCTATAGAATGTCCAATTATGCTGGTAAAGTAGACAAGCAGTCATGATTGAAGTTGTCGATTAGCACATAAAATTTCCAAAGACAAACTCATCATTCAATATGAAGAAATTAAATATGGCAACCTGGTCAAAACTTGCCATGACAAGATAAGGTCAAACATGGTAAAAGTTTAAATATTGATCCCATGTTAGCCCATTCCATATGCAACCCTTGTCCTCTGATCATATTAGGATGCTTGCACTATCGGAAATATAAAAAACAACAAACATAGTATGACAGTATGTGAAGCTATTGCTTCAAATGCAAGAAGAAAAGCAAACTATAATAACTTGCCCCCAAAAAAGTACTGCTATCAAAATGACTGCGGCATACTCTGTCTATTTAAGCTAAGACCATCCGTGGATGGAAAGAAAGTGGGACCCACCACAGGAGGACATGACCCTAATAGTGAGTCCCACTCTTTCTCTACTGGACAGTGATTGCAATGTTCAAAAAATCAACCCCCCCCTGCCTAGGCGGCCAGGAAGCCAAATCGCCTAGGCAGGCCAGCTAGGTGTTGTGGGTCTAGGCGCCTGCCCTAAGGCGGGTGCCTAGGCAACGCCCCGAGACAGGGAGGCCCAGGGGGGAAATGCCCTTGGCCGGGGGCATTTTCAGACTCCCCCACCACCCCATTTCTCCTTAAAAACGGGGGTGGAAGGGTTCAGGGGGACATTCTAGTCCCCAAAACCCCTCTTGTGCATCCTAGAAGAGAGAAAAACTCTCAGAAAACTTGGGATTTGAGATTTTTTTGCAAGATCGAAAAAATTTCAATCTTTTTCAGTTTCTTGCGAAAAGAAAAGAGATACTTCGAGATAGTTTTTGGAGCTTGGAGTGGTCGCGAGAGGACTTTTGGCGACCAAAGATCACCACTTTGGGCCGATATCAATTTCATTTTGAAAGGTTAGTGCATTACAATATTTGAATTAGGAATTGTATTTTTTCGTATAATGTACTATGATTTGAATCATTTGATATTCTTCTTTCCTTTTTTTGATATTTTCACATTTTTGTACTTGAAAGTTGAAAGCTTGAAATGTGTTGCGAATATTTCCCAGTTTGGACCTATATCGAATTCATATTGAGTTCTGTTGCAATTTGATGATGTTTGTGTCTATCTACTCTATAATTACCTATTTTTTGAGTTTTGTTGCAATTTGATGATGTTTGTGCCCATCTACTCTGTAATTACCTTCTTTCTTCTTCTTTTTTCAGGGGCTTTGGGCCTCTAAAACTGCCCAAAAACTCCCTAAGGAGGGGCCTAAACCCCTGCTCTAAGAACCCCCGCCCCTTTTTTTGGTTTTTATTTTTATTTTTTTTGGGATGAGGGAGGGATGTTGGTAGTTTTACCTATCCTTCTTCCTGGGAGCCCACCTGAGCGGTCGCATCCCACTTGTTGAATATTAAGGAATTGCTCCAATGGATTATGAGTATATTACCGATCCATTCAATTATAGCACACTTTCTGATACAAGAATCTTGAGCACACTACAGTCTATACACGAATATCAATCCAAAGCTTAGGTAAAGAACATGTGTTAGACGGTCCATAGACTAAAAAATGAAAAAAATATTGATAACAGAATCATTGAACTCTAGGCCATTTATGAAGACAGGATACCTGCATTCAAGATATTCCTGTAGCCCTCCTCTACGTTTCAGAACTTCCTTAAATCTTATCTTTTCAGCTGGACCGGGAGCACGAGCTTTCAACCCAGCTGCCACAGCTGCTGCAGCACCACTATCAGCATCAAGGAACAAACTTGAAAAAGAATCAGGCCTAGTTTTGCTTCTAGTCAACCGATCTTCATCATCTAAAGAAAAGGATCTCTCCTCATGCATCAAGACATCATCCCAATCACTATCTCCTTCATAAGTCATGTCACCATATCTCCGCCTCTTCACTTTTCGCAACACTCGTTGGGCAGCAGTCAGCCTCTGAGATTTCTTCTCTAAAGTAGATGTCTTTCCTGCATGATCAGGATAAAATAATCTCTTAAGATTTCATCGGAAAGGAACCGATGAATTGCTTTGAATAAATAGACAATCAAATTGTCACAAGAACCCAACCTTTTGAGCCATCACTAGACATTGGAATTTCCTCTTTGTTCTTTTCTGTAGCAAAACTACAAGATTCATGGACTTGTGTAGAAGGTAAATCCTTTGAGAAATCTTCAGATGTTTGATTTGGAATATCTTCAGAAATGGGGGTTTCTTCCTCATAGACAAAAGCTGAATTTGGCTTCTGAAAAGTTTGGTTCTCATCAGAAAGTGGATTCAACCCATCATTTGAATCGAAGAACTGTTTATGTCCCAAAGCTCCATCGGGGGCCTGATCCACACAAACCTCCGGCTTAGGAAACAATGCCTGATCTAGAGTAGAAGAATAAGGTGAAAACCCATCATTTGAAACAAACCCGTAACATCGACTGAGACCTCCATCAAGCCTTGGCGAACTTGAGTCCTTAACTGGAACTGAACTCAGGGCAACAGATTTATTCAATCCTTCATTCTCCATCTGCAAGTCCTGCATCTGATTTGCGTTCGAAATGTGATTCAACCCACCCGATCTGTCCTCTGGTAGAGAAGCAGAAAAAGATGTTTGAACTTGGGCACGTGGAGAATCTCTGTTAATTTCAACTGAAGGGAAAGCCTTCAGTTCATCATCTAAAATTCTATCAAAAGCTTGAGATGACCCATCATCAAGCCTATCAATTTTCTTGGGCATCTTAGCTTGGGAAAAGTTACAGGACTCCAATACCTGTGTGAACTGCAAATTTTGTAGTTCGGAGTAGCTTTGTTGCCTTAGCCCACCATCGGAAATACCACTGTTTAGTGGGACTTGAGCCAACCGCTTTGAAAGGGAAACCAAACTAAACTCTTGAATTACACCTGAGGACGAGTCATTTGAAGTTCCATCAGATCTCCTGGTCTCATCTGTCGCAAGTGAAAGTGAAGCGAAATGGTGATTCTGAGCAAGTGGAGAGCACCCGTCTTCTTGAACTCCTCTAGTTTGACCGAAACTATCACCTGATTTCTGAGTATCTTCTGTCAATTTTAAAATACCAGCACCTGTAGTCGTACCTGTAATTTGAAACAGATCCAACTCATCCACACTCATCAGGGTTTCCTCTTTCTTCTTGAGCATTGAACCAGAACCAGATTCCTGAAGTAGGGCAGACTGTGAATCCTTCAAATTTTCGACAGAAACCTCCTCAAAACCACTATCAGAGCTTGGGGTTTCTCTCATCTGCTCATCTATGGCAGCACAATGAGATTTCATTAATGAAACAGGGATAGATATCTCCATATTTACATCAATGCTTTGGTTCAATCCATCATTAAACCTCCGGGTCTCCGTTCCCTTCTTCTGATATGTAACAGAGCGGGATCTTCGAACTGGGGCGGGCAATGAATCCTTCAACAACTCAACAGATGGTCGATCCAAAGGGTCCTCAGTCCTCAAATTTTCCTCTCTCTGTTTCCTCAGAGAAGCAGAACGTGTCTTTCGAACCAGTGCTGAGATCAAAAAGTCTTTAGGGCTCTTATCGGAGACCTTTTGTTGCACATCATCAGAAATTAGGGTTTCTCCAATTTTCTTACGAATCAAAGCAGCTCGAGATTTCGGAACTAGGGCAGAAAGAAGTGAATCCTCCTTGACTACATCTGATTGATCAGACCCATCATCAAACTTTAGGGTTTCCTCAACAGGTTTTGCAATAGAAGAAGAGCGAGGCCTTGTAGACTTAGTCGAAAGCAGTGACCTAGATTCATCAACAACAGAAGGCTGACCTTTTAAAGCTCTAGTGAACTTTTTCGACAATTTCACTCTGGATTGCTTTGAAACCAAACAATTGCTCTCACTTGACTCTTTAACTATCTTTGGCACCTTCAATTTCTTCTTGAAATTAGCTAAAGTATCATCCATGTCTGCGACAATGTTGACATTAACAGAGACCTCCTCACTGACCTTTGAATCCTCTGCCCTAATTTCAGAGCCCTCTTCATTGTCAGACTTTTTCGTTTTAGGGTTTCGTAACTTCTTGATCTTGAATAGGGTTCCTATAGGTAACTCATCGTCTGAATCACCCTGAAATTCTATGGATTTCAGGTTTCTCTTTAGACCCACCTTCTTGTTATCCAACCCGTCCATTCCCCCTTCACCACTATCCATTACTGCACCATCCAAACCAGGCCTAAAAATTACAGAGGTCTTCCTAACCCGAATTCTTTAACCTAGAACCTGAATATCGCTGCAGTGACTCTCCCAACCCCAATCCCTACTCACCCAACAATGTATAGGTACTCTCTCTAACCCATCATCATTGCACTCCAAATCATCCTTCTCTTCACCCAAACATGCCCATCTATTCCCCTTTCTCCATTACACAGGTCGACATCATTCATGACGTGTCCAATTTCTTCTATAAAAAACCAAAAATAGCAACTAACCCAAAAACACAGACGATACTCTGAAACTCCTCACACAACAGAGAAAACCCTAAAAACCAGGTTTTGAGAGAGAGAGAGACCCAACTACAAAAACTGAATAAACCAACTAAAGGTATATGGCGAAAACCAGAAAACCAAGATAATAAAACAAGTTAAAAAAAAGAAAAAGAAGAAGAAGAAAAGCAAGTATAGTAAGAGAATTCAACAATAGCTTAATTCAAAAACTTGTAACTGGGTTGGAAGAACACCACCTGGTTAGGGTAGAGAGCATGATACCACCGACGTGCTCAAAGTGGCAATGCTGAAATTGAAATTTGGGCCTCTCTATTTTTGCAAAAAATCAATGTTTAGACTTTAGAGAGAGAAAAATGAGAAAGAATGGATGAATGTTCGCAGGATTGAAACTGGGGACATCATAAATCTCATGGAGGGAATGTGTTCTAAGAGAGGTTTCCATTTTTCATTTTTGGTGATGTTTTGGAGAGAGAGAGAGATGTTTTTCGAGGAGAGAGAATGGGGTAGGGCGCATTCGATAGAGAAATTTAGAGAGAGATAAATCTAGAGAGAGAAAGATAGTGGTGAAGAGCTGATGGCCTTAATGTTTCCCGAAGCGGGCACTCCACATCGTCCAATATTCAGAAGAAATTCGTATTGTCGTGGCATAAAGTTTGTTAATTTGTTTCATTTTCAGAAGAGATTACTATCTACTAAAAATAGTTGTTTTTTTTTTTTTTTCTCTCTACTTGGAGCAGCATGGGTGGCAGCTTTAAAAGTTCAAACTTTTTTGATTCACTAAGTTAAGTTTGATTAGGGGTAGGTTCAAACTCTTGGGTGGTCGAACTCTCTTGGCAAAAGGCCCGTCGATACTTCTCAAAGAGTTTAATGGGAAAAAAGATCTTTTACGCATGATAGAAATGGAACTCAGATATCAAATCGCGTTAGCGCAACGGCTTTCACAATTAGCGCAACGGTTTTCACACTAAGCTAGTTGTTGCTAGTTGCAAGAAAATGAATGCACGCTAACGCTCCTCTTGTCAATCAAGAGACCAAGTTCCCCTACCATGATCAAGATGTTGGATCTTCCATAGTGTATCACCTCACCATCCTAATCACGTAGCTTGAGCCAATTTCTAAACGACTGACCAATAGTTGGTCCTTGCTATCATAGTCTTTGCTCGTTTCCTTATCAGGCTTTACTAGGCCTCTCATTATGGCAATTTACCTATGCTACACACTAAAGCACTAATGGAGGAAGAGTAACATCAAAGAACTTGCTCTAACCAGAAAACTTACTAATTTATTGTAAATCCCTGTATGGATTTTTTATTGGAGTTAATGACAATTATTTAGGGGATAATGAGATTTTTATGGTCGGGCTCAAAGAATTAAAAATATATTTCACTTAGTGCAACGGAACAAGTGTGTTTGACAAAAACAAAGAGGTTTGGGAATTAGAAACCTCAACTAAATAAGGAATTGAGCTTGGGTCGAGGCGATCGTAGCTTGATTTTGTTTGAAGTTTCATTTCTATGCAACCTTGTCAAAAAAAAAAAAAAACTCAATAAAATAAACACAACACAACTAATGAAGTGGTAGTGGAGGAGTGTTAGGCAACTTCTACTATAGTTGTTATTGGAGGAAATATGTTTAAAATTTTAAAATTTTAAAATTCTAAAAAATAAAACATTTAACTAAGTTATCAATAAGTAATTATCCATGAGAACTTTACTAAACTAATATAATTATGTCAATCAATTTAGATGTCTCATGACCCTCATCCTATCATCTAAGATTGGCTACAAATTCTAAAAAATAAAACATTTCATAAAGTTATCAATAAGTAATTTATTCATGCGAAGTTTATTAAACTAATATAATTAAGTCAATCAATTTAAATATCTCATGACTCTCATCTCATCATCTAAGATTGGATACAAAATAAGGCAAAAATGACAAAATGATTAAAACATAATATAATCACTAGCATTATCCAAAATTAAATATACGATATGGTAAAAGCATCATAATTAATAGAAAAGTTAGGAGTTTGGGAAGGTGTAAACCCCAAGTCATGTAGCCATGCATCATCATCATCATCACGATTATCATAATTTGTGGAGGTATACTTATTATCCATCTCTTTTAAAGCTTTTTCTATAAATGAATCAAGTTGTTTAAGATTAATTGCATTACAATTACATTTTTCATTTTCACGAGATGCAGTCATCATCTTCGTGTCCACTCTTACGTAAACCAAGTCAGTTAACATAGTTGATGTCAATTTATTTATTTATTTTGGTTTCTATCGCTTCAAAAACACTCCAGTTTCTTTCATACACTGATGAGCTACATGGTTGGCTCAAAATCTGAATATCAACCATTCGAAACAGTGGAATACTTTCTCCACATGCTTCCCACCAAACTCCTACATAATAAAAGTGAAATAAAATATTTTCTTAAAAATAATGAAAAAACTAATAATATAATAAGATACATAATAACACAAGAAGATACTTATGAGAATGAGTTGCTAACAATAATCACATTGCAACACCATCAAATACGTGTGTGGTATTTCAACAACTTTGAAAATAATACATTTTTTTTCTCTTTGGGATCATTGTATTTGAAAATAAGGCAATGCCATTTTTCAATTCAGGATTATCAAGTTTAACAAACCCAGCACACATTAAAAATAGATTAAGAAATGTTGCAGCAATATGAATAGGGTGAAGTTTATTTTCCTTTTGCTTCTTTTCAAATTTTTTCAATAATTCAAGATATTTAGATTCATTGTTATTACAATTCATCTTTAGTGCTTTCCTTTCCCTTTGTATCTCTTCACATAAGTATCACATGCCCTTAAATATCAACCATACGAATCACCTTGATATCAAGAGGCTCTAATGTGGTGATTATATCAATTGTATCATTCCAAAATTTGAAGCTTTGAATTATTTCAGTGATTTCTTTTTCATTTTTACTCTTGTTATGGCCCATAGATTTCCGCTTGGATGCAACCATCAATCTCAAACCCCTTTTTACTTGCAATATAAATTAAATCATAAAAAAGTCAATGGCAAATATAGTTTTACCATACTTTTCAATTCCCTTTTATTTGTGTGATTTCTCATTAAATTTAAAATAATGATATGTCAACACAAAAAATTCACTATCAACTTAGCATCTTTAATTACATTTGTTACCTAACGGACATCCTTATCAATGTCTTTTAGAAGCTAAATTAACAAATGGGCAGCATACTGTGTTTTATGAATATGAGGGAATTTCGATTCTATCAGATCACCAACAACTACATAATTTGATCAATTGTCAGTCACAAGTTGAATAATATTTTATGGCCCTAACCACTCAATGACTTTAATAAACACATTTCCAAGAAATAATCCAATTTTTTCTATGCTCAAATACCTCAAATGATTTAATAAAAATTGAGGTCTTTGGACAAGAAGCAATAATATTAAGGAAAGACTGATTTTTCATATCCAACCCGATATTTGATATCAAAGTGATTCATGATTGAACCCACAACTTCTTTATTAAAGTTACTTATGCATCCATCCTAAGTTCTTGTACCAATTTAGTGTGAAGAGAAGAGTAACTTGGTAAAGTGTAACCTGCTCCAAAAATGATACATACATTTATCATATTAACAAATGATTGTATATTGAAAACTTTAAATGCAATATTATTCATAATAAATGTACGAGCAACTTCTTTATTAACAAAGTCTTTATCTTTCTTGTTTAACAATGATGATGAATAATTTTGTTGCAAATGAAAAATGTTAGTAGAGGTACACAGTGACGAATTAGAATTACCTAGGCCTAAGGAACTTTGATCAATATTTTGAGCATATGATGTGATTTTATTTTTATTCTTTGGGGGCTTAGAGGATACCCTATGTGTTGCGCATACTGCCAAAGCTTGTACATCAAGTACTTGAAGGCAAGGTATTATATCATTCCCATGTTAGCTTGACAAGTGATACTTGAATCTTATAACCCTTGCAGAAAAACCTTCGCCACAAAATTTGCAATATAATTTATTTCCTCTTTAATCAAATTAATCCCAAAAAAGATCTTTTGACCTAACCACTGTTTCTTCTCTTTTTTAAAAAAATCAAATAAAAAATATAAAAAATATAAGTACACATCCACAAATTAATAATCTAAAATTATAAGAATATGTTAATGAATAAACAATATTTTAACACACACATTAGGGGTTCATGCACTTAAGATGAACCACCTCAAAGAAATCCACAAGCTTAACTTGTTAATGTGTAGATAAAATAGCATGGTAGGCTATTTAATGAAATTATTGAAAGTAAATATGTGTTTAATTTGCATTATACATAATCAAAATAAAATTAAGTAGAAATAAACAAAATGAAATGATAAAATTGATGAAAATTTTAGATATATCTAGAAACTAAGATCGCACCATATTAAATATCCCACTGTATTAGATCCATAAGTTACAACATATTAGTTCTTACATCCATGAGTAAGTTATACCATATTAAATATCCCATAATATTAAAGACTTTAACATTGCAATGTATTAAAGAGAGGGAAAAAGTTTATATAAGGTGTCAACCTTATAATGTACAAGTAAGGGGCATCTCAAAACTCATTGGAAAAGTTGTTTCATCATTAGAAAACTCTCAAATTGATCATCTCTACTTCAATATTTATGAGTATAAAAAAAATAAATTGAATTTCAAGTATTAATAATAGTACATCCTGTAACACATTATCTAGATCGTATATTATCAAGATATTTAAGTGTTTATAGATTTGCTAGATCTGCACCATTTTTTGAGCTTTTACTTTCATGATAGGGTGAAAAATACATTTTAGGACAATCATAAGAGTTTCAACACCTAAAATACATCTTACAAGATTTTGAGGGGCACCTTATAGTGATTGTTTAAAGTTGACACCTTATAACCTCACCTGAAAGAGGCAAGACTTAAAGTTAAAATTGGAGTGGAGAGAGAGAGAGAGAGAGAGGGAGCAAATGCAGAAGAGTAGGAACAAGATGGTGGACACAAAAGCCCAGAGAATGTGAAGAAGGTTGTGGATATGAAACCCTAAGCCGAGTGTTCTATCATGAGTTAGGTTTGAGGATTGATCCCTAGTTTGTATTTTATTTTAAAGCTTTTGTTTTAAGGATTTGTAGAAATTGTGATAATCTGGATGGTCTTTGAGCCCTAATTTGGATGAGTTTCTGTGGAATTTCGTCAACCAAAAATTGGGGTTTTTGATTAAATGGTTTTATGCTTTTTTATTATAATTTATGAGGTGAAATTGTCATGAGATTGCCAAATCTCTTTCAAGTTTCAACAGAGCTTATGCCATAAATAACGTATTTCCATAATTATTATTAATCACAAATAAAATAAAATTTAATTAAAAATCACAAATAAATTATAGTTCATCCCAAACCAGAGAAGAAATAAAGTGAAACTTAATTCAAGAAATTTGAACATTAGACAATGATTTTCCACAACAATTAGCAAAATTTGCACCTATACGTTCATGTTAAAATAAAAAATAAAAATTCATACCTTTAATTTGCAACTATGGCTTTGAAGAATACGAATTGAGCATAAACCGTAATGAGATAATAAAACCTACAAACATATAACCCCAGTGCTTGGGGATAAACATTTCTTTTGTAGGGAATATAAATCTGTTGGAAAATAATAAGTTTTTTATAGAAAGGATGATAATAGATGTTACTTAAAATAGGAAAAAGGTATTTATCTTTTAAAAATAAAAAAGTATACAGGAATAAATTGAAAATTATTTTTGGTCCATTTTTTTTCATGAAGTTCAATAGGGTGCGTATTAAATGTTTTTTGTGAAAATAACACGTTTTTTTGCCGATGTTTTGAAAATATCGTAGATTTAAATATATATTTTTAAAAAGCCCTTTTTAAAAAAAGTCGCGTTAAAAACGAAGACTTGTCTCACGACCAATATGGCTATGCATAGGAAATGAAGCAGAAGCAAAAGCAAAAGCCCTGCTCTAAGGTTTGCTGCCATTGGATAATCCGGATTTACTATTCATAAAGAGAAAATATATAATAAAGTAATTATGGAGTTTCAAACTATATATTCTTGTAGCAGTTTCTCAATCAATTAGGGCAATTATTATTGGGGGCTCTCTACAACGATATGGAAAAACGGATAAGAGGAGAAGTAGATGCATGAAGGGTTGTACTTCTTTTTAGAAATTACAAAAAACTCGAAGACAATATTTTCTATGCAACTTACTCTCAATTTAATTTTTTCTTATTTTTTTTTCCAAAACAAACTTTCTATGAAACCCTCAAAGGAAAAAATTTATTTTTAAATGGAAATGCCCTTCCCGTACATAAAAATCAATTTGGACCCAGTAGTACATTATCGGAGCGCACCATCACATTGTCGGAACGCACAAGTGCCGGACTGCCCTTTGCAACTGTTGGACCACCCTTTGCAACTGCCGGACCACACTTTACACAGTGCCAGAGCCCTACTGCCAGACCGCACCTTACATAGTGCCAGAGCCGGACCGCACCTTACATAGTGCCAGAGCCTTACGAAACTTTACATAGTGCTAGAGCCCTATTGCCGGACCGCACCTTACATAGTGCCAGAGCCTTACGAAACTTTACATAGTGCTAGAGCCCTATTGCCGGACCGCACCTTACATAGTGCCAGAGCCTTACGAAACTTTACATAGTGCTAGAGCCCTATTGCCGGACCGCGCCCTACTGCCAGATGGCACTTTACAAAGTGCCAGAGCCTTACTCCTGAACCAAACTTTACATAGTGCTAGAGCCCTATTGCCAGACCGCACTTTACACAGTATGGGAGCCTTAGTCCTAGACCGAACTTTACATAGTACTTACTAGAGAGCTACTGTCGGACAGCACTTACACGGTGTCGGAGCCCCTATTTTGGTGGGATAGAGGAAAGAGAGACATGGGTAAAGTAAAAGTAAGGAAGGATAGTTTAAGTATATTTTTATTTTTTATTTGGCTGGGGTTTTTGTATAGAAAATATATTTTGGAGACAAAAGTAAGAGAAAAAGTTAAGTTGGCGATAAGTTACATGAAAAGTGTAGTTTTGGGTTTTGTTTTTAATTTTCCCTTTTAATAAAAATTTTATCATAAATTGATATTGGATTTTTCCCTAATTTAGGGTTTTATCACATTAAAAAAAGACCTTAGGTTCCTTGTGTGATTGTGAATGTGTTAATGTTCTTTGCTGTTGGAATTTATTTTCTCAGTTAATCATTGCATATAAATCTATTATATTGGATTTAATATTTTGAGAAAATTACATATCGTATGAGAGACTAGTTTTCTCAAGTAAATTGATTGTGTATGTAGGGATGTCCATCGCTGAATTATTGGAAATAGAGGGGGAGAAATGATGATGTCTAATTCAATGGAAAAAATGTTTCTAGAAACCTATCACGAGGAGTACCAAATATGGAAAGGATGGTGCAAAATAATGAACATGTTGAAAGCTGTGGTTTCGAGTAAAAAAAGTGAAAAATACGTTGTTCCACAAGTGACTAAACACTGTATTGCATATTCGGTTGTGTTGGGCGTATTATGATTCAAATTTGGGACCCGTTAAAAAATAATAATTGGGACGTCCATTCCTTTTTTAAACTCCCACTAATAAAAACTTAAAAAAAATTCTCGATACAATAAAATGACTAAAAAACTTACTCATTTTATTTTTTCAAAATGTTTTTAAACTTTCTTTTTCTGTTGCGTCCCATTGAGATAATGATACATACCAAATTTCATTTGATTTGTAGAAAAAAATCAACATAAATACTCTGAGGTGTCTAATTTAGATCAAACGATCAATGGATCACTTGTGACATTATGGCTTAAGTTATTACAACCATCTATTCAGATTGGATGGCTGTGAGATGGGG
>NW_006499949.1:6266-27445 GCF_000471905.2 Amborella trichopoda | reverse complement strand
CTGAAGTTAAGCTGAATTATTTCTAGGGAAAGGTTTCTATATTTCCCCAACAGCATAGAAGATCTATGCTTCCCCTACCATCCAACCGTTCAATTTTGATCAAGAGAGCCACTTATCGTTTGATCTTAAATCCGACGTCTCAAAGTATTATATTTTTAGTTTTTTTTATACAAATTTTATGGTATGAAATATGGTACGTGCCACCTTCTCATTGGGGCGCACTTATAAAAAATATTAAAAATAATTTTTCGATAAAATATAATGACTAAAATATCCCTTGAGTCTTCCGGGTATTTTGGTCATTTTATTTTGTGGAAAAATATTTTTTTTATATTTTTCGCTAGTGCGAGTTTAATAGATGATTGGACGTACAAAATTTGGTGTCACAATAGTTTATATAAAAAACTTAAAAATAAAATAGTGTAGAAACGTGACATTGTGATTAAGGCCATCTTAGCCCTCCATTCAGAATAGACGGTTGGATAAGGGGAAGTATATAAGTTTTATGCTGTAGGTGAAGCATATAAAGCTTGCCCTTATTTCAACAATTTTTTTGTGAGTTCGATGAAACTAAATATTTCAAGCCCAGATTCTGATGTTCGTTGTGCTTCAAGTAGTAATGTTAGGATTATACCTTGCTCCCTTGTTCTGTAAGACTGAAGTTCAGCTGAATTATTTCTAGGGAAAGGTTTCTATACTTCCCCAACAGCATAGAAGATCTATGCTTCCCCTACCATCCAGCCGTTCAATTTTGATCAAGAGAGCCACTTATCGTTTGATCTTAGATCCGACGTCTCAAAGTATTATATTTTTAGTTTTTTTTATACAAATTTTATGGATATGAAATATGGTACGTGCCACCTTCTCATTGGGCGCACCTATAAAAAATATTAAAAATAATTTTTCGTAAAATATAATAACTAAAATATCCCTTGAGTCTTTCGGGTATTTTGGTCATTTTATTTTATTAAAAAATATTTTTTTTTATATTTTTCGCTAGTGCGAGTTTAATAGATGATTGGACGTACAAAATTTGGTGTCACAAATAGTTTATATAAAAAACTTAAAAATAAAATAGTGTAGAAACGTGACATTGTGATTGAGGCCATCTTAGCCCTTCATTCAGAATGGACGGTTGGATAAGGGGAAGTATATAAGTTTTATGCTGTAGGAGAAGCATATAAGAGGAGAAGCATATAAGATGAAACATAGAACCCCCCCTCCCGTACTTTGCAAAACAAAAAAGGAAAAGAAAAATGATTCAAGCTCAAACCTATTTGAATGTAGTGTGGACAACAGCGGGGTCGAGAATGGATGTGTATTCAAATCGTAGGAGCTAGTAACCCCCGGTGTTTCTCATAGTTGATGCAAACTCAAACGCCATCCATATTTTAAAAAATGACTAGTTCTTAAGGTTTCCTGAATTCAATATTATTTTTATTTTAGGTTTTTGTCTTTGTTCATTCTTTGTCATTTTATTGTTTTCTTGTTTCATATGTTAACCAAATTCCATAAATAAATCTATCAAAAATAATATAAGACAAGTTTTGTTACGAATGTTTGTGAATTGCTAGTTTTTTATATGAAAATTAAGAGTTTTCCTGTCTCCTGAGACAGGATCTTTCCAAGAAGTATGACAAGTCTCCGGCACAGATAGCCCTTCGATGGGGCATCCAGAGGAACACCGTCGTCATTCCAAAGTCATCGAGGATGGAGCGACTCAAGGAAAATTTTGACGTGCTCGATTTTGAATTATCCGACGAGGACATGGATTTGATCAAGAAGATGGATCGCAGGTATCGGACCAACACTCCTGCAAAGTTTTGGGGCATAGATTTCTATGCTTAGTTCCAATTTGCAAATTTCTATTTGAATTGGCCAGTGTCGAGAAAAATATGTAGTGATTCAACTATTGAAGAATCACGATGCATGGTTAATATCCTGATTTTGATAAGAAACTTATGAATGAATCAGTTTGATGAAACAGGGCTAATATGCTGTATATTTCTGTAAGAAACCTGTGAATAAATCAGATTGATGGATCAAGGATGGATTCTGTCTCTACCAGTGTTCACAAAATCGAACCGGAACGATTAGCCTGACATGGGATCGGGGACAGTTACGACTTGAACCAGACTAACCAGGCAGTTAATGGGACCAACATGTCTAGTAATTTGTCTTTTAGTTTTTGTTTTTGTTTTTTTTATTTTAATGGGTCGAAAACCCAAAAATAATTAAAAAAATCGAAAAACTTAGATTAAGTGTATACTATCTTATTACCAAAAATAATTAAAAAAATTTCAAAACAACTTTTTATATAAATTAGCATATAAATATTATGAAGATATGCAAGACAATTTATAATTTGATTTTTAAATCAACTGACGGAATTACAGAGTCCAACTAACAATGACTAGTACTAATGAGAGTGGTGAGGGGGGTCAGAGCACTGTTGTGTGTCACTATTCATTTAAATCTAAGTAAGGCTTGGTGGAGTATGTAATGTCGCAACTGTGCTATTTTGCCAATCAAAAATCAGAGTAAGGCTTGGTTGCTTGGTTGAGTAAGGTTTGGTGGAGTCTGTAGTGTCCTTTCTGAGAAAGGCTTGGTGGAGTCTATAGTGCCGCAGTTATACTCCATCATCAGTCAAGAACATTTCTCGTGGTACCCCTCGGCCACCCCTCGGCCACCACTTGGCCAAAGTCTCCTAGAATCGTCTGACTTTAGTGGTGTCCCCCACCTTGTTCCATGTTAACCCCACCTTGTTCTGTGTTACCAGAAATAACCAGGTTACGGTGTTGGCTATGGTTTTATCTCTCCCTTGTCGTCTCATGTACATCGGGCATTGTATCATGTTGCGCCCCTTCACATTCCTCGATGATTGGACCTTGCCAATTGTTTTCCATTGTCCCATCTATCTTCTCGTCATCATGCTCATCGTCTTCGTACTCGTCATAGTCGGTGTTTGAAGTAAATGTGCAGTACAACTAATATTGATTAATAAAACTAATGCAAATTTTGTGCAAGATTTTGTCCGGAACCGATAACAAAGTAGTGAAGTTTACTTCCTCAAACTTTCTGTTAGTGTGATATGCTAGGAAAATAGGCAAGGTCCAATCTAATGAAAAGAAATAAATAGAACATGGATTTCCTTATCCCTTTCGAACTCATAATCCTGATTGAACATAATCCATGGGAGTAACTCATTGCCCAATATTTCCGAAATAAAAGCCATTAAACAGTCATAGAGAATTAACAATGAGACTAGTAGCAGTAGACCAGCAGTTCTTGTAGATGCTCTTTGATATTGTTGTTGATGTTGTTGCATACAAAAGTATCCCATGAACTCTAAAAACTAGTATGTCTACCGAGATCTGAATTTATGGCCAAACTAATTGAGAACCGGTATGTTGGATCCCTGATATGGCCATAGAAGTTATTAAAGAATGAAATAAATTCAGTGATATGTAAAAGTGACATTATAATAAACATATTACCAATTTCCACGACTTCAACAGAGCCATTGAAAAGTTAAAAGAAAACAGAGAAATAGGCCATAAATCCAACTCAAAATCAATCCGAATTCCACAATTACATATACAATCCCATTTCCATTATTACAAATATAACTATACCGTGCACTTAAAAAAACATAATGAAAACTAAATCGAGCAAAAGATCGAGGGACATTATCATACACTTATTTGTTTTTTGTTAGAAAAAATATAAAACATTAGCAAAAGAAGAATCGATTTTTTTGTGATATTCATCGAAAAAACATATTTTTTATCAAAATAATAATTTTACTAAGCAAAATAGAAAAACACTTAGCATATTCATCAAAAAATAATTTTATTCAGAAAAATATATATATTTTTAAAATAATCAATATCTCAAAACCCCCTAAAACCGAGCAACATTTCGAACAACAAACGACCCTCAACATTTGGATAATCGAACAAATCATCACACATGCGTTGTAAAGTTTCGATCATCTTTCAAACGCACCAAATCTCATAAAAAATATTTGGTTTTTTTTATTTAATTGAAAAAATGGCAGAAATTTCAGATCTATAAAATTTTCATGACATCGTGTAACAAAAAAGTTCATATAAAAAATTTACTCAATCATAAATAAGCATACTTATTTTATTTGAGAGGTGAAGCTTTGATGATCAAAATTCACAACTCAATTTGATAAAAAATAACCAATAAATATTTAAGAAATTTGCCTTTGGATCAAACACAGGTTCTTTGAGCAACAACTTTTGGGCCCAAAATCAACCCACAATCTTTGATTTTTTGAACAAATTGAAACATAAATCTGGTAAATGCTTCGATTAACTATCAAACCCCCCCAAATTTCTTCAATAACCATTCAGTATTGAAGAGATTACTGAAAGAGTGGTAGAAATTTTTGAAACCCTAGAAAATCTGGTGTTTCAATCCAAGAACTTTTTTTTTTTCGATATTTCAATCCAAATTTCTTGTTTTATAAACATTATCTAATGATTTACAGCAATAAAGCATGAACAAAGCCAATAAAAAGGCAAGAAAATGAATAAAAAAAGGCGAAAAAGTGGATTCATGGGTGCCTGCCACACATAACGGCCACTATTTCAAAATAATGCTCTTTATAGTTACATTAGCGTTATTGCTTAAAACAGTCTTTTATATCGGGTAAACCGTTCCAGTTAGCAGAAAACCGGCCCGTAAGAAAAAAATATGGCTTGTTCGACCCCTAACCGGCTGGTTTTGGGCCAAACCTTTTAGGGGGGTTGTTGCCTAGGGTACTATACACTCAAAACAGCCCCTAACTAGACTCGGAACCCTAGCGGTTCCGGTTCTAATAGGTCGGTTTTTTTAACATTGGTCTCTACTGGCTAATTAAAAGCAACAGATTGCCAATAGCCAACAGAAAGCTGCTACCATTCCAACAATGCTTGTTGCCATAATAGAGAGGACACCATTCTCACCGATGAAATGGTCTAAATACACCCGCCAAATGTACCACTATGAGGGAAAAAAAGCCCCAAATTGTGAAACTACAAACTTTTAACCTCCATGAGTCGTCGTTCTATGCACATTTCATCAAGATTAAGACTCCAGAGCCCTTAGCATGTTTTAAATCATATATCAACTGTGACACCTGAACACAGTTCAAGACAAGCACACTGATCTGCCATTTGCATGTGAATGACTCAAAATATTTCTTGAGACTTCAAGCAATTTGAGGGCACTATCAGCTTTCCATGATGCGCTCAATAAGGGCAAAACGAAATGCACAATGAATACATCCCACACATTCCACTACACAATCCGTGGAATGATGGCATAACGAGTTCGTGGGTAGTCATCAAATTTGCGGAGATACCAATTGTGCGTTTCTAGTGCAGCTAAGGTGAGGTTTGATACCTGCATCCAAGATGAGAGAGTTAAGTATATTCTTTTTAAATGTGGCTATTATTTCTATCATGGAGTGCATATATAATTGTAGAGAAACGGTCAACCATACCACAAATATGAAAACCAGCCAAATTGTCAAATCTAATCCTCCACTGGCAATCAGAATTCCAGCATACAATATCTGCAGGATAGAAAATGCTCGAATGATGATGCTCTGCTAATAAATTTTGTGTGCAAGAGGAGGACAAAGAGAGGATAACCAAAACTTTTCATGAGTCATAATATAATATATGACTATAAACTCTGTGCCCTTTATGCCGAACCCAATACATATATATCCCCCACTCTTAGGTAAATACATGAGATAATCAGTATATATCATATGCTCATCCTTAAAAGCATGAGATAATCGCTAAAGAATTGGCTTAAAGCACTAATGAGAGCAGGGAAAAGTGATTTCAGCTTCCCTTTTGAAGCAACCCTGTAAATGGTACATCAATCTCCCCCTAATTTTGCATGAAAGGCTTGAATAAGAAAGAAAGCGCATTCTGATTACTCACAAATGCTGTGGTGCTCTAGTCACTCATAAATTTTTTGGTTTTTTGGAAGTTCTGTATTGTTTCAAAATATAGAGAAGTTGAGGACTCACTATTTCTGCCAAGTAATGTGCGCACGAGACAAATTCAAACCAATCGCCATGTGGAATTTTATATTCATCATCCTCTGATTGTGTTCTGAGAGATCCCTGCAAATTATTATAAAAGTCATCCATGAATATCCCTGTCCACGCAGCCATAGACAGGTGTATATAGACAAAAGAGCACACTGGCATGCACATTGTATGGGACAGAACATATGTATGAGCATGAAATGCACAGCTTAAACAGAATTGTTTGCTCAGCATGGCTAGACTTGCTGCTGCACTTGGTTTCAGAATATTTCATGAGAACATACCATCCACTGGTTTGGAGTATGTGAGATAGTTGCAATGATTATTAGTGCAAGAAAAAACTAACAGGAGATTTGCTTCTTTTGGATAAAATAAAAAGCTATACAGCATAAAAAGTAAGGAAAACCAAGGAGAGTTAAAAAAATAAAAAGAAAAAAATAAAAAATAATCTTCATAACCGAAACAAGAGAAGAAAATGAATAATGACATGCTGATCATAAATACATAATGAATATTTCTTTTTTTTTGGAAGTGTTAACCTTTAATAAGAGATAAAAGTACAAGAGGCCTTGGCAATCCACAGTGGATATTTCTTTGAGGTTAAGAAGATGCTTTTTAAGTCTTAAGCCAAGTACAACAGAATATATTATTCCTTAGAAGTTGGGTGGTGTTTTTATGAGGATTTCAAATCTATCATCCATCTCAATCCTAGGTGTTGGCCATGATCACAGGTGGGTTATCTATCCAGTAGTTCATAAAAATTGCATCTTCATTTAGGTTGACATCCAAGGCCTGCCAACTGTAAGCTAGTTGTTAATCATTCATCCATGGGTACATTTATCTTTTCTTGTATGCATTGACACTGCTTCATAATTGATATAATGATACAGTTATTTCAACTCTCAAGGCACCTGTACAACATTGCTTGCATATGAAAGATATAAATCACCTTACATATATTCCCAGACTTGATGTGCTTGGTCTCCTGATGGGGTTTACTCCAAGTTTCAAAAAGTGCTGTTACACCATTTCATTGGCTAGGGGTTGTTATTGTTACATTGGGTATAACTGCTGTGATTTAAAACCAGTAAGAAGACACTAGGAGCACACCTCATGGTGTTGGCTCTCCTTGTTGGTATAACTTATCAGAAAACTGTGCTCACAAATGAACATGGAAGTGGATGTGTTCTGACCAACTTATGTCATGAGTAGAAGCAATAAGGGAAGGACTGATCACTTCTCCATAGTCCTTCTGGGTGGAGCAATCTGGCAAAAGTATTTTTTGCGAAGAGATAGTAACTGTATTAAAGAGGTATGTAAAGTGATACAAATACAAATTGCAAGGCATACAAAATTGGAAATATAATGTGTACAAAATCAGAAAGAGCCTTTCCAAAGAAGAAAACTGCCCAGTCTCCTGAAATTACTCAGCAAGGAAAGAGAAGCAAAACATTACAGGTGGTTTTGTACTTCATGGTAGATTGAGCACTAGAGATGAGTAAAAAGCCACCAGTTTAACCAAGCCATCCACATTGCTATTAGCCTTTCACCAAGTATGATTGAAAGGATGTTTCACCAGATACTAACAAACAATATCTCTTAAAAAGTCTGATCCATTCTCCATGGCAGATGAAGATTCCATTGGCCCCGTCAATGGTGTTTTTTGAATCCTTTCGACAATTAAAGAGGTACCCCAGCTTCTATAAAAGAATTGAGACCTTGTGGAAGGCCATCAGCCTATGTCATTGATGAGGTGGCAATGCGAATGGGCTCCGAGGAGATTAAGATCAGGGACCTGGATGGATCTAAATGTTCCTTCCACAACAACGCCCCCTTCCCCACCCTGCCCTACCTGGGTACCAAATGAGCAATCCAACAAAGTTTAATTTGATGATTTCCTATTCCAGAGGTCACCAGCAAGAGATCTACCTTGAGTGCTCTACCCGATCTAGCTATAGTCTCCCAATTCAGAACGAGTCTGAGCTTGTGTTGTTTCGAAACCATGAAGCTCTCACACCCATTCAATCACCAATTTTTTGAAGTCATCCATAATATTTAGGACGGAACTCTCCTTGTCCTCCTGTTGCACTCCAGCCATACATTCCATATAAAAGTAAGGATCAATGCCATCTAAAGTATTAGCCCTACCTTTGGTGGGGGGGCAAGAAATAGGCTGGAAATAGTTGTTTCATGGTTCCCAGTATTACCCATTCTACCCTAAATATCTGTAGACATTTGCTCCAAATGTGTCCTAAAGCAGGGCAATGGAGTCCTCTCTTCACCACGCCTTCGTAGTTCGTCCACATAAAGATCTTTTTATGTATGCATCCAAACAGCTGGATTTTGGAAGGCGCTGGATTTTGGAAGGCGGAAAAGGGAACCAGGTCCTATTGACCACCATGTTGGTGGAGCTTCATTCCTAATGATATGGTTGAAAGATGGGATGAAGAGAATTGATGGGGCGGGGCTGCGGATGAACTTGTCCCTGCTAAACTCAAACACAATAAAGCTTTGAAAGATAGGGAGTAGCCTTTCTAGTTTGAGCAGTTCCATGGTGTTGAGATCATATCAGAATCTGTGATGTATCATAAGATCACTTACTCACTTTGATGGTTTTGAAGTTAATGGGGTGTAAACTTTAGAGTTCTGATTTTTTGTGTGAAATTACGGTTAAGGTTTCAAGGGATTATTTAGGATTAATTCTAGGAATGACATATACGTCACTTTTCAGGTTTTAGTGGTTGTATTAAATGGGGAATGTTTGCTGGTTTGGAGGGTTATAAAAGACAAAAAATATTAAAGAAAGAAGAAAACAGAAAAAAATAAGGGGGAGAAAGAATAATTATAAAAGGAGGAGGAATATTAAAGATTTTAAGGAACGAAAAGAAAGAAGGGAAAAAAAGGAGAGGACAAAAGAATTTAGGAGAAGAAAATGGAAGAAAGGAGAAGAAGATAATAGATGGGAAAGAAGAGGAAATGAAATTGAAGAATACCTTGAAGGGAGGGACCTTAGGAGGTGCTACGAAGCCTTCTTTATAACCTTCAATCAAAGAGTTCAAGAACCTCTTCTATAGGGTTTGTTTTTTTTACCTTCACAAAGTTATCAAAATAAACATTTTAAGAGTTGGACATCCCTCTCTTCCCTTCTATACAATTTGTCTTAAACATAATGACGTAACATACACTTGATTAAAATAAAATAATAAAGACTAAACTACCCCTGAATTATCTACAACTCCAAAAGACATAAACACCCATAGGTAGCTAAAAAAAATTAAAAGACCAGTAACCTTAGTTTTCAGTTCTCCAAAGATTAAAAAGAGTAGAAATCCTAATGCAAACTAAGGTTACCCTTAGGTACCTCCACGACAGAGCATATGCTTGGTTTGGGGGTAACAGGAACAAAGATGGAATTGATTAGTGATGCTCAAGTTTCCCAACAAAGTGTCTAACCAGCACCAAATTCTTCCCCCATCTTTTAGACTTAGTAGCAAAGGAAGAGTATTCCGAGAGCACCCCTTGCCATGTTACTCACATGCATGGACGGGCGTTAGGCTTTGGCAGCGAACTAGACTCATGCGAACCATATTTTTGCGGGGTGACCTTCCACCACCGGTGGGTTTCTTGGGTCACAAAGCGCCAAAACCAATGGCCCAGCAAAGCAGTGTTCATATCTTCAAGTGATCTGATACCTTAGACCCCGGCTTTCTTGGACTTGCATACAAGGGACAATTTAACCAAGTGCATTTTGGCTATCATGTGGCCCTTACCATAGGAATCTCCTCATCATTTTTCTAGTCTATTGACTGTTAGCATCGGCAGTTGAAAAGCGATGGCTTAAAGATTGCGATGCTTGAAAGGATAGTGTTGATGAGTGTAACTCTTCCCTCCAAAGATAAGAAGCACCCATGATAGGCGAATAGTCGCTTCTCGAACCTCTCAATTACGCCATTCCATTGGTGTATTTATGGTTTCCTACACACATAGGTAACCCAAGGTATTTACTTAAAAAAAATTCTACATCACGATCCAAACTAACAGCCAGATTCCTCAAGTTTTCATTTTCCACCCCAATACCCATGAGTTATGTTTTTTTTCGTGTTGATTTTGAGGCCTGTTGCAAGTTCAAAGAACCAGAGAAAATACCCAAAATTAGTCGACTTGTTTGGTGGCTTCGCACAAAAGTAGATTGTCATCTGCATATTGTAAGTGCGGGATTGATAAATTCCCATTTGACAATCTGAAACCACAGATCATGTTTTGGTTCTCAAGGTTTGAGTTGATCAGCTGAAAATTTCAGCCACTATGGCAAAGAGAAATGGGGATAGAGGATTGCCTTGGCACAACCCTCAAAAGCCTCTCAAGTGGCATTTTGCACTGCCATTAATCATGCCCATGTACATGGCTGAGGATAGGCACTCCAAGATCCATGATCACCACCCATCCACAAAATCCATCAACTGTAACCAACCTAATCAAGTTTGAGGATCAATCAGGTAGAAGTATTTTTAACCCTCTTTATACCAATTCACTAATTTACATCAAAGTTGGGTAAGGTATTGTTTCATTAATTTGGAGCAAGGTAGTTTCTCTCATATATAAATGCAAGACCTCTTCAAACTACACTGGTAATATGGATGGGCTCTATTTGTTCATTAAGTGGTGGTGCCACTTAGAGTAAATGATCCAATTACATGAATTGTTGCCATAAGGTAGATTGAGAAATCCCCTGAAAAATTATTGCTTTGATAAACCAACTACAAAACCACTAAATGCTTCCCCACTACCATGAAGCACATAATTAGAAGCAACTCAGATTAGGTGAAGTCTTACCATATACCAATGGGGGATCCAAAATGTGAAGGGCACAAATATCCAGTAAAAGAGGACAATTCACTTGATGTCATTATATGGAGGCATGTGCCAATATGGTGGCTGACACTTTTTCCAATATAGTGGCTGACACTTTTTTCTTCAATAATACAGAAATTTATAAATTTAGCTATACGAGATTAAACAATTTAACATTTTATCAATATTTTTTCATTTAATTTCAAAATACCCATAAAATAACTCATATCCTGAGTTGAAATGGTTCCAAAAGGGTAAGTTGTTGAATAGTTCATCTCTTATGGGTATTTTGATAAATTTCCCATAATAATATAATGGCCGATACTTTCACAGCCGTAATTCAGGAAGGATTGGATTTGTCACTGTAAAAATTCTTTTCTCTTTACTTCTAACGTAAATCTCAACACACTGGACAAAAATGGCAAATTATCAAAAGGAGGATGAGAATAGTTGCAAGTAGAATTCAGTTTAATCAAATATCATCTAACACAAGAAATTTCTCCATTTAGATTACTCACTCTTTCATGATTAAGATAAAGAAAGATTCCACATTTTGAAAAAGCACCAGACAATTTAACAAAACATCAATGTTTCAAACCTACAAGTATAGTGTGGCAACGAAACTGACGAGTCCATCCCCAAATGAAAATGCCTGCACCAATCCACTGAAACAATCCCAAGTGTACAAATGGCTTAATATATTCCAACCAATCAATCTTGACATCTGGCATATAAGTTCGACCTTTTACAATGTAATTAGCAGCTTGCTGGGTTACATATCTGATCACTTCTGGAGCATAAGAGATGCAAAGCGATAGAGGTGCAGCTATATAGAAACTGACCTACCAAAATAAACATGACAATCAACAAGCAAACCTATAATATGGACAAAAAGTGTTAAGATGTTAGGTTAACCAAAAAAACCACTTCAAAATTTATTTCACATGAGTTCTATGCACAGGAATTATGGCATGCATAATGACAAAAAAAAGTCCACACATAGATGCATTTGAAATAGCAGTGCTTGAAATATGAAGTGACATCTGGCAAGGATTAATGAAGCAGACAGTGAAAGAACTTCAATTGACCTACCTATCACACCAAGTCACAAACACAAGAGGTTGATAAAAGCCTCACCTCCTTCAAGAAAGGTACTAGGTGCTTTAGTTCCTAGAATGATTTAACAAGGTTGAATTAACCCAAAACTAACTACCCACTCAAAAAATGTTAGAAAACCCAAATTTCCATCACAAATAAACAAGGCCATTTCTGGCCTTGAGAATGTTGAGTTCGTATGGGAATTACATCAAGGAAGTTATCACTGTTATCCATGGAAGTAGACAACTTAAGTGGGAAGAGAAGGATATTTTAAAGTGTTGGATGGAAAAATTCACTCATTAAGCGGAGCTCATGGCATCCACCATCAGGGCTAACCATTCTATTGGCATTTCGACACCCCATAAGAAAAAAAATCTGATCTCATCACTCAAGGAATCCAATTAGAAATTGTTATTTAACATCGCATTGAAGAAACTGCTCTAGAAAATGACATAAAAAGGTAAACCAATTGCCTTTCCTTTTTTATAAAAATAATTTAGCATTTAATTTTCAAGTGTCAACGTTTTAGCAAATTCTGATTGATGCAATGGCAGTTCATGGCACACAAGGGTGCAAGTCCTAAACTTGCAAGAAATATGATATTGGGGCAACAAAATATTGATGTAAAAGGCTTCTGATGAAAAAGGAAGGGATAAATCACCAAATACACTAGAAGACTAAATGTTTCAATAGACTGAAGTTCCTGAACTTTGATACATAACATCCCTTTTTAGGTTGGAAGATACATTATTTATAAAGAACACTGCTCATAAACTTAGACTTGCTCGACCTGCCAAGTGCCTGGAATGAGTTGGCCAGCGAGTCCAGACTCCAGAGTAGATTCACTATGTCTAGTCTGAGTTGGAAGAGTCACCCACAAAAATTCCCACAAACAAAATGGAAAATTAGAAGCAAAAAATAAAAGGAAATTCAAAATTATGAAAAGTTTATTATATTGGTATACACTCGGTGAAATCTAATGCAACATTCAATGATTGAATAACACCCAATTTTGCTTACCCAAACTTTTCAAGCTGACCCCTCAACCTTTGTGCCAGATGCGCATCGACGACTCCACTCTTTGCGAAAAGGTCCTCAAATACCCCAGATAAAAACCCCTACACTAGACTTGAATTCGAGTTGCGATCTAGTTGATCTCAGCTCCTGAAAGTTTCAGCCAACTAGTGTTTTGGCGTTCAAAATATCGCAAATCTGAGATTTAAAGTGGTTTTTCATGGAAACTAAGCCTTTGATTTGATAAAGAACTCAAATGTAAGGTTAGGGAAGAAACTTCAAGTCACATTGAGCTACGGTTGTGAAATTTTCGCAGGTTTTCAAACTTAGTAAAACTCTAGACAAAAATTAAATTCTCACAAATCCAAAATTTAAGATGTTCTCTCGATTGTGATCTTCCTAATAGTTAGAGGATGCAAAAATATGCCTAAGGATTAATGCAAATGGAAGATTGGATCTATGAGAAATGGGGTTCAGTTTTCAGCCTGCATCTTTTGTACTAACAAAGTGTAAAGACCCGGTGAGTTTCTACAAATTTGCCAAGTCTGTCAGAAACTCGCTGAGTCAGACAGAACTTGCCCGAGTACTAAAATAACTCAGGCGAGTATGTGAATAGGGGTGAGGGTCTTGAATACAGTAGCTGACCAGCCTAAGTAACTCAAGTGAGTCCGAGTTGGACTTGCTGAGTTTTTTGAACACCAATAAAGAGTGTATGTCATATGAGGGTAGAAAACTGCGTGAAAGTCATAATTGATAACACATATGACTATGTGGCCATAGGAAAATTATCAATGACGGGATATTTTCAATACTTAGGATCCTGATGCACATCATTTAGATGTATTATCAATAGCTGAAACTAAGCAACTCACAATATTTGTTAAGAACCATACTCAGACCCTTGGATGTTGTATCTGCTTAATATGGTCAAGGATGGCTACCCCCAGCTATAAGAAGAATCTAAACATACTTTATCACTCATCTCTTGCTATTAAGAAGGGACCTTAGACCAACCTATACACCTCATGAACAGTAGGAGCTAGACGCGCAGGAGAAAAAAGCTCAAGCTGTTTCATATAACATTGGAAGCTTTTGCGTGGTGCCAAGAAGTATTAGAAAATGCAACTTTTTGCCTTTTTTCATATATTTCCATTTAATCATATTTCAGAATCCTCAGAATGAAAAAAACATATTTTAGAATCCTAAAGCCACATATGACTTACTGTAACTAAATGCCTATTAATAACATGCTTGCAAGAACAAGTCGGAAAAGATTCCAAACTCAAGGATGGTTCCCTCTATTGGCCACCCCTGTCTGGCCTTACCCCCCTCCCTCCTCCTCCTCCTCCTCCTCCTCCTCCTCCTCCTCCTCCTCCTCCTGAACTACACACACCTCTTCTAACCTTCCAAATCCACCTCCTTGGCTCCCATATCCGCCAAGCAGACAATCAACTCCAACCCCTCTCCCCGCTCGCTTCTCTTGTAGTCCACTTACTCCCAACTTGATCTCCATAGAGGGACAACATATTGCTGCCCTAGAGCAGTCGTTGAAGCTCTCCTTGATTGGCCATTTCAACCCCCACAAAGATGATCTCAGAGGCATAGAGAAATGAGGAAAGGAACTGCAGGCTGAACCTAAACAGAGTCGCCACAAACTCTCCAGTGGAGACATACTCTTCTCTTTCCCCCAGAGGGGAGCGACCCAATGGAGCGAACCACAGTTCAAAGGTTCCTCGCTTTCTCTCATCTGGTGGAACAAGGATTTGGGGGACCCCTAACTCAGAAGATTTGGCTCAGAGAGTTTCACATCCCCCTTCATGCCTGGCATCTCGACAGTTTCAAGCTTATTAGAGAGGCTTGCGTGCCTTTATCTCGGTGCATAGGAAATCGTCAGAGTTCCTCGCTTTGGGGCAACATCTAGTTGCTCATCAACACTTTTAACTCTTATCTCATTCACACAATGCTCGGGTTAGCAGTGGAGGCTAGTTTTTTTTGTATCCATATGTCCTGGTTCCCAGTCTCTCGACCATCCTCATGCCATGTCCAGGACCATGGTTCTGGTCTCTCGAGTGCCGAGGGCCTAGAGCACATAGGCCTCCACCCATAGTTCATGCCGCCGGGGATACAATCAGAACTATCAAAGCTCTCATTGCAGGGGTCATCTTGACCCCCCTCCTCGATCAATAGCTGAGATCCCTCCCCAGAATACCATGCCCCTCGTTTCTCCCACCACCTCTCTCCTCCCCTCTAGGGCTGATGTCAGCCGCCATCAAAATCTTTCGTGGTCCTTCCACATCTTTCTCCCATTCCTCTCATTTCTTGGATGCTCCTTGGGCCCACAGATCATACCCTGGGGCCACATGGCCTCCACTGACTCACTTGTTCATGTGGAGCCCATTCCCATACCCATTTCAATTTTACCACCTTTTAAAAGGCGGCTTGCCTTACACCTCCCCGACATATCAGGATTCCCCACCGTTTCTCCCCCCCCCCCTCACCCACCCCCCAAAAAAACCAACAAACGAATCCAGGTGCAGCCTCCTAACCATCACCATCCATCCTTCCCCTTCCCCCCCTCTCTCGTCATCCACAACTCCTAGCATCAACCCTATGGCCCCAATATCGAAGGAGCCTCCACCGCACGTGCCGAGGCCACCCGTGCCACCCTCATCATCCCAAGACGGTGTCTCTTGTTCTCGTACTTTGACCTTTCCACTCTCTTCACAAACCCATTGGGTGAATCTATCCCCATCTCGGACCTCCACCTCCTCCGGGGCCCCATTGTGCCATTGTCCCCACAGCCCAAAGTCTCCGTCAAACCCCTCTTTAGGAACCTGCACTCCCCTCCCACCAACGGCAACTGCTTCCTAACCCCCCTCCACCTTTCCCCTCTTCCCCTCTTCTAATCCCTTGCTTCCCTTACCTGACTGTGCCTTTGCACCACTGTACTCTACCTCCAAACCCCTGCGCCCCCTCTCGTGGCATGCGCTCCTTGCCCTCCTCCTTACCTCTGCTAACCCATATCCTCCTCCCCCTCAGCCTCCTTTCGCCCTAACCCATCCCATCCCCTTTCTGTCTCTCCCTCTCTCTCGCTCCTTGGGCAGTGGTCTTTGCTACCCTTACTCCCCCTTCCTGCCCTTCCTCCCACCCACCGCTTCTCCTAATTGTTACCCCTACCACAGCCTCCTCCCCTTCACAGGACCTTGCCACTCTCTTCTCACCCAGTGGACTCTTCCCTGCCCCTCCCCTTCTTAGGACCCTTATCTTTCCCCTTCTTTGGGACCCCTATCCCTCCTGCCTTCCCCTAGTGGGTTGCTCTTACCCTCCCCAGGGTGGCACAGTGTTCATGTTCCCAAAGGTGAACCGAACCCACCCCACCTCTACTTTATTACAATTCCCCTGGTTTCCAAGAAATTTCCCACTCGTCATCTACAACTTCCATGGACTCCAACAGCATAAAAGGCATGGACAACGCACAAGGCAACATCCACCAAGTCCTCAAGTTCATGGTTCCACTACGACGGACCAAAGGAGGACATTGAAGTTTTCATTAGACATGACACCCAAACTCAATTCAAAGTAAGAGCCAAAGGCAATAGAGAGCTCTCCAACCTGGCTTTTGGGGTCAACTACGACCAGGTGGACAACAACACCCCTCCTTCCCTCCTTGCTGCTCCAGCCCCCTCGGCTTGTCAGCTCCCTAGGCACTTCTCGAGGCACGCCCCCTCCCCTAACCCTTCCCCATGAAAGTCCTTACTTGGAACAATCGGGGCCCAAGCGAGCCCACAATAAACGAAAAGCAGTTTGGGATTTCAGCCTTAAGTTCTCGCCCTCAGTTCTGGCCATCATTGAAACTAAGCTTCCCTCCCCCAGATCCGACGAGTTTGGGGTTTCAGGCCCTCCCAATGGGCAACTTTGGAATCTTACAGGGCCTCCGAAAGTATTTGGGTGCTCTGGGACCCGACCCTACATGCCCTCTCGACCTCCCAGATGGGTATCTTCTTTGTCTCTATTGCCCTTACTAGAATTTTCAATGGTCGTCCTTGAAGTTGACTGCTGTCTACGCCTGAACTCAAATAGCTTCACGGGCTCTTTTTGAGAGGAGCTCGAAATGGTCTCTTCTTTGCAAACTCCTATATGGTGAATTGGTGGTGACTTCAACGTAACCAGATGGTCCTTTGAGCGCAATTCAAACCCCAAAATCTCTCAAAAGCAGGCTCGGCTTTTCTGATTTATTTCTAGGAATAATATCCTAGACATCCCTCTCCAAGGAGCAGATTTCAGTTGGTCCAAACACTCCTCTAACCCAAGTGATTCATAAACTCGCGGACTTGTGGGGTTGTAAGGTCAACAACCTGCCTTCCACCTATTTGGGTACACCACTGTGTATTGGTAAGCCCAAGCTGCAACAATGGAGCCACATCATCGACAAATTCAACCGGAGTTTCGCAGGCTGAAAAGGTAGGTTCCTCTCCTCCGTGGGGAGAATCACCCTCATTTAGGCTACCCTCTCCAACATTCCAATCTCCCAAATGTCAGTCTTTCACATGCTTGCTTCAGTCGTGGCTCACCTGGAACAGCTCATGAGGAATTTCCTCTGGTCCGGAGAAGAGGGAAAATGTATCACTCCATCTCTTGGGCCAAAAGTGTCTTCGCCGGAAGCCCAAAGCCCATGGAGGACTAGGTATTCGCAGTCTCAAAATCAACAATTAGGTGCTCCTAAGCAAGTGGTAGTGGCATTATGCCACACAAGAAAACCACCTTCGGCAAGAGGTCATCTGGAACAAATACCGTTCTGTAGCCTCTGTCTGACTCCCTAGTTGCAGGGCCCAACAACAGATCCTCAAGACTATGGAGATCCCTTCTCCGCAGCTACAATCTCTTCAGAGATAATTTCCAGTTCCAGCTGTGGGAAGGTAATAGGTTCCTCTTCTGGTTTGACCTTTGCATAGGTCATTCAACTTTGAGGGAGCGCTTCCCCAATTTGTTTCCTCCTTGCCGACGAGAACCAAGTAACTGCTGTAAATCACTTCGATTGTTGGTACTTAGGTTTTGCTAAAGTATGGAACCCCAATTTTAGGAGACCCCTAGCAGATCATGAAGTCGACGACTTCTTAGCCATGTCATCCCTTCCCAACTCCATTTTCCTCCCACCCCATGGCAGTGACAAGATTATTTTGTCACTTGCTCCCTCAGGTGTCTGCTCAGTATCTTCTTTATACCACAAAATCCTCATGCCACCTACCCTACCAGCATGACCCCCATCCATCGCCGCTAAAGCTTGCTTCCTGCTTATTCCTCCCAAACTCCAAGTCTTTAACTAGATTGCCCTATCAGAGAGAGCCTTGACAGTAAATCAGCTTCAAAGAAGGGGATTGCCAATACCTAATAGATGTGTCATGTGCACAACAGAGGAAGAAACCCACACAAATCTCTTTATCCACTGTCACTTCGAGAGATCTCCCCAGTGGGACCTCCTCCAACTCTTCAATTGGTTGTGGGTCACTCTGAGGTCGGTTGTACACCTCTTTGCATCCTTCCTCTCCCCTCCTTGGTCTATGTCGGACATCCTCCTCTATCGGGCTTCCGTGGCAGCCATGTTATGGGTCATTTGGACCAAGAGAATCAACAGGACTTTCCATGGGGAGAAGGCAACATTGAAGCCTTGAAAGACAAAGAACTTTGGTCACCTTTTGGGCTAAGGACATAAATCCTTTTGGGCTGCTCCCTTGGCAACCCGGGCCTTCAGGCATTGGGGGCATTTTCAGAGATAAGGACGGGTATACCCTCAACTCATTCTCTCAATTCATCACGCACACTGATTCTAATACCACAGAGGCCTTGGCCCTACCCACCTCAGGAACTTCACAAAATTGGTAATAGAAACATCATAGCTTGGGCCTTTAGACCCTCACCCAGCCCTTGGAGACTTGACCATACTGTTGACGAAAGTTTCTACATTTGCAGGTGCATATGCGTCTCATGGAGACATGTCTAGTGTGAGGACAAATCAGCAGCCAACGCTCTCGGTAAAGAGGGAGCACCTCAAGACAGCACCCAGGGGATTTTTGGCACCTTTTCTAGCACATAGTTCCCCATTTTTGTATCTAGACTTCTTGTTCATTTTTTAGATGTCAAGCATATTTTTAGCCCCTCTGCAGGTTTTTGGTATAGAGCACCCTGTATGTGGTTTGCCTAAACCCCTGTATTTTGTTTACTTCTAGACCAGTTGAAAGATTCAAAAAACAAACCTCGTCCGAAAATCAGTGAGTCGATGCATTTAAACCCTGACAGCTCAAATTGCATAAATTACTAGGCCAAGTTGAAAATTAGGGAAATTTATCAAAACACACCTAAAAATATCAATAATTCATTGTTTCAACCATTTATCAAAGCACACCTACAAGACGGACTAATCTAACTCATGATTATGCGTCTTTTCATGATTATTGACGTTAAATTAAAAGAAATCAGTGAGATATTAAATAGTTCATCTCTTGGGTGCTTTTTGGTCAATTTCATTAAAAACTATGAGCATGTAAAACATCAGGACATTCAAATCAAAGCAGAAAATACTAGATATTTAGGAAACAAGTAACATGTTGAGGATATGGATATGTACTTACAATAAACCTGTTAAGTAGCCAAGTATGCGCATTCTAGCAGAAGAACTATAGTTGAATACATACAAAGACTCATAAAAGCGCCTCAAGACTTGAGCCTCCATCATCAAGAGTAAAAATACAACCGTCCATATCTGATAGCTGAGCTCTGGATGAGAAGATCGGGACTTATCAAAAGAAAAAATATGAGAGCCTCCAGTTAAATGGCTAGCAACTGTCGAAAAATGCAACGCTTCTGATGCCATTGAAACTGTCATGTCATGTGCATAGGACCAAGTACAGACAAGTAAAGCTGCTGTCCATACAACTGCCACTAAGTAAAAATGCAAGAAGAAGTTCTGTGGAACAGTGAATCTCTGTATTACCAAAGAGAAAATTAAGATCAGTGGACTTCAATAAATGTAAGCAAGAAGCATCACATTTAGTACTTTTGACTAAAAAGCAACCCAGTTTGTGCTACTATATAAGTGTAACATCCAGAAAAGGAGAAAAGAAAGACTTTGGAAGAAGCCAATAACTAGTTTTGTAGATTTGCAACTAAGCCCTGAGAGGCATGCAGCGATTGGATTAACATAAGGAAGAAAAATAAACAAAAATTAATGGAATTCAAGAAGGGAAAAACCTTGATACTCAAAGAAATATAAGTTCTACAGACAAACATCACCGCATAAAATTTTTACCAAGATTTCTGATTGTTTAGATAAACACAACTAAGTAGAATATTCTGTAATAGCCCAATCATCTGATTTACAAATGTTACTCTGGATTTTCATGGTCTAAAACTTTTTTCTATAGATAAAATTTGGTACATTCAAGCAATTTATAATGCTTGCAAGTTAGTTTATTTCACAAGAAGCTACAGGTCAAAAAAAAAATATGGTAAAAAAGACTGCTTTTCATTTTCTCATGAGCCAGAAAACCATTTCTCTGTCAAAATAATAAGCAATTTCCATAGAGAAAAATAAAAGGCATGAAACATTGATAAAGCACAAATAAATTCAAACAGTATGATCATTGGTTGAAAGATAGAACACATTTCAATCATCCCAGGAAAAGAAAATAAAAAAGTCACAGTTGTATTGGAGATATGGAACTATGTTAACAGGTCATTTCCCAATGAAGAAAATGACTACAACATAAACATCTCCAATAATCAAAATGAACAAGGGAAACCACAGAAAACCAAGGTTCAATTACTTGGATCAGGCTTGGGACTCCGGCCCTGTCCAAGCCGAGTAAAATGAGAGAGTCCAGTGTACCAGCCTAAAAATATGCTAAAAAAAAAGAAAAAAGAAGAACAGTTCAAAATAAAAATCAAACTAAACTATAAGCAACATTGAAAGTTCGGAAAAAGGAAAAATTTATAAAATTGGGAGAGAGAGAGAGAGAGAGAGAGAGAGAGAGAGAGAGAGAGAGAGAGAGAGAGAGAGAGAGAGAGACGAAGTACGAACGACGAACGACGACTACCGTAACTAACAACTACCAACTAACTAACTAACCTAACTAACCACTACTAA